>CM061260.1:32682500-33282500 GCA_030848825.1 Tadarida brasiliensis
ATGCTATAAATTTTCATAGAAAATTAAGAAATAGATAATGTAAAAAATTATAAACCAGACCAACAAATTCAAACCAAGTACAGTAATTATTTCCAAAAATATAACTTAAGTAAACTAATCTATTTAAAATAAAAAAGTTTAAGATTATACTAAAAGAAAATATTCAAGCTAGGTAAAAAAAAAAAAATCATACTGAAAATTGTGTCCTGCATTTACTTGACATCTTCATAAACACATGTCAAATTTAATCACTGGGAAAAATCACTGATCAGATTTCAATATATTTTGTACTCACTTGGACATCAGTGGAAAAACGGAAATATATTCAAAATGCACTTTATACTGTGATTGCAGTACCAAGTTATTGGCACATCTTTTTTAAAACAAGGCATCTTATTTGTCAAATGATGCTATCACTTTGTCCTCATTTTTATTTAAATATGTAGCTTAGGTAATTGACTGACAAGTGTATCAGTAAACATGGAGGGTTATTTGTTTTGTTTTTGTATCAAATTTAAATTATTTTTAGAACTTTGTGGTATAAATGTTAAAGAAGAAAACAAAATCTGGAAAGAGTCTAGAGAATGCAGCCATGAGTGATGCTAATACTAAATGGCCTAGAAAATAATATATCTAAAGAACGTTTGAAAAGGTAGTTGGCTTATAAAAGAGAATCCTAAGGAATGAGTTACTTAAAATTCTATTAGAGCCCCAAACAGAACGTATAAAAGTGTACGTAAATTGTACCAATAAAAAAAGGTTAAATGTAAAGATGAACTGTGTTGTTACACACTTGAATCATTTCTGAGGTTGATGCTTTTATAGCATTTTGAGGTCAAGATGTTGAATTATATTTAGTGCTACGTGGATAAAAAATGTTATTTATTTGTCTCTTTCTACACACTTTTACGATTTTAATAAATGTTTGTCTAAATGTATGTTGCAAAAAGTAGTTAAATGAAAAATACATGCAGTAATGGCAGAATGAAAGTATTTCAAAAGATTTTACCGGAATGAAGATAGGTATTTGTGTATAAGAATAAAAAACCATTCATGGAGGAATTACTATAGTTCAGTGCCAGACTCAGTAGTTTAAACTCTAAAAGTTTATTTTATATGTAGAAGAAGTAGTTATTTGTATTTTTTTTTATCCTCACCCAAGGACACTTTTTTTTTTTTTTTTTTTTGCATTTATCTTCAGATAGAGCAGGAGGAAGAGAGGGAGGAAGAGAGAGAGAGAAACATCTATGTGAGAGAGACACATTGACTGGTTACCACCCACACGACCCCAACCGGGGCCGGGGACAAACTACAACTGAGTTACTTGCCCTTAGCGGGAACCGAAACCGGGACTCTCTGGTCCGTGGGCTGACGCTCCAGCCGCTGAGCCAAACTGGCCTGGGCAGTAGTTATTTTTTGACAGACTAAAATTAGCCAAAAGAAGAACACTGATGCAGAAAATCCACCTGCTAATATATTAGTTGACAACGAGGCACGTACCTGTCACATATACAAAGCTTTTCATGTTGGCCTGATCACATGTTCTTTCTCAATAATTAGGGTTATGTGCAGAGCAAAACTGTATTTTGTTTGGTGAATATAAAATTATAAAAAAGTAAATTAGTGTACTAGGCACATAGGCCAGTTTATACTGTGGTAACACATTACACCTTAAAATCTTAGTGGTTTAATATAACAAGAGTTAATATCTGTCTTGAAGAGGTGGAGGAATATATATTGGTTCTAAACTATTCAGTTGAAAATGATACACACCACTTCTGCTCACAGCCCATTGGCCAGAATGAATCTTATTGCCTAATTCAAAGAAGGCTGAAAAATGTGGAAAGGCATACACATATTTGGGGAGCTGTAAATGACTTGTCTGTTAAGATAGACTGCTGGAATAATTCCTATGGTTGTGTGGAAATTGTCAATGATTCAAGCAGCTTAAAAGGGGGAACAAATTCTTCTTTTTAAAAAAGCTCTGGAGTGGACACTGTTTACATTTTACTGTGAAATTCTACATTTTCTATAGCTCAATATCTGACCATCCCATTATCAACTGGTGTAGTCCATTTAATATGTTTACACTTTAATACAATTTACACTAAAGTAAGCTAATTTGGTAGCTATTCTTTTTTTTTTCCAGGTAACTTAATATCTGTGATTTATTCATTATATGTTTATTTTTAAATGGATGGGAGAGTGAGGGTGCAGGAAGATAAAATGAATTATGAACCACTAAATATTTTAATCAAACCTTCAAATAATCAATTACTCTTCTGATAATGAAAAGTATAGAATTTAGGAAAATATTTATATATTATATAATCTAATGACTGAGTTATTTTAATTGATTAATTCGATGTTTAAAAGCATTTTAAAAAACTGTTAAATCTGTAAGAAATGAGTCAACTTAATTCTTTCATTATTAAAAAAAAAACAACAGCTTATAAATCCAGTATTTTCTAAATAATATTATTTATATCTTATTAAAGAAACCCTCATAAAGTTTCACAAAATATTACCTATAATAGAAAATAATTAGAATTAACCCAAATGTTCATTAGGAGGGAAGCCTTTAATCCTCTTATATTTCATCCATAGAACTGAGTATAGTAGGGTGATTGGAAAGAATAGATTATATCTACATGAATTATTAAAATAAATATAAAATAAGTGTTTAACAATAGAATATATAATATTATCCAATTTTATTCTGAGATCAGGTAATGTGTAACATATGTTAATGCATGAGTTGAAAAACAACAACTGGTGAAATAGTCACCAAACTCAGTATTTAGTGAATACAATTTATTACATATTCTATAATATGTAAACTTTATATAAGGAATTCATATTACCTTTGTAATAAGGAAAATAAGTAAGCCCATATTTAAAGCAACAACTATATTTAAAGCAACAACAAGAAAGAAATTAGGCCAAATGATAGCATATTATTTTAGAGTTACAAACTTTGAGTAAAGTCTTAAAATTCAAAGTTAAAATATCTATGAAACTTGACCAAGTAAAATATCTTCTTTCCCCAGGATTGCTCTATATTTCATTCATTAGTTATCTAGTGCTGCATAACAAATTACCCCAAAACTTAGTAGTTTAAACAATATTTACTATCTCACAGTTTCTGTGGGTCAGGAATCTGGAAACGGTTTAGCTGTTTGGTTCCGGCCAACATCCCCTGAGGTTGCAGCTGAGCTGTAGGTGAAACTGGTCTTATCTGACAGGAAGCAGGTCTGCTTCCAAGCTCATTCATATGATTAGGGCACGTTAAAGCTCCTCAGTGGCTGTTTGCCAAAGATGTCAGTATTTTGCCACATGAACCTCTCACAGACCTCCACTCTGTACATATGTAATGGCAACTTACTTTTTCTAGAGCAAGTCATTGTTCAGAAAGCATATATCTTAGCAGAAGCTGAGCCCTTTTATAACTTTATCTTGGAAGTGACATACCATAGCTCCTGCTGTATGCTATTGGTGATAATGTACGACATATTGTATTCAATTATTGCAATGAGTTAGGGAATGCATTAAACTGGTATAGTCAGGCCTTGGCCGGTGTGGCTTGGTTAGTTGTCATCCCATGCACTCAAAATTTGTTGGTTCCATTCTTGGTCAAGGCACATGCCCGGATTTTGGCTCGATCCCTGGTAGGAGGTGTGCAGGAGGCAGCTGATCGACGTTTCACTCTCAAACTGATGTTTCCCTTTCTCTCTCTTTCTCTTTCCTTTTCTCTTCCTCGCTCTATCTAAAAAGCAATTGAAAATCTTAAAAAAAAAAAAAAAAAACTAGTACAGAGTAGGTTTGAATAATGGGAGATGGAGATCATTGTGTTATCAAAGACATTTATAGACTGCCTACTCCACCTTCTTTATCCAGCTTTCTTTCTCTCCATAATATTTATCATCTTCTCATAAGCCAATTATACACTGGTTTATTTGTTCACTGGATCCCTCTATTAAAATATAACACCATGAGTGTGGAAACATTCTTCGTTTTATTTGTTTGTCACTAATGTCTACAACAAAACATGGCTTACAGTAAGTATCTTTTGAATGATGAATGAATGAAGAATTAGTGAAACTATATAGCACTTTTTGAGGAGTTGCCTAGGAACAGGATTTAAAAAAAATTTATTCAGTTGAGTTTATGTTTTCATCATTTTACTCAATTGTTTATTGTTTTACTCAAAAACATATTTTTGTAAGAATTTGCATTTTCGTATAAGTCATTTCAGAGCTTTTGTACTTTTGAGGGAATGAAATAAAAGTGGTGAAGAAATCTAGTCAATTCATTACTACAAATAGAAAAATAAGACATCATGTCACATTAGAAAAATGTCAGTAGATGATTTTGTTAATAGAAAAGAGAAAATACACGTACGTATATGTGATTTCATTATATATAAAATTAAAAAAAAAAAACTGTAATATATTTGCAGTTCCAATTCAAAATCTATTTTTGACAGAGCAAAACAAAATAGTTTTAATCTTTATTACACTATACATCTTCAGCCAAAGAACAATTATAGTTATTAATATCACTAAACACATTATAATGTTGAAAATAAATGTTGGTAAAAATTATAATTCAAATCATAGTGGAAAAACTTTGAAAAGCCAGCATTATTAAAAAACTGCTGAAAGTTCAAAATCTAAGTAGATGACTAAACACCTGGCTTAGAGGAAGAATAGAATAATGGGCTAAATAAAGAAGACATTGAGTGCTAAGAATTTAATTCTTCAAAGAAGAGACTAAAATTATTCCAAACATTTCTGAAGGTGTGAAAATAAATTGGGGACTATTGGGAAGAATGTTGCTTTATCAAGGTCTTCTAAAGAGGGAATATGCTTCAGTTGGACAAACTGTCCTGTGTCTATTCTGTCTGTCAGTGTTCATGCTGTATTGATTCTTAAATATTATTTTTAAAATCATACATTTTATTATATATTTGTTTATATTTAATTGGAGTAGGCAAATTTTAGCATATTTTTATTTTCTTCTACATATTTGATTAAACTTTTTCTTGCATGTGTGATCATGCAGTATCACTCAAGCAATATCATAATTTTTTCCTTAAATTTTAAGTCCTTAAAATTATATAACTATAACCTTACTTATAAATAACTCACAGTCTCATTAAGACCTGTAAGGTCAACTCTCAATAAATGTTTCACTAAATGCATGAACAATCCAGCCTACCAACCCCATTGCCTCACTGTGTTTTATTTCTATTTTCCATGTCTCTGGGCAGTTTTAGGATGACTTTTCTAGTGCTGAATCTACTTAATCCACAACAATGTGGGTATAAGTGAAAGCTTAGCATTCAGTTCTTTCCTGCAAATTTTTAAAAATTTAAATTTTGCCTTTGCATATATAGTTTTTACTCAAATATTTATTACAATGTCTTTCCTTTATGTTGACTTCATTGTAACAATTTCCCTTGAGTTATGAACCCATTCAACATCTAGCATATATTTATATCTGTGATGTCATTCACTCACTACAAAACAACAAAAATTTCATCTGTTAGTGTAGATATAGGCTTACGCTGGTCAGTGGGATAAAATAATGAACAGAATATAATCCTTGTACTTTGGAGATCACAGAAATATTGCCCAATAAGGCAAATAATGCATTGGCTTTACAGAATTTAGGTGTTGCAGACATTGTGAGGGAACAAAGGGGTATTTAACTCTGTCTGGTAATGTCAGAGATGGTTTCTTGGATGAGGTAATAGGCAAATTAAATTTTAAAACAGGAATAAGAAATTTCCAGATAGAAAATAATGGAATTAAGAAACAAATATGCAGAACTAACACTATTAAGAAACCTCAATTTAACTAATTGGATAAATCACCCTTCTGTGAATCATCATAATACAACCCCAAAGCAGACTTGGGATCAAAGATTGCTTTTAGAGGAACCCATGCTCTTCTCCCTACAGTTGGGTTGTATGCTTATCACATGTTGCCTTTATTCTTAAAATTTATGTCAGTTAAGATTTGATTGTGGTTTTATAATTAATTACATATTACATAAACAAATGAAGCAAAACAAAATAAAAGTCACTTATATAAACATTTTTGGAATATTTTAGAAATAATTGATTGTGAATACACTGCTGTCAATTTAGGTATAGAGCAATGCTATAAGTTATGGTGAAAAAAATTTTAAGTATTTACTGTAAGGATTTTTTACTCAGATTGATTTTTAATAGAGTCTTACTTTAATTCAAATATCCCAAATATAATTGCATATGAATGTGGTATTGCGAATTATACAGTTCTAGTCAGTGGGCTCACAGTAAAGAAATATACTCAACTTCACATCAGAATATTTTTATTTTAACTTATAACACATTGTTTAAACTATAGATGTTATTAATTATTCTCTACCTGCTAGATTTTTTCAATAAACTTACCACTAGACATTTTGATCTTTTCAGAAAAAAAGAGCTTTTAAAAATCAGAAAACATAACAAAACTATGGCCCCAAAAGCAATTGTTGTAGAAAAATAATAATAATGATGTTTTTCTATTTTTAATAATTAGTTTATATTGTCATTGGATTAGAAACCAAAATTCAAGGCTAGGTTTGAATTAAACATTTATTACCATGAAGGAGAAAAAGGATTCACAAGAGAAGAAAATTTTATTGTTTTTTCAAAAAAGAGGCACCAGCAACCTCTGTAGTAGTCACAAAAAGTTTACAGAATGTAAGAGTAGTAAAAATGTTGCCATTATGTACAAAAGGATGTTGTCTATTACTAGATCATTGAAAGACAATCTATCCTTCTATTCAAGTTCTATGGCAAGCATTGTGCAAGTTACTCAGGCTAGTCAAGAGGAGTCCCTTTCTTCTGGGAAGTAAGATCTGGTGGGAGTCATAACAAACAGAAAGTTGCTATTCTACACTATAAATAAGTTCTACAGTTATAAATACTACAGCAGTGTATTCGTTTATTGCTGTTTTTTTAACAAATTACCTCAAACTTGGTGGCTTAAAATAACACAGATTTACTATCTTACCATCCTAAAATCTAGTAGTCCAAATGTACAGAGTACAAGGCCCTCTCTAGCACTGATATAAATCAACCCATTAATCAACAAATATTTAGTAAGGACTTATTTATTTATTGTTTAAATTGTATTAAATGTATTGAGGTGACTGCCATATTGCTGTTCTTGTGGAATTTACAGCTCTTTAGGAGATGAAGCCAACACTAACAATGATCACAAAAATGTAACATTACAATGACAACAGAGTAAGATCCATGAGGATAAATGCCATGCGAATAGGGGAAAGACCTGTTACTAGGGACCAGGGAAGGTTTCCTGGAGGAAATTAAACACATAGGGGAGGGGAAAGTTCATTTAAGACAAGACAAAACATGTGGAAGACACAGAGGTGAAGACTGAGGTTCAGTTAAACAATTAAAAGAAGACAATGTGGTAGAACATAGAAACGAATAATCATTTAAGACCCTACTAGGTTTCTTAGAACTCTTTTCTTAACACTTTGAAGCATTTGAGTAAGGCTCTTGACCTGATTAGACTTGCTTTGTGAACTAATTGCATTAGCAGAGATGGAAAAGAGTGGACGCAAACGGACAAGTTAATAGGACTTCATTGCAATAGCCCAGATAGGAGATTATAGTAGCTGTTTTCTAGGGATGAGAATAAAGAAAAGAGGACGGGATCTAGAGATTTGTAAGAGAAAAGATCATAAGAATTGCTGGTGGATATGAAAAATGAGAGAATATGAAGTATAAATAATGATTTCTAGAATTCTATCTTGAGGAAGTGAATATATGCTAATATTTTCAGAGTTAAGTACCACTTATGGAGAATCAAGTTTGCTGGAAGAGGATAAGGAGTTACTTGTTGGATGTGGAGAGATGAAAATTGATTTTCTCTGAATTGTGGAGCATTTCTGATTCCTGGGGTGAGATGGTGGTAGTAATCAAATCAGAAATAAGAGATTAGTAAAGGCTTGGAATAGAGGACGTGAAGTGTCCATTTTTCTACTGGTAGATGTGATTTTACTGGGGAGGAGTTGACGGATGGTGGGGAGCATTTCACACACAATAGTACCCGGGAATCCCAGATTTATGTAGGAAGAAACAGAGGTATAGGGCTTTTTCTACTTTCTGGTCTAACGGCACAGATTTGGAAGTATGAAAGGAAGATGGATTCCCTGGACATTTAAAAAATTAGAAAATTTTGGTCTGAAATTGGAGTACTAGATTAAAATTTTTACAGTAGAGGATATTAGGGTAATATCAAGGTTTAAGTGTTGGCCATGGATATAAATTATTTGCACTGATTATATGACATTGGTTCTTTTACCAGTTGTGTGACTTGAGGCAGG
Source organism: Tadarida brasiliensis (assembly GCA_030848825.1). NCBI lineage: Eukaryota > Metazoa > Chordata > Mammalia > Chiroptera > Molossidae > Tadarida > Tadarida brasiliensis. The sequence goes on from CM061260.1 coordinate 32,690,892, forward strand.
TGACAAAAAGACTTGGCACTTATGTGTCCTAGATGTAAAAAGGAAATAAAAGCAATAGCTATGTCACAGGCTTATTATGAGTTTTAAATTAATTAATGTGTAAAATGTGTAGCAAGTACCTAGCACATGGTGAATTCTGCATAAATGTTATTTTATTATATATAGTATATGGATTCTATTTTCTCCATATTTATACTATAATATACCCGCAGTTCAGAAAATTTTACTCACTTAGCAGAATAAAATGATATAACTAATTTTACTACATATTTCCTTTGTAAATCTTTCTCCAAGGGATGAGAAAATAGTAGTATTCTTCTTGTTAAGAACTTAATAGCAGTTTTTCAATTGCACTAGAATTCTAATGGCTATAAATTACAAAATGATTGTCTACCTGTTAGAAGCATTTATTTAGTATATTTCCATAGGTACACTTTATGGTCTCATAACTCTGCTAGTTTCTTCTCCTTATTGTTATTATAATTACTTAACAGTTAGATGTCACTTGACATTTTCAGTATTAAAAACTACTTTTTAAAGTAAGAGCCCAATTAAGTTGACATTAAATCTTTAAGCTAACATTAAGACTTTCCACATATGGACAGGGCCCTCCGTAAATAAAAACAGAAAGAAAAAATACCACTCTTGAACAACTTATTGCTTCCCAATTATCAGCTACATAGATTACCTCATTTAACCATCACACAATACCTGTAATTTAGGCATTAAACTGAGGAAACAAATGGCTGGAGGCAAAAGGAATTTGTCCGATAGCACATGGCTGCTAAGTAGTGGGCACAGTATTCACATCCAAGTGTCTATCTGGTTTCAGTATTTGATTTAATTGTTGCTAGATTTGTCTTTATGTATAGAAGAATTTGAGCTTTCTGTAGTGGCGGTGAGGTGTAATTTTGACAAGAGAAAACTTTCATTTTATGAAAGCTCTTACAGTAGCATTCGTGTAGCAGCAAATATTCTTCAGGGAAATAAAATGCTCTGTGTTGGAAACACATGACAGACACATCCATAGACTTCATAGTAAGTGTGGCAGAAATTAGGGGAGTTGCAAATGATATTTTTAGAAGTGCACGTGTGACAGATCAGATTCCTGAAGACTAGAAAACGGTTGTCATAACACACTTATCGAAAAGGCATTAAGTGATGACAAGTACAGGAACAGAAAATTGATTAGCTTAACATAAATTATGGGGGAAACTACATTAGAAAACCAAGTACAGAGAATACATGCTTATAAAGACATGCCCCATTCACAATGAAAAATAAAATTGCTTCAATAACTTATTTTGGTTGTCATTGTAGACACAACTACCAATCACCTGTGGGATATATACTGACATTTATATTTATAATAATTTTCCACTTAACATCATTCATTAGTACTTTCCAATACAGCAAATATGGTCATGGCTTACAATAAGGAAGCACATATAGATATCAGTAGTGATTTTCCAACTAAATACATTAGTATGACTTTGTGGTTGGCCTACTCATAAATATATTTGGCCAACCAGTTATCTAATAGGTAAGTACTAGATATATAGATTAATTATTGCTGCATATACAATCACTCCAAACTCGATGGTTTAACACAAAAATTGCTTATTTTCATGCTACTGTGGCTTCTACACTTTGCAGGAAAGCTGTGCTTCAAGCTATGGGTCTGGTTTGGCTCAGCTGTTACAGCTCTGCTTTAGGTATATTCTTCTTGGGGCTCAGTCTATGGAGGTAGCAGCTACCCAGGTGTGTTGGTTAATTTTAGGTGTCAACTGAACCTGAGCCCTGGGGTATTCAGATATTTGGTCAATATTATTCTGGATGTGTCTGTGAGGATGTTTTCAGATGACTTTAACATTTGCATCAATAAACTGAGTAAAGAAGATTGCCTTTTCTAACATGGGTGGCCTCCACCCAATCAGCTGGATATCCAAATAGAATAAAAAGGCTCATTCTCCTCCAGTGAGAAGGAACTTCCCTTCTTGACTATCTTGAGCTGGGACATGGATCTTTTCCTGCCTTAGAACTCCAACAGAAACATCAGCTTTTCTTGAGTCTTGAGCCTACTGGCTTTCTGATTGCTGCTAGGGAATCTCTTTTTATGAAAACATAAGTTTACTTAAGGCCTAAGCTCAGAACTTGCTCACTGATACTTTCTACTGTATTTTTTTAAAAATAATTTTTCTTTATTGATTTTAGAGAGGAAGGGAGAAGGAACGGGAGAGGGAGAGAGAAATAGAAACATCAATGAGAGAGAACATCAATTGGCCACCTCCTGCATGCCCCCCACTGGGGATTGGGGCCACGACCTGGGCATATGCCCTGACTGAGAATCAAACCGGTGACCTCCTGGTGCATGGGTTGACACTCAACCACTGAGCCACACTGGCCGGGCTATACTGTATTTTATCAGCCAGAACAACTACATGTCAAAGCCTAAAGTCAGGGGGGAGAAAAGGATGTGTGTTCATTATGTGTCCATGACAAGGAAGAAGATTTGGGGCCACTTGTTTATTACACCATTATTTTGGAATCAAAGATAAAAAGGAAAACATGGATTTGTAGTTGGCATAATTATTATGAATTAATTGGACTAAAGTTTTTGTAGAGGAATAGAATATTAAAAGGTCTGAGATGAAAGAAAGCATATATTATAGTGTACTTAAAAATTAGTGTTAATGTAACAAAGACATTAAAGGTAGATAACTGATCAATGAAAGGTTGGAGAAATAGGCAAAGATTAGAAAATGCTGTCTTCTGAGCTTATTAAAAGGTTATCATTAGCTTAAATGCAATAGGATGACATTGGAGAGTTTTGAAGAGTAGAAAAAGTGATCAGATATGTTCAATTATGAAATATGTCTGATTATAATAATTTCACAATCTTTTTGTTTTTAAATTGATTTTTAGACAAAGGGACGGGAGAGGGAGAGATAGATGAGAGAGAAACATTGATTGGCTGCCTCCTGCAGGCCCCAGAGCAGGAATTGAACCAGCAACCTCTTGGTGCACAGATCGAGCTCAACCACTAAGCCATATCAGCCAGCCCAATTTTAAAATCTTAAAAATGCTGTTGGTGTCTAATCACAGGGAAAATGTGTACTTGATCATGATAATGAATTATAGGATATAGGTTCCTTATAGATAGAACAGTTAATAACCTACACTATATAATTTCACAGATAATTAGAAACTACTTACCTAAAATACATTATTTCATTTATTTATCAGTACCTATATCCCTCCAATACCCCAAGCCCAATATGGCTTAGAAGAGGCAACATGTTATTTTAAATTTACATTCAAGAGCAAAAGACTATATAAAGCCTTTAGATTGTTTTATCAAGGTGATTTTTTTAAAGTTAGTTTATCAAACCCTTCTTTTAAAGATCTGGTTCTTGCTTACTTTTTAAGGCTTATCTTCAGCCCTTTTATCCCTTATACACCATAGTATCTAACTACAGAGACACTGTGGATTTTTTTTCCCCTTTCACTGGCATTTGCATGCCCATTACTCTTTGTATATTGTGAGTTGCTGGAGGACAGAGATGATACATTACTTTTTATCCTGTGATTATTTACAAAATATATGCTCAACATGTTTTTGTCAGGTATTATTGTACATACCAGACAGAAAGATATTGACTATAGTTTTGTCTTGGTTCTAGTAGTACTGGTCTATAGCAAGGCTAAATATATATTTCTTGATTGTTATTCTGCACCAAATAAATACATTTTGAATGCATTTTTATTTCAATTTGTTTTTTTTAACATTTAAAGCTTAATTTTAAATTGATAAAAATTTATTTCTAGACAAAAATGTATTTGTTATTTTTTTTTTTTCTTATCAGAAAATATCTCTGTGGTAGGCAGATTTTTGTCTCCATGAATTTTGCCCTTGCTTTCACATCAGTGAGTATGTTACAGTAGATGGCAAAAATAAAACTTTGCATATATAATTAAGGTTACTAATGAGTTGACTTCAAAACAGAAAGATTATCTTGGATCATCCAAGCAGGCCCAAAGCAATCACATGAGACCCTGAAAGCAGAAGAGGAAGTCAGAGAGATGTGGATAAAGGGTTAATGAGAGATATTTGAAGGGTGAAAAGGCCTCCACCTGCTATATTCCTGGCCTGAAAGTGGAAGGAACCACTTTAAAAAGCATAAGGAAATGAATTCTGCCAATAACTAGTGATCTTAAAAAAAGACCCCAAAGCTTAGATTGACTTGCAGCCCTGCTGATCTTTGATTTCCGCACGATGCTGGGAAGAGAATCCACTTATGCTGTGCCAGACTTTTGACCTACCAAAACTTATGAGATAAGAAATGAGCATAGCTATAAGCTGCTATGTTTCTGGTAATTTGTTATGCATTAATAGAAACCTAATACACAATCTAAATCAATGTTCATTACTATTACAATTTTTGTTTCTGAGACAACACTTTAAATGTTGAGATTTATCACATAAAAATTAATAAATTTATTTAATTAAATTTAATTTTATGTTTAATTTAAGAAATTATAATAATGACACTGTATTTACTTTTAGTGACAGCATAATCAATGTATTAGCAGTATACAAATTTGTGTGTGTTTCTAAAGAGATTTTGTGTTATAATAGAAAAAGGACTGCAACAGCTACCGAAAGAGCAGACTTCAAGTCCAATACTGTGTGATACTGAGCAAATCTCTTGTTTTCTTTGCATGCTATGTGTTTTGAATTTAAAATGGGGGTCATCCTAGGTTTCCTCTCCTCTCACGTAGTTGTAGAATTCTAGTGATATAATATGTATAGGTGTTCTTTGTGAAGTACATTTGTAAATGCGCTTATTAATAGGCTACTGCTAAGTGAAATATTAATATTTATCTTTTCTTAGTTAATTCAGAATAGTTTCCATAATTTCACAGTAATTAGGTTTCATAATTCATTGTAGCTTTCTCAAAAAGGTCAATGGATTGCTAGATGGGTAGCTAGAAAGTTTAAGGTATATGTATTTAGATTTTTAAAATCATTGTATTCTAAGGAAGATTTAAAATAGATTTAGAAAACCCCTCATTCTGCATAAATGACTTTAGAGGGTTAATATCATTGCAAATGTCTTACTCATTAAATGCCACTGTGTAATTTATATACTTCTCTTAAAGCAAAGTTGCTCAAGCAGCAAATCCAAAATGACAAGGCTCTTTATATCATATATGCAGCATTATTAATTTTGCAGCATTTCAAGGAGATGCTAAAAATAGTATGTCATTAAATCACAAATGTACATAGAGTTTCCTAAGGTCTAGGTACTCACAAGTCTAAACTCACAAAGAAAAGATGAAGGCATTAAAAAGCTCATTAATATAAATAATAGAGTGAGTAAAACATATATTGCCTTAGGCAGTATAATTATTGGTCAATAACTCCTTATCAGTTGTGTATGTTATGATATCTATTTTATTTTATTTTTATAATTTATCTCTATTGTTGAAAATATTACAGATGTAATATTTTTCCCCATTGACTCCCTCCTCCCCGCTCTGAGCCCCCCCACCCCACCCTTCACCATAATTATCTCTATTTTAGTACTTCAAGTCTTCTTTTTAATCTGGTAATTCTTATTTTGCACCTGGACTTTTCTGTTATTTTTTTGACAAGCAAACCCACCTAGTAAACACAATCAGTTTACGTTTAAGTAAATCTTATTAATACTGAATTTTAAAATTTTAAGATTTTTTTTTCCCTTTTTTAATGTTTTTGAAAATATGACTATGACATGCATTGTATGCTTTTTAATATATTTGTTCTGATTGGGTATGCTGAACTTTTTTTATATGTGGATTGATAGTTTTCATCACAGATATTCCTTGGCTATGATTTCTTTCAATATTTATTCTTTTCCTGTCAGGCCTCATTCTCCTTGTGCTTCATTCTATTGCTATGTCTTAAAGCACCCTGATTGCTTTGCACCGCTGAAAGTTCCATGGTCTTCTCTTTTATTTCCTTTATTGATTATAGAGAGAGAGGACGTGAGAGGGAAAGTCAGAAACATCGATGAGAGAGAACACTGGTTGGCCGCCTCCTGCATGCCCCCCACTGGGGATTTGGCCCACAACCTGGGCATGTGCCCTGACCAGGAATCGAACCAGCGACCTCCTGGTGCATGGGTCGATGCCCAACTGCTGAGCTACACCAGCCAGACCATGGTCTTCTTTTTAAAAGTTGTGCTGTTTTTGCTATCTTGTAGTTCTCCCCTCACCATATTCAGTTTTGTTTATATACTTGAGTATTTGGGGCATATATATTACAGCTATTTTAAGATACTTGTCTACTGATTCTCTCATTTCTACATCTCTTTCATTTGATTCATTTTTCTGTTAGTTATAGGACATATTTTCCCCCAGTTTTTTGTATACCTAGTGATTTTGCACTGGATCCTGGACATTATAAATTTTACATTGTTGGGTGATGGGTTGTGTTTTATTTCTTTAAAGAAGTTTAGACCTTTCTCTGGCATGTAGGTAAGTTTCTTGCCATTGGTATGATCCTTTTGGAACAGCTATTAAGCATTGTTAGGGTGAGTTCAGAGAAGGTTTAATCTACAGCTGATTTAATCTAACTTCCAAAATGATATTCATATGTGAACTATCTGATATCCCATGAATTGAAATGTATTTCTGATTTTAGCTTTTTTTGAGCTCTAGAATTTGTTTAGATTGATATTACTTCAACTACCTCATGGGATGTCACCCCATTCCAGTAAAGACCAGTAAAAAGGCAAATGTTCAAAGCAACCTCTCTGTAGTTACCTGAAGCTCTCTCTGTGCTGTTGACTCTTCTCTGCTATTTTCCCCAAAGCATTCGAGCCTGCTCTACATCCTTTAGCTCTGACTTCTGGCTCTTAAACTCATTGAGATCGCTTGCCTTTATGTGATTTCTCTTTCCTTGCACCACAACCTAGAAACTGCCTTCAGTAAGTAACCTATGTTAATCACAAGGCTGGCTTATTCATTTCCTTTCTCTCAAAGACCACAGTCCTGTTCTGGCTGTTGTCTAATGTCTGAAACCTATTATTTCATAAATGTATATGAAATAGATTACAATAGCAGGGCCATTCTTATAGTAGTGCTTTATGGTTAGACATGGAAATACCCTTGAAGTCATTTAAAAAAATAATTTTCCTGTCTCTTTTTTTTTTTTTACTTTCAACTGGTTCTCACCAAGAGGTTATATTCTTCACCCTCTGTTGAAATGAGCACCAGAAAAAGAAAAATATATATATATGTTTCTATATTCAGGGATGACTGTTATGTTATTATGACCCCACATTTCCCATCACTTGGGCAACAAGTACTTGAGAGCCTTTCTATTGATGGTAAGCTCCTTGAGGGCAAGGGGCAGGATGGGAGACTTTCGTAATCACCCATGATGACTTGCAATTAGTGGATGATTAGTAGTTGATTCTTTCTTCCTGCTAGACCATTAACCATAACACCAAGTGAGAACTCATGTCTCTTTCATTGAATAGATCCAGAGATAAAGCTGTATCATAGACATAGAAGACCCAGTACCCAGATCTTTACTTCGAAGTACTATTAAGCACCAATATGAACAAAACCCCTTAGAGCAGCAATTTTCAACCTTTTCCATCTCATGGCACACATAAACTAATTACTAAAATTCTGTGGCACACCAAAAAATATATATTTTTTGCCAATCTGATAAAATATAGGTATAATTTTGATTGATTTACAAAAAATATATAATAATAGTAATTGCCTACCCTTTTTACTCCAAAGTGACTTTTTAAAAAATCAGGTGCTTATACTTGTATATAAGGATTTCTGATTCCAAGAATTAATCAATCAGATGCAACCTTATTATGTGATGTTACCAATAAAATTCAACTCTATTATATGACCTATACATTTATGGTTCAAAAGTGGGCATTCACACTGGACTACTATTGTTATGCTGTCTGTCGTCGTTTTTTTATCTGACAATCTAAGGGAAAAGATCAGTGTCCTTGACTAGTCAGGTACTACCTGTTTTAAAAATTCTTGAGGCACACTGAAGAATTGCCTTAGAGCAATGACTGATTTCAGAAATGGTACAGGGTAAGTAGAAGATGAGTCTGGAAATTCTTGTCACCCTAGAAAGTACTAAACAGTAATAATAAAGCTGATATGACTATACTGTTAGATAAAGCAAACTTCAAGACATGGGGTATTACCAGGTGTAAGAAATACTCATAATGATAAAATAATTAATTTAACAAGAGGATCTAAAAATATTAAACTTATACGTACCTAATAATAGAGTTCAACAAAACATGAAGTAAAAACTGTCAGAACTAAAGGAAGAACTAGAAAAATCCATTGTTACTGTTCAACATACTATATGATTTTTATTTACATACATTTCTAAAACATGAAAGACTAATCTAAGGAAAATCTCCATAATGGTTGCTCTTGGTGGGAGTTTGACTACAAAGGGAATATGGTATTTTCTCATGGTAATGAAAATACATTTTTTTCTTGACTGGGATGTTTGTTTAACAAAAGTACACATTTGTCAAACTCCTTAGGCTATATACTTAAATATGTGCATTTTGTTCCATATAAATTCTCAACAAGACCTCAAAGCACTGCTCAGTATTCTACATAATGCCCTTTTGCCACTTACCACACTTAATATTGGATTTTCTACATATTTCTATGTGTCATTTCCCTGTTGGGATTATAGAATCTTCTAAGTTTTTATTTACCTTTGCAATTCATTTACTTTGCCCAATTTAGATAATCAACAAATGTCAACTGAGCAAATAAAAACTAAGTATAAATATCAAGTCCAACATTTTAAATTGGACTAAATTTGTTTTGTATTGTACAGCAGGCGTTGGGAAACATGCCCCATAGGCTAAATTCACCAACTGCTTGATTTCGCATGGTCCACAAGCTGAGAATAGTGTCTGCATTGTAAATCATTGGGGGGGGGGGGGGGATCAAAGGAAGAAAATATTGTGTGACAAGTGAAAATGTACATGATATTCAAATTTCAGAATCAATAAATAAAGTTTCATTATAACACAAGAAAGTAAGAGAATGAGAAGAGATATACTATGCAAACTCTGAGTATGATAAAGCTGATACGGCTTTAGGCCTAAGGGCATGGGGTATTACCAGATATAAAGAAGGACAATTCATAAAGGCCAAGTTGAAAGCGTTACTGCCAGTGCTTAGATAGAGTCCAGGAATCTGATCATAACAATCCCTCAAGCCGTCTGTAACAAAATCTGCAGTCGGCAATTGGAATAGCAAAATAAGTTCTAATCACGAACCACACGAATAATCAGCTGTTTCACAAGATGCAAAGTAACAGATGTGGTCAAACAACAGATTTAGTAAGAGGAATATAAGTGATTATGTAGGCTACAGAAGTGGAGATAATTTAGAAGGCTGTGAGATAAGGAGATAACTGGTTTCTGCCTACACAGTTTCAGTAGCTTTGCAAAGACGAGATTTATAAATACTTTATAAATTAAAAAAAAATTAACTACAGCATCACTAAACTGAAAGTACCACCTACGCCACTTGCACGGTTTTCTATTAATAGTGAGTGAAGCATTAGCTGCCACGGCCTTGGAATAAATTATTACGGAATTAGAGCTTGCAGAGATGACTTACTGCCTCTCATATGCACATTACTTGTAACAAAAAAAATACCATATTTGGAGTCAATCTCGTGTAGAGTCCAAAAGCTACAGTTACAGTGACATAAGAGCTTAGACTTACAGCCTTATTAATGTTTTATAGAAATGGGGTGGAGAAGATTAAATGGATAATGATTTAAATGAAGATGAGATGGTTCTTCAGTACATCTTGATTCTTTTTTGGTCTCTCAGCTACTTCTAAGAGTACAAGTGGGCATTTCTTGTTTTAAAAGAAACTCATTATTCTACAGCATTATTTATTAAGGAGGGAATAAATCCAGTATTAATTACATGAAAGATTACAGTTAGAAAACGTTGACATCCACACTTAATAAATTGTGATCTATCACTGCAGTGTAGGTGAAAGCGGGTTTTAGATCAGGATCACATATTTATAATTAATGCAATGATTATAACTCTTACTGGCAAATAACAAATCCATTGGGAATTGCTTAATCAAAAGGAAAACTTATTAGCAGAATTAAATATATGAGTAATTCACAATTTACAAGGACCTCATGTGCCCAGGCTCAGGAAAAGAACTGGGATCACCAACATAATTGCCATTAGGGTTGTCTCTTCAGAAATTACTTTGGGTGGTTTCTTGTTCAGTCTTGCTGCTGACCAGCCTGCTCTCAAAGCTGAAAATAGCTGCTTTTAGTTTTCAAGTTTAGAATCTTCGTATTGTAGAGAGATGCCATGGTTGAGATTAAATGTCTAGATTCTTTGCTAAGGAAATATTTGGCTTAGTTATCTCTACTAATCTGACCACCATGGGCTCTGCAGCCCTGTCCAGGAAAAGAGGTCTCACTGTTCTAATCTGACAAGTACTCACTAGTCAAACCAGAAGATGTAGTGCTAAGGTCAAGTTGAGAAAATATCAGTTGTCTAAAAAACTCCCTCATCCGTAAAACAAGAATGTTTTGCTTGCCCTGGTTACAACTTTATAGGGTTGTTGAGCAGAAAAATGAAATGATGTATGTTAGTGATATGTGCTGTGTGGTTTTTTTTTTTTTTTTTTTTTTTTTTTTTTGTACCCATTATATGAACTTCCTGACTATAGTTAAAGAATTTCTTTTTTTATGGTTCTTGTTGGGATGCTAAGCTTTCTGCACATACTATAGACATACTATAGAAGCTAAAAATACTAGATTCTGACATTCCAAGGCTCCCTAACCAGCCAAGAACAAGTGACTCAGGTGGGCCACTCAGGGTCAATCCACAGGGACGGTGCATCTTGATGTCTGTTTGAAGTTGGGCCATGGCAGTTCAACTCGACCTCATCCTATCAGTGCTGGCAGTGGTGCTGTGGCAGTATTCAGTGTCTGTTACATTGTGTTTCCCCTGACCAGGTTTAATGATCCTAGATATTACCTTATCCCATGTCTCCACTCACTTCCAAGCCTGGCTCTTCCAACTCCTGGTGTTTTGTTTTGCTTTTTCCTCTGTGCTCTTCACTGAAACGTAAACTCAATATATATTTTCAATAAATTTCTGCTTAGGCAGAACAGATGTAGATCCACCTGAGTTGCTTTCTGTTGCTTGCAACTTAGAACTCTAATAATTAGTGAAAACTAGTAAGTAGTGAAAGTGCTCATAAAATATAATTCATTAATGTGGAATTTGATTTTTATTTATAACCCTCAATCCACCAACCTGGAAAGCTATTGAGAAAATAACAGTAAGAAGATGAGCCCAATACGAGTCCATGTCCCTCTTTTATCTTTTTATTACATATCTTTCTACATTCTTTTAAAGTTTACTTCTAGTGGTGGTTTCAGGTGTGCAGCATAGTGGTTAGACAATCATATACTTTACAAAGTGTTTCTCATTACATTTCCAGCACCCACCTGGCACCATGCATAGTTATCACAACTTACTGACTATATTTTCTATGCTGTACTTTATATCCCTGTGACTATTGTGTAATTACCAATGTGTACTTCTTAATCTCTTCACCTCTTTCACCTAGACCTCCAATGCCCCTCCCATCTGGCAGCCACTAGTTGGCTTTTGTGTCTATGATTCTGTTTCAGTTTTGTTTGTTCATTTACTTTGTTCTTTGTATTCTACATATTAGGGACATCATATAGGAGGTCATGCCCTTTTAAAAATTAACATTGAAATGCATTTGTCAGAATTCATTAAAAGGACAGTCAGGATTTATGTATTGAAATGTTCATAAATTTTACCTCAAAAACAACAACAAAACACAGGAAACAAATACTGGATTCTGATTAATAACATGTACGCTAAAGTATTTGTGGGAATATACTGATATCTGCAGCTTTATTTAAAATGCATCAAAAATAAGATAGATGAACTTATGTTTAGAAGGGTATGTAGATGAATGTAGATAAATAGATATGTAATAAAGCAAATATAGTAAAACGTTAATTGCAACAGAGACATAGTAAGTACATAAATTTTTTTGCTTGTTTTTAATTTGTTTTCCTTTATTGATATTTAGAGAGAGAGGAAAGGAGAAGGAGAGAGAGATAGAAACATGGATAAGAGAGAACATTGATTGGCCGCCTCCTGCATGCCTACCACTGGGGATTTGGCCCACAACCTAGGCCTGTGCCCTGACTGGGAATCAAACCGCCGACCTCTTGGTGCATGGGTCGACATTCAATCACTGAGCCACACTGGCCTGGCAGTATATGAATTTTTACTGTAAAATTCTTTCAGCTTTTCTGTGTGTTTAAAAATTATTCTAATAAAATTTTGGAATAAAAAAATCATCTAATGAATCAGCACTTCCTAACATAAAGAATGCATTCTCAACTAATATTTCTACGCATTTGAGAATCTAGAAGAATCTCTATTCTTACTACTTTCATGATAGTATTTTACATTGCTTTAAAATCATGTACCTTTGGAGTTTCTAAGTTCAGTGTGTACCATAGTTACTGTCTACAATGTATTATCTTAGATATTCCTTTCAAGTTTTTAAATTCCGCAATGAATAGTTATGTACTTTAGAAATACAGAAGAGCAAAATCTGAAAATATAAATTATCTATATTTTCACTAATAAGAGATACCTGATATACATTCTTCTAGAATTTGCTTTAATAAATGCCCTTTTAAAAGTTGGAGAGACTAAAGCAAATATATGGGCAGCATGTATTATCATTGTCATTTAATAGATCTGAGCAGAAACACTACCTTTTAAAATCCAAATTTGTCATTTCCCACCTGAACCTTATCATGACAGATATATATTTTTTATCCTTCAAATTTCTCATTGACCTATTCCATGGGTATTTTATGTTTTATTGATTTTCTCAGCTAGTACAGTACTGTACATGTACTTCATAATACAATATTATTGGATTGTGCCATCTCAATAGCTGAGGGACTGAGGTGTTTATCAAGTACTGCTTAATAGACACCATTATGAAAAGTGTCACAAAAATAATATAAAGGAAATACATTTATTTCTAGAAATATTAAACAGGTCATTTTGTTGAATGGTTAAGGTAGGTAACTTCTTAGAGCCACACTTCTTGAACCTTAATAACTTTTTAGAAAGTAAAATAAGATGCTTGTCATGCCACGTTCAGCACATGTGACATGCTCAGTAATGTAAGTGATAATTGCTAATAATATGTAACTTTTTAAAAATTTATTCTATTTTGTTTTCTTAATCACCATTTATCCCCTCTATGCCCTCTTTCACCCCTCCCCACCTCCTCCTTGAAATATGTAACTTTTGATTTGCACATTGTTAGTATATTGACAGACTAAAGTGTGCAAAACATTTTTGTGCTCAAGTTTCAAGATTTTCCCATTAATATTTTGTACATCATCGACATTTTTACTGAGCTTTTTTTTTTTTCATTGATAATACAGTCCTATCTTCAGCTAAGATGAGTTCTGACCTCACCAAGTCTGAATTTTTTGAGTCTCAGTAAATGAGATTCTTTTTATTTAAGAACTTAAGATAATAAACCTCACCTAATGTTTTAGATTCCTTGGTAAGACATGATTTTTTTTACCTCTATACTAGACTAGTGACTCTGATACTCCACTGTGTGTAGTGAGTCAATAAAGAAATTTAAGACATTGTTCTGTTCCTCAAATTATAATATATATATATATTTTCTTTTGAATTAAAGCTTTTCCATTTGTCATGTAACAGTGGTTACTAATCTATTCATATCCTTTGTAAAATTCTCACTTCCCATCAATGCTTGCTATATTTTTTCAATCACAAAGAACAGTAAATGATATATTAATTTTGCCGTTCCCCTTATCGAGTGGAATTTCCCTTCCAACCCACCTCATGTGAGTCAACTGACATGTGGCAAGTACCAAACTCACAGATGGATCACTAATGGCAATCACACAATTGCTGAGTTTTGCAACACAGGTGCTTAGATTGGTTTTGCTTGCCTGCCAGCAATATACAGATTTTTGGCAGACCCCCATGATTGTAAAAAGAAGCAAAGAGAGTGCACATACCCATTCAGCTGGCACGCCTCCTTCTCCGCAACAGGCCCTGCAGTTGAGCCAGACTTACTGCTATTACTGCCTCTTAGTCTCTGAATCAGTTATGTTCTTGACCCCTATGTGCAACTTGCAAGGAACCATTTTGGTTTAATTACAAGCAAGCAAATGTAGCATGGCAATTATGTGTTCCATCATACAATATTTACTAACAACAAAAGAGTGGAAACCGAGAAACTTGAAAACAGTATTTTTTCTTCCACGTCCATAGTGAGATGTTTTGAACACAAAAATAAAAATACGTATTAATAAGGTTTTTTAAAAAATAAAAAGCCATATGTTTGCTATTAGTTTTCAAGGTAAACCTTCGATTTTTCAACCTTACCTTCATCCTTTGTACTTGAAGATGCTGCTAGAGAGAGAAATTGCTATTTATATGTATGTGGGTGGGTCTGAAAATATTGCCTGTGGGTTATTTTTCAGCATGAGTGCATATGAAAATTTGTGTTCAGTGAGAATTTATGCACTGGGCTGGTTTCCAGGAATCTTAATATAAATTAGAGATATGCTCACCCTTGAGGAACTCATGGTAGAGTTGATGAGAATGTCAGTGTGACACCCTACACTAAAAAGTATAAATAAAGTGAAGTGATACTGCTTGGAGAAAGACACTTGTCCCTGATAAGGGTCAAGGAAAGTCGTAGAAAGAAACTGACATATATTAAGGGCTTATAGGATGTGTAGGACTTCGCTAGGGAGGTATGCAGATGTAGGCAGTTCAAACAAAGAAAAATGGAATAGCAGCTTTGTGTTGAAAATGGGATTTACGTATACTTGTTAAGATTAACTACAGATGTGGTTGGATAAATAATCTTACATCAGAAATAAAGATCTAATCATTTATCCTAAGGAATATGAGGTTTATTTAAATATAGGCAATGTACATTGTAAGCATCTCCAGAACAGAACACTTGAATTACACCCTCAACTAATAAACATGTTCCACTTCCTGAGTTTTCCCATCTCAGCTGCTCCATGTCACCGTGCCACAATATACTGGGTTAATTAAACCAAAAATCTTCGAGTCATTCTCAAGTCCTCCTTTTCCTTCAGACTCATATTTAATACATTAGAAAGCTCTGATCATTTCACCTCCAAAACATATTCTATCTTCCTATTCGGATCTTCACTGTGATTATTCACTTTCAAGCTACAGTCATTTCCTGTCTGGACCATGTTTAAAAGCCTCCTTACTGGTCTCCCTGCTTCTGCTTGTACTGCCTTTTCCAGATATCTGTCTGTCACACAGCAATCACAATGACCTTTAAAATCAAACCAGAGCATGTCATTCCTATGCTTATTACACTTCTAATAGCTCTCTACTGAATTTAAGACAAAATGCAAATTTCGAATGCTCTTACAAGACTATAAAATCCAGCTTTATCTCCTGCGGTTCCTGCTATCCTTTCTAAACTCCAATCTTTTTGCTAAACACTTTAAGCATAGTTTTGCCTTGGTATCTTTGCACTAGCCTAGAACATTCTTTCTCAGATTGTTTAAATTGTGGACCCCGAGAAGAAAGATCCATTTGATGTGAACCCCAGAAGAAATTTATTTCCTGAGATGGACTCCCCATGGTCAATCAAGGGCCCAGATTTTATAAATAATAACAGCTTAGTGGTCATTTGCTTACAGGGGTTTCTCACAACTCTGTATACCAAGAAAGATGTCAGACTGAAATCCTGCATTATGCTCTGTTCATTTAAGTCTGGCTGAATCAACTTTACAAGGAAATTCTTCCCCATCCAATCAGAACTGCTCCATGATGACCAGTCAGGAATGTGTAATTCACAACAATCAGAACGTGTACAAATTCGGATATCTTATTTACATAAAATGGACCTAATTGGGAACCTGGGAGGGAACTTTTGCCTTGCTTTCACTTTGTCTTGGTGGAACACTAGGTAGTTTCCTGAATCTGTGTCTCCTAGGCTGCAACTCCTTTTGATCAAATAAATGCTTTTCACTCTCTATTACAGTCTGAAATTAATTTTGGTTTACAGTATGAAGGTCTTGGTCTTATTATTTTTATCTCAGATTTAGGTCACACTGACTTGGGGGACCATTTATGACCACTCAACCTAAATCATCCTCTAGGCATACGTTGTCCAGTGTTCTCTGAGTAAGGCCTCTGAGTAGTTGGGAGT
Source organism: Tadarida brasiliensis (assembly GCA_030848825.1). NCBI lineage: Eukaryota > Metazoa > Chordata > Mammalia > Chiroptera > Molossidae > Tadarida > Tadarida brasiliensis. The sequence continues at coordinate 32,707,266 of CM061260.1, forward strand.
GGAAATGAGGAGCTGATGACAGAGTGTAAAATAATGCACTACTATCTTTATCGAGACTGTTTGCTGTGTAACAAAACTGTCAACAATAATATCTAATGTGTAAGAGTCATACTTGCTTTATTCAGAAACTATAAAAACCAGTATAGTGGAAATTCTAGGAAGAAGTAACTTTATCTTGATCGGAAAACAGGCCTGATTATCTGATAAAGAACCTGTCTGCACATGTTTTTGTTTGTTTAGAAATTGCAAATGCAACTATTTAATTTATTGTTTTAATTATATATATTGCTTGTTTTTATTTTAGAGAGAGGGGAAGGGAGAGGAAGAGAGAGAGATAGAAAATCAATGAGAGAGAACATCGATTGGCCGCCTCCTGCATGCCCCCCAATGGGGATTTGGCCCACAACCTGGGCATGTGCCCTGACCAGGAATCAAACTGGTGACCTCTTGGTGCATGGGTCGATGCTCAACCACTGAGCCACACCGGCCTGGCTTTAATTTTATATTTTTAAATTACAATTGACATTCAATATTATTTTGTATTAGTTTCAGGTGTACAGCATAATGGTTAGACAACCATATACTTCACAAATTGTTCCCCTTGATATTTCTAGTACCCACCTGGTACCATACACAGTTATTACAATATTATTGACTATATTCTTATGCTGTACTTTACATCCCCATGAGTATTTTGTAACTGCCAATTTGTGCTTCTTAATCCCTTCACCTTTTTGCCCTTTGTTATCCTCCTGTTACATCTTATCAACAGAAAATGTAGGGAGGGAGAGTGGATGGGTAACTTGAAGGTCAAAGGCATTCTGTTGGTATGTGGTTGCGATACCAAAATGTCGGTGCTACTTTTCCTTTATCTTATGAGAGGAAGAAATGACCTTGGCTAGGCAGGTCCTCACATCTATTTTATCTATTCCAACAACCTAGGCTATAGATTCATTCTGCAATTGATTGAAGTAAACTATAAGTGCCCGTTTTAACATTCCATTATGGAAATTAAACGCTATAAATTATATTTTCATTTAAAGAGTTCTACTGGCTATTTTTTTTTTTTTATTCCTCTAAAAGAATCAATGCCCTGGTTGAGATCCCAGAGTTAAGCACCACAGAGCATGGAAGAGGCATTTTGGCCTGGAAATGTTAAGGGCAGGTGTGACCAGTTATCCATAGACACTGAAGAACTTTGGTAAATCTCTTGCCAAATGTATAATTTTGAAAAGCACAGCCTTCATGGATTAGTTAGTGGCAAAATGCTGCTCCAGGTAGTTGAAGTTATTAACATGTTGGATGGAATTATTTCACATCAATCGTTACACTGCTGAACAATGCCTGCCCAAAACAACAGTATGGGTATTCAGTTGTTGTTATTGCACTGATTTCCCCTGAGAATAATTAAACAACAGGTCTGGCTGTCTTTTTATATTTACTTACTTGTTTATTTATTTAGTTAGTTATTTTTTAATGTATTGGGGTGACATTGGTTTGCAAAACCATACAAGTTTCAAGTGTACAGCTCAATAAAATATCACCTGCACACTGCAGTATGTGGCCATCACCCCAGGCAAAGTCTCTTTCCATCCCCATTTTCCCACCTTTTACCCACCTCTACCTGCCCCCCTCCTCTGTTTCCCTCTGGCTATTGCCACATTGTGTCTGCGTGTTCTTATATATGTTTTTGGCTGACTTTTTAAAATTACATATTATTATTTGTTTCAAATAGGTAATATACGTACATGTTACAAAGTATAAAATGCATTCAAAGATAGAATATGTAAAACACATTCTCAATTCCACATTTCTATCATGGCCATCTAGTTCCTTCCTCAGAGTCATTCACTGTTGTTCTTTTGATGTGTTTCCAGAGTAATTGCTTTTAAATAGAAATTATAATACTTCCATAATACTGTGCACATTGATTTCTTCCAATTCAGAAAACTCGGAGATTTTTCATATCAGCACATACAGACTTATCTGCTGCATGGTACTCTGTCTTATGATTAAAGCTTCAATACTATGCTATTAGTGGACATTTATATCATTTTCCCTGTCTTTCTATAAAGAAAACATTTTTTAAAGTATTGTTGAGTTCATAGGGTATGTGACCACTCTTACTCTTTCTTTGATGAGAAATCATGCCCCCTTTCATTTTACAAACAAAAGTTGTATTTAACACACTTTTTCTTGAACTATATCAACTTGTTTTTGTCCTCCTATTTCAGTTTTAACACTTAGCAAACTGATTGTATTAGATCTTGCTAAATCTTTTCTATTCATCTTGCTCTCTCTCTTTTTTTTAAACTTTCTTTACTTTTATTTCATTTACTTTTCAATCCTATCATATTTTCACTGTGTTTTCAGCCAAGATAGTTTCCTTTTGTCCTAGTGTGGGCTTCATATCTGAGATTATTTTTTCCCTGCTTACCTTTTTCCTGTGATGTACTAATTCATGTGTTTTCTTTCTCTGTTACCTACCACATCTTTCTTAAATTCTTGAAACTCTGCTTTGAAGTATTGGTCATACTATCTCTTGTTTTACTATTAAGATTTTTAATATTTAATGGCAATTTATTTGGTCACAATTTTTATCTACTCCATAAAATCATTTTCTTTCCCCTGATGAATGTTATTGTCCATCTTTTATTTTCCTGTTCCTTTTTGTCCTAGCATTTTCCTGAAAATACTGTGCTGTTTTTTAATTTCAATGAGGTGAATTCTGGGACCAATAATTTGCAGAAATTTTGTGTGAGGCAGGAATTTTTCTTAGGATATTATTGAACGAGGACATTGTTTCCTTCATTTCTTATTAAAGTAAATTACATTCAAAATAGTTTTTTTTTAATATTTAATTAGGCATTTAAAGTCTTTTAGCTTAGTGATCTCCACATGTTCATCTTGACCTTCATCAACCAGGGCTATCTTAAAACAGTGAAAAGAAGAGGTATTGGGTGAGTTTAATATGTCTGAGCAAGAAGAATTGAGTTATCTCAGCAGCACCGTGCCTCCTGACTCTTAATTAAACACACCTCAATGAAAAATAAAAGGAGTCTTTAAATTCTATGAACATATAATTATATAAAGTATGTCTGAGAGTTACTGAGCCTGTGATAAAGAAATAAAATCATTGTACTGAAAATGTCATATTGTGATTCAGTAAAATAATGTTAAAGTTCTTGTGACTATTATCTGATGGTTTTGACATACCTGTTTGTCTTTTTCTATAGAACAATTAATACCAATGGTATGATCACCAGTTGATATCACTATACTGGAGTTACTCTTTCTGGGTGATGTACCTCTATGAGATTCTTATGAATAATTTCTGTCATGCTGATTTACCCACAGTTTTTAATGATGCAGTTTTTTGTTGTTGTTGTTTTTTTCCTTTTTTAAGCATAGGAATATGGGCACTGGCATCACACATAACACCAACCTATACCCCTGTACATTTTCAGGATTTAAAAAATCTTTGCCCCTACTGGTCAACAGCATTTGGACTCTACTATTTACATTTATCATATTTCTAGTACCGAGAACTGAGTTAGGCAAAATGCAAAAGAGACTTCTGAAAGTAAATCCTCGTGTATCCAGGGTCATGTAAGGCTGAAATAAAGTGAAATAAGACAACCAAGTAAAATAAAAAATAAACTGAAATGTGACATTGCTAAGGCAATTTTATGTCTATTTTACCAATCTTGAGAAGAAATTTTCTGGAACCCAGAAAAATATCCTTTTTGTGACAAGGTCTTCCACTAGAATTTCCTCTTAGACCCTACCATCTGGTGGATTTGACCACGATAGGTTAAAACTATATTAAATATAATTTGTCTCTTCGTCCTTTATCTATTTCTTAAGGATTAGACCAGGAATTCCCACCTACTTCTGCCTAAATTTATCTCAATATTTATATCACATAAGACTGAGTTAGCATAGGGCTATGGAAAAATAATTAATCTAAAAGGAATGACCATATCCAAAGAATACTTGCTTTTGAAATTGTTAGTGCATAAATAGTTAGAAAATTTTAGAATATTTATGAATAGTATGTATTTATTTTAAAAGATTAAAGGGATTTTTGCATTTATAGAATTATAATAACAAACCATAAAGAGAGAATAAGCTGAAATAAAAACTATATGAGATACAAAACAAAAATTACAAAATTTAATAAAAGTTATAGTGGTAATAAAATAATAGGTTAGCTATAGAAGGCAAATCTGGGAGGAGAAGCAAACACTGGAGGGGAAACTTCTCAAGTCAGAGTATTTCTGAGGAAAGCAAGCAAGAAAAAAAATTAATATATTTTTTATTTACTGTTAGAGAAAGAGAAAAGGAAAGTGAGAGATAAAGAAACATCAAGCTGCTGTCTCCTGCACGACCCCTACTAGGGATTGAGCCTACAACTCTGGCATGTGCCCCGATCGAGAATAGAACCAGTGACTTTTTGGTGCATGGGATGACACTCAACCAATTAAGGTGAGTCTAAAGTGGTCAGATTCAAGTAATGGAACCCACGTATAATAAGACCACAGACAGTGAGAATAGAGTGGATAGAGCAAAAATAATAGACATATACCAGAAAAGTGTCACAAAATGAAGATATATTTTAACTAGAAGATTGAAAATGCCTTTGAAAACCTAGAGGAAATTGTGTTAGATTAATAATAATTAGATATATCTTAGTGAAATATTTATATATTAGTTTATATATTAGAAAATAATATATATATATATTAGTTTCCTATGACTGCTATAACACATTAACACAAACTTGATGGCTTAAACAATTCAATGTATTCTCTCACAGTTCTAGAGGTTAGAAATTTGAAGTCAGTTTCCCTGTGTCAAAACCAAGGTGTCAGCAGGGCCACCTTCCCTCCATAGGCTCCAGGGAATACTTCATTTGTTGTCTCTTCTAGATTCTGGTGGTTGCCAGCATTCCTTAGCTTGTGGCTGAATCTCTCCAATCTGTCTCTGTGGTCACACTGCCTTCCTTCTCTTCTTCTGTATTTCAAATTTCCCTCTGCCTTTTTCTCATTGTAATGCCTGTGACTGCATTTAATGTCCTCTTGGATAATTCAATATTTTCTCCCTCTCTTAAGATTTTTAACTTAATCAGTTCTACAAAATTAGTTTATGCAATATAAGGTAACATTTACAAGTTCCAGGGATTAAGAAGAAGATATCTTTTTTGGGGGGAGGGATCATTATTTAACCTGTGAATTATATGTATGTATACATGTATGTATAAATCTTACATCTATCCAAACATGTATAGATTATATGCTGGGAATAAAACTCTAATTGTTTTTAGACTTTTATTCTGTAGAGAATTCTATGGAATTGAAGAAAATATATTTAAATGGTGATATTCTAATCTCAAACAAATATTAATTTATTTGCAAAAGCAACCAAAAGATTATCTATAAAAAACTTGGTTTACTTTTCCTAAAGAAAATTTTGTTGAATTGCAGATGGAATGGAGATGAGTCAAGGTTAGAAACTTAAGAAGAAAGTCGTTTTGTTTTTTTTTAGAAGGTCTAGCAATAAGCACTGTAGCTTAACAGAGACTTAAACATGAGATTAAGTCTCAGCGCTGGAGCGCTGGCTCTACTCAGCCCAGATTTACACCCAATCTCTAGGTAGGTAATCTCCTTCAGGCCAATGGCTTCATCTAACACCTTGATGTTGGAGACAACCTAATTTATAGCTCTAATCTGGACATCTTCCTTTAACTCAACTCTCATTTAAGAAAGTGTTTTTTCTATCTCTTTCTTAGATATCTAATAGGCATCTAAAAGTCAACACACCCTCAACCAAACTCTTGTTTCTCCATTTCGACCTGCTAGACCTACAGCTGTCCTTGTCTCAGAATATAACTGGATTCAACCAGTTATTTAGGCACAAAATCTTTGTTTACACCTCAAAATTTACATTTTTGAATGAACACATCAAATGAATAATAAATAGTAGATAAAAACTTGTCTCAGTATATCCTGAGACATATTTTGAAATATATATGTTATATAAGCATATACATTTTTTTATAGTAGACAAAATTTCATATATATATATAATTTAAAAGTTGTCAGTATGATTACAATATTTTTTTCTTTTTTATATTTTCTAAGATTTTTTAAATGAGCACATTTAAAAAATTTGGACCTATACTATTAACATTGTTTTTTAGATAAATAAAACAGAAAAATAAATGATAATTAATTGGGACATAGGTATGCAACCAACACATTATTTTGAACTTGTAGAGCCACAGGTACCTGTCCTCTTATATGGTACAAGTAGCTCTCCTCTAAAGATGACTTTCAAATCTGTTGAGTAGGAATACCTTATATGGGAAAATGTCCCAAAATATTACACCATTGAATTTCTTCAGATGGGATCTAGTCAAATTTACTAAAATGGACACCGTATGCATTGGACTGATACTAGTAATGTGATACTTTTCATTAGGAAATTAACATGCAATAATTTAAAATTGTCTTCTTTCAAGAATAGTGACAGTTAATAAGGAAGTTGAAAAGATGATTAAAAAACATCATAGAAATGTTAGAATGTTTTCCAGGTCCTGAAAAATGTATATGAAATAAAATTCCATATAGCAGTGCTAGACAGTGATCAAGAAGCTTGGGTGCTATGGAATTTGACACAGTCCTTGGTAGCCTTAAATCTACTCTAAGAGAAATAAATAGCTGCCTCTCTAACTGGCTTTAATGCCAGGTGAATTTAGAGAGAGAGGACATGGTACTTATTCTCTGTCTTTGAAATCTTCAAAACTCTAAAAGGAAAAAATGGAATAGTGTTCTGTTAGAATTCTCACTTAATATTTTGCACATGACTTCAAAGAGACAACTCCAAGGGAGATTATTAAAATTTTATCTTTCATGGTTATGTGAAAATGTTAATTCACTTACCAAAGAGAATATTATACACACATTTGGTTTAAAATTGAAATGCCACAGCAGATGTTAGCATTTGAGTTTTTCACTCACTTATTACCTTGCACAAAGATAGTAACTTCAAAATTAGCATATTACAGCATTGTAAAACAAAGATAGCACATTTCAACTAAAGAAAACCAGGGAAATATCTTTAAGAACAGTGGGAGAGGAAGAGTCCTCTTGGAGGAAAAATGTTATTTTGTGCCTGGGGCTATAGACTAAAGACTCATTTCCACTGAAATGGTGAAAACCAAAGCTAAACCAAGTTGTGTTCCTCCCAAAACTCATATGTTTCTGGGAATCATATTTTCTAGGGACTGTTCCCAAAGGCCTAACCGTATAATAAAAATTTGCATTACAGATGTAAATGTAATTATTTATATCACCAGTGACTTCTAGACCACAGCATATGGATCTGTAGCTATTCTTTTGCCTTAATGAAAAAGAAAAAGAAAGGAGACGAGAAAAAGGAAAAGAAGTGTTACGTGCAAAATGAATTTGTTCATAGCCATCTAACACAAAACACTATCACCATGAAAACTGAAATTTGATGTAGAAAGGAAAAAGAAAAAAATATTCTGAAATATGCAAATTATTGTCTGCCTGACGTCTAAAAGATATTAGGGGAAAACTAGCAAAAAAACAGTTATTCAATACCTCATAAATTCAAGTTCTGCCATCCTCTTCATTAAGTTGTTAAGTGAGTCACTGTTTCTGAGATATCAGCTATAAGAAAAATACTTGTATTTTCCTGATATGGCAATAGAAAATTGATAGAAATGTGTTTGGGTCCTAGGCACTTTAAGAAGCCTTGGATGTTGTTTTAGGCTGTTAAAGTAAAAATTGCACTGGACAAAGTCAATAGGCAGGGATTATTTTATTCAAGAGTACTGGAATAGAGAAGAGAAACTGAACTCCTCTGTTACAAAAGTTGTGAAGGTTTTTAAGTGCTGAGGTGACCTAGTGAAAAAGTACTGAAGGACATTGAGGAAGGGTTGACCAATGAATTGTGCTGAATACTTTGAGTTATTATTGAAATGGAAAATGTTTTCCTCTACATTAGGCCAACTATGTTTGGTAATTGGCTTTCATCAAAGTCAGGATCCCACCTTCCCACAGAGATGGGCAAATGAAGGCACTATCTTTTTCAATATTTAGTTTCAAAACAATCATTCCCAGGTCCTTGAGAAAGACATTTCCTGTGTAGTAACTCTGCCAAGAGGCTGGGAGATTTGCATACATTTCAAGGAGCAGAGAAAGAATTAACATTTGTAAGATTTCTAAAGTAAATACTCAAAGAAATGGGAGTTCAGAGGCCTGCAGTCAGGAATATATCTGTCCAAAGTTCAGTAAAGCTGAGGGAACATTAAGGCTACATTAGTCAAGGCAATGACTTTGAATTTATATTCCCGGTTGAATTAGCTATACCAGTAATATTTCTCTGTTTTTGTTTTTCTTTATTTGGGTTAAAATTGGAAGTAGCTATCCTAGATAGATAATACATAGATAGATAATAGTCTTGGCGTATTCATTTCAAAAATTTTAGAATTCTTAACATTGTTACATACATTTTTATAGTTTATTCTCCAGAGACTGCAAACCAGTAATGCCTTCCCATAATTTGATTGACAATATTCCTCACTCAGTTACTAACAATGTAATTTGCATATTATTTCTCTCTTCAGTTAATTTGTAAATAAACTGTTTTCCAATTACAGCAGCATTTGCCAATGACATATCAAAATGACTGTGTGTTTCATCACAGCTGATTCTAATATGACTAATAACATATATTTTTATAATTATATATTTTATGTACAGTACTGTAAACATATGTATTTATAAAATATATTTTATATCTTACATTCATTTTTAATACTTGATTAGATGGCTATTATATGACCATAATGCATTCTCCTATTTTATAATATGACAAAATCCCCTTTTAACCCCCTCTTGGAATAATTCGGTGAAACGTTTTAAGGTGATCCCTTGCTGGACATTAATAGACTCTTATATGTATAAATGCATGTATGTATGCATCTATCTCTGTGTGTGTGGTTAGCTGTAGTGATCTTTGCTTTATTCTTTGAGTCTGAAGCTTTCACCAAGCTTGTATTCTTAAACAGCACTACTGGTTTACGTTTACATTGCATACATTTAATCCCCAAAACTTGTATTTCCTATTTTTCTTACCACTCTAATATAAAACTATAAAGAGAACATTTTTTTTTTTTTAATTCAGTAAGGCTGCAGCTACAACAGGAAATTTTACTAACTGCTGAGTTGGTCATCTTTCTTCAGCAATGTCAGGAAGATTCCAATAATTAGAATACTCTGCTAAAATGTCACAGCGACAATCACGTGAAGACTTACCCATGGAATTTATTTTCTGGACCAGAAATTAATCACTTTACCTTTAAACATTATCCCTTTCATCCTGATGTTTCATATGTCAGAGTATTCCACATTGAAAGGAGGCTCAAGTTATTCCGAAAAACATAGTGGATCCTGGAAGAATGGCGCTTGACATCCAGGTGGTGGTGTAGACCGGAAAGCCTGACAATTCACATAGCATTTGTGTGTGTGTGTTTTCTTTACCTCAGGATGAAGGAAGAACCATAAACAAAAAATGTCCATTTATAGCAGTACTGGAGTGATAGCGAAACTGACGTGGCTTGTATAAAAACTCAGACCAAGTGAAGCTGATCACGTACCATGAACTTTGAGCGAGGATGGCAGTCCCATACTAGCTCTAACTAGAGACACACTCTAGGAAGAATGCACAATGGGATATGCTTAATCCAACAGTGTGCAGACCTGTAGACTCAGTTTGTCCTATCTTGAGTGCTAGTTTTCAATTCTTTTTTATAAAAGATTTTTTTTTATTGGTTTTTAGAGAGAGAAGAAGGGAGAGGGAGAGTGAAGCATCAATTGGCCGCCTCCTGAATGCCCCCTACCAAGGATCAAGCCTGCAACGCCGGTATGTGCCCTGAGCAGGAATGGAACCAGCAACCTTTCCATGCACTGGACAATGCCTAACTAAATGAGTCACACCCGGCCAGGGCTAGTTTCAATTCTAAATTAGTGTAATCAACAAGTACTGCTGTTTTCTGAAACATAACTTCCTCTAACTTCTCCTCTTTAGTGAACTACAGTGAATTTATTCACTAGATATGTTCCATTGCCATGCAAGTTAGTACATGTAGCTTTGTAATTTTTTAATTATAAAAATATGATTTTCCTGTTGAAAGTAGAAGTTTTTCTTTCTTGCGATTGAACAGTTTTCCTATGAAAATTGAACCATTTTTTTCCAGTATTTCTGGGTCTACCCAGATTTTCTAGCCCAGATGGTACATGCCTTCTGACTTTAGACTTCTGCTCATCCACAATTTTTTTTTTTTTTTTTTTTGAGTCAAGGAAGAAAAATTTACATATATACATGTTTGGGGAGGGTCAAGGAGTGGGGAGGTGCAAAGGACAAGAATTGAAAGAATAAAGAATATAATTGGAGGATTCCAAGCATATATATTTTTAAAAATATAAAACAGACGTATATTGTTCTACATATTATCTCTTAGTGACAACATTTTGTTTCTATCCAATGACCAAGTCTCTTATTTTAAGATTTCCTCTGCTTTATGTTAAAATCAAAGGGGCATTTATTCTGTTTCTTTTTGTAACTCATATAGACATTAAATTAATAAATTAATTAGGGGAAACAGTATTGTAAATTATAGTATCCAGTGTTTCAAGACCTCCTTCATTTTAAAACAATACTTCTTTATGAGTCATAATGAAAAATATGCAACCAAAAATGGAATACAGATACTTTTTAGGAAATAAATATTAAAGTTATTTGGGAAAGTGTTTGAAGCTTCAAACAAGTTTTAATAATCATATAATTAATTGTCAAAGTTTACATTGTGAAATTTAATTAAACATGTTCTAGCCATTTGGGTTTTGGAATGCTAGGTACAATGCTAAGTGATAGATGTAAGAAATCAGTATTATCCTTCAGGCATTTTTGTTCAGCTATAATAGCTTTCTTACTAGGTGTGTAAGAGAGCTACCGATATCTTTGCCTTGATTTACAGGAAAACGAACATTCTACAAAAGATAAATCTATTAATTAGAGATCTGCACAGCTTTCTTTCTTGCTAATGTAATCATTAAATTGATTTTTCCAGTCCATCATGTAATTGTTCCAGCGATGGAATCCTGCTTTCCATTCTTGTTCTGCTTCATCAATATTTCCTGTAAAACATGGAATAAATTAAATTAATCTAAATTTCAATCTCTGTTTATGTTAATTGAAAAATAATTTTGATTGCAGATGCCATTTTTTCCAAGTACACTGCACTGCAATATTTTATTCTTCATTGTTTATTATCAGCTTGTCTTACTACCTCAATAGCTTTTAATACATTTTACACATTATATGAAAATGCAAATAATATATTTGTATAAAATATATATAGAATACAAAATTTTACAATACATAAAATGCAAAACGGAGTATATATATTATATATTAAATCATATTACATTATATATGTTTTTGTTTCTAAAAAGATATAAATAGTATTCTCTTTTCTTGATTCCCCTACTCACAACAAAATTTTTATTTAGTGCATCTTACTTATATATATAGAATTATACTTCAGAATATTATTCCTGATGAAAGTGTTTATATCACAATAATTATTTACATATAGATAACTTTGCAATTGGCACTCTATATAGATTTTGCACTCTTCCTATATCAATATATTTTAATTTCTAACAATGCTTAGTCATTGAAAACAGTTTATTGAAACTACTATAGGAAAGCAGTTTATTAATTGCTTTGCATATAAGAAAGGTGACTAAGACAATCTCTGCTTTCCAGTAATTAGCAAAGTGCATGTATGTGTCAAGGGAGAGGGGTGTTTAAGTAAAAAATAATGTCAGGTAATGAACCAAAAGTGGCCTGTCTATGTACTACAAGAACCTAGAAATCTTGTCTTATTTGAAAGTGTGTTACATTAAAGAACAAAGTTTGTGAACAATAGAAACTCTTAAATTACAAACTTTTAAAATCATATATTTTTTGTTCCTGATATAAATAGATATGCTAAGCCTAAAAAATGGTTTAAATTATTTAAATTTATAAGTATTTTATACATTTGTAGTTCTCTTACTATTTTAAACTTCTAGAATGATGATTTAAAAAAATCAGTGATTTAAAATTTTTTTAAAGTTATTTCTATTTTCCTAAAACAAAGGACTTAGAATTTTTTTAATATAAACTTTTTAGTTAGGAATTTTTAAATATTAATTATAGTAGTATGATATTAATTTACAGAAGATGTGATCTCACAGTATATTATAATGTACATGAAAAAGTGTACTCTACCGTCGCTTTCATTCATGCTATTAATAATGGACCACATTCAATTATTTATTTCTAGTTTACATAAAAATCAAAATATTTAAAACATTTGTACAGCCATAAAAATATTCTCTGGACTTCAGAATAAATCTGGGTTTGAAATGTTCATAATGCTTGGAAAATGGGCAAATATTTGAGAATTTATATAAAGTCCCATTTTTATGTAAAAATGACTTTTAAAGGTCAATGACTATAATTTCTTTGTGAATAATAGAACTTTTCTAAAGAGTCAAAAAAAAAAAACACTAGATGTGGAAGAAAGATATTCAATATTGTCACCAAATTATGCCTTCTTATGTTATTTTTTATGATAACTAATAGGTTTTAAATGTGACTTACATGGAATAAGGACTGTATAGTTCAAAAAGAACATATTTTATATAACAAATAAATTTTTGGTAATTTAGCACTTAGACCATACATTTTAATACTTAGAGAAAATGTCCTGGATATGATTATCTTTTCTTGTTGTTGGAATAATTCCAAATTTATTGATTTATATACATGCAAGTTTATTTTCTTATTGTGTTATAATCAAACACCAATACAATTTAGTGTATTGAAATACTTAACTTTACATTGTACAAATGTTCTGTAAACCTGACTACATTTTTCATTTAGAAGTACTGAACACTGATTCAGACAATAATATATAAAACATTTAATTATTTTCTAACAGAATCCAGGGAAACTGAATACACCATAATAAAAATAATAATAATAAAGTTTGAGTCCCATGACATGAATCAAAACCAAAATTAGAACTTTTTCTCCTCCCTCTAATTCTTCTCCGAAATGGAAATGCTACTTAAACATCTATAGATTCACCATCTGTGAGATGTAGATAACAAGGTACTATAGTGTGAAATAAAGAAAAGAACATTATAGGCTTTGTAGTGACATGGGTTGAAATTCCAGCTTGACCACTTAATAGACTAGTGACAGGAAAAATTCATAACTTTTCAAATTATTTTCCCACTATAAATAAGGATAGTAATCCCTATTTTGCAGTGTTACAGTGTAGGATACATGTGATGGTGTATGCATTATGAAATCAAGCTCTGTGCACATATTGGGAGCTCCACTAATGAATTTACTGCCCTTGTCACAAAAATATATTCCTAACTTTGCTCTTTATAGAATCCATGTACAGCTAGATCAATACCAGTAGTTCATGAACATATTGACACATTTATTTCAGGAATTTTGTAATCTTTGCTTAGCCCACATTGTTGTCTCATTTGGGAAAAAAAAAAAAAAAAGTCAGTCTTTCTTCCCTACAGAAAGAAGAAATATAAAGCCATATTTCTTTTGTCAATTAAAAAAAAAGTAATATTTCACTGGAGCTGAGTCCATTTAGTAAAGTCTGAGGAGTTATGAGAGAACACAGAGTGGTAATTCAACCCAAAATTAAAATTACCAAGAAACGCATAATTCTTTATGCAGTGTATCAGAACTTATTAATTGTCCTGCTATAATTTTGAGTGTGTGATGAGACAGTAAACTATTATAAATTCAGGCTAGACTCTGTGAAGATTTCATGCTTTTAAAGTGAAACAAAAGATAATTTGATTTAATTATATGTTACCTAAAGATTTTTGTTGTTGCTGTTCTGTTCTGTTTTGTTTTGTTTTGTTTTTCTTTTAATAAGGAATGGAACATCCAGAAAATGAAAACAGCAAAACAATTTGATTTTTTTCTCCAAACTAGTTTTCACTCTCATTTTTGGTTTCCGTTCTTGCTGACTGATTAGCAAACAGCAGTGCATGATTCTTCAAAGTGGTATCTCAGCTCTTAAATTTACATGTGGTCTTCTTTGGTTTGGCAAGGAAAAATGTTTCATGATTTATTCAAAGGCCAAAAGAGGAACCACTGGATCTAATATTTGTTTTTTTATTGGGAAGGTATGAAAGTCAAAGACTTTTCCTTTCTTTTAAATAAAATTTACTCTTCCAATTTTAGTGAAAACTATTGATATCTTATTTACATTGACTGGGTCATTTCTCTAATTCCTTTTTCAAATGATTCTGATATATTGTACAATTATTTTCTTAATGAAAACTCTGAATTTGATAACATTTGAAACAAATATAGCACATTTTATTTCTTGCAGGTGTATGCAATAACAGCATAGACATGTACTAAACTATGGTCTGAAAGTTAAGTGCTAGAATTGTGTTTAAACAAGTCCTATGGATTATTTTATTTAAGAACATTTATTGCCCAAATGTAAATTATTGCTCTAGTGGTACTTATAAAGCTTATTTGGTTTCAATAAAAAGAGTGGTAAGCATTACATTTCTCCTTTTAGAAACCCAGTCAACAGTCATTCTTTGATTTTTTTTTTTCACTTGTAGAGCTGCATTATTTTTTAAATAATATTTTCGTAAAAACTTCCACCTAAGTCATTTGAATAACTTCAATTTTCAAAACATCAAAAATTGAAATGTTTGACATTTTGCAACTTGAAAAATATAAGGTGTGATAAGAACATGTGTTTTTAACCTTTTTAAACCCCTTCATTATTTATTATTTATAAAACCTAAGAACATGTAATGTTAAATTGTTTGTTTAAATGTAAAATTTTTCATTATTAACAAATTCATTGTTGATGTTATAAAATCACATGCATTTACTTTAAAATTTATAAAATATATTTGATGTAACCTTTCCGGAAGAATTATCTGAGAAAATAGTGCTAAAATATTAAACTGTTTTCAAGACACATGGAACTATCCCCAGAGCATGATATTAACCCATAGCAGTTATATTTCCACACAGTGTTGCTCAAACTAGAAAGTTATTTAGGACTACATAGGAAGTAGCAGAAGTTAGCCCAAAATTTTGAAGTTTGTTTATTAAATCTGCTTTATGGCAGTTGAGTATTTAGAGATAGAGATTTTGAAGTGCATCTTCAAAAATTGCTGATATTTAAATTTTATTTTTTCAACAAGTAAATTGCAAGAGACCATATGTGCCTGAACCAGACGGCTCAGTTTGGCTTATAATAAATTAGTCATTTACAATCCCACCAACCTCTCTTTTATTTCTTCTCCAATTATGACCTTCTCATTTAAAAATATTGTAAGTAAAGAATAAGAATGTGTAGTCTATGATATGTTAAATGGCACCTCTTCTAGTCTCTTGGCAGTTGAACGCATGGTTATGTGCACTCAGAGGACACAGGGCAGCATTGTCTCTGCCCAGCATTGGAGAAGCCCATCTCTAGATATATATTATGTCACAGAACATTTGGTAATACACAGAACACTGTTATATCAGAAAGATTTCCCAAACAGATGGAGTATATAATTATAATTTTGGTGAGTAATGTCTGATAATCAAACAATTCACATACAGCTCCAAGGTGCCCATATTTGCATGAAATTAACCCCTTCCCTCTCCAAATAAAAAACACAAAAATCTACTGTATTGTGATATTTAATATGTAGTCTGAAAATTACAGAATGTTATGATGAACAGAATGTTAAAGTGTAAAGGAACTGGCCAGCAATACATCTGATGGTGGAAAGTCAATTATTTTCATTTGAGAAAATTAAGGTAGAAAATCAGCCAGAAGAGCCACATGGCTTATAAACAGCTGAGCATTTTAAACCCAGGCATTGAATTAGCCACGTCTGTCATTTTTCTCACAAAAGATGTCATCTTTCAAGTTGGATGTTCAAGTTGATTTAAATAGTTTTCACTAATGAATTTTGAAATAATATGATAATCTGAACCAATTTTCCTAGTATTTCCTTGTATAAGTCTAGGTAATCTCTTCCTGAAGATTAGTTAAGTAAATTAGTATCTGGCCATTGTATTATGTAATATGTGTACATGTTCTTAGATAAATATCTCCAAGTTCAGAATATTTAGAAATATTTAGATTGTGTTTTTAAATATAAACTTTAGAGTTTTTTTTTCTCTTTAGAAATCAAGAGTTCCATTCTTTAGGAATAAATTTGTTTTGACCTTTTTTGAGTATAAATTATATTCTGATCTATTTTTAGTTGTATGAGTTCCTTATTTCATATATTTATTTTTTCATTATCCGTGAACTCATTCCACAAGGATTGGCTGAATAGCAAGTAGTGCCCTATTTTAGTTCTGCTACTGTTTTATGCTCTTCTAGGAAAAAATTTCTATTTTAGTTTTTTTTTTTTAACTACTAAAGTGCTGCTCATATAGTAAGCCCTCAAAACATATCCAAACTTGCTGGAAGAAAGTTAATGTAATGGACTCATTGGAAACAAGTAATTATAAAGTCACAAGATCAGCACCATCAACATGCCTTGTATAGTCTAATTTTTCCCCCTTTTACATAATCCAAAACCAATTATTTAACCAAATAATAAAAATACACACCTGTCATTTCCAGGACTTTAGGGAAAAAGAGTGTCCAGAATCGGCATTGCTGAGCACGTAGCTTAGTATATACTTTTGGTGACTCTGTATTCAAGGTTAAATATTTTTGTTCAGAGCTTTTGAAGACAGGCCAACTTGTACTGCTATTCTGTATCCCATTTGGATTTCTAAAAAATTAAAAAAAGACATTATAGCTCTACTGAAATCATTGCTAGGTAAAAATATTGTCCTAAAAAAACAGGAGCTTTTCTTTTTTTTTTTTTCTTTTTCTTTATTGATTTTAGAGAGAGAAGAAGGGAGAGGGAGAGAGAGATAGAAACATCAATGAGAGACAACATCGACTGGCCGCCTCCTGCATGCCCCCCTCTGGGGATCTGGCCCACAACCTGGGCATGTGTCCTGACCAGGAATCAAACCTGCGACCTCTTGGTGCATGGGTGGACCCTCAACCATTGAGCCGCACCGGCTGGGCTAAAACCAAGAGCTTTTTATTTTTATTTTTTTTAATTTTTTCTTTATTGATATTAGAGAGAGAGGAAGGGAGAAGGAGAGAGAGATAGAAACATCAATGAGAGAGAACATGGATTGGCAACCTCCTGCATGCTCCCCATTGGGGATCGGGCCCACAACCTGGGCATGTGCCCTGACTGGAATCGAACCAGCGACCTCTTGGTGCATGGGTTGAAGCTCAACCACTGAGCCACACCAGCCGGGCAAACCAAGAGCTTTTTAAAAAGTCAGGAGAAAAACTGTGGATTTGTTTAGATGATGTCAAGCATAAATGAGCTTGGTTGAATACTTTCAGTACCTTGAAGCATTATGTTAGTTAAAATTGTAGGAAGTAAATTTTGAATAACTTTTTACATGCATTTCTTTGTAACATACAAGGAGAAAAATACATTTGCTATTCAATAACACTATTTTAAAAAACATGCTCAAAGGGTAGTGTTATTTTTCTTTCATCTTTTCCCTTTATCCTAGCCCAATATTTTCATAATGAACATTGATACCATCTATTTAATATCTCTTGCATCTATTTCATTCTATTTGATATTCTTACTGACTGAGTCTGGGACTGATTACACATTTCCTTATTATATCATAACCTCATTACTCTAGAAAACCGCCTCTAGTAGTCTCACTTTTAAACTTAGCTTACCTTCTTGAAGATCTGTTCACTGCTGAAAATCCTTTTAATAACTCCCAGTAGGCTTAGAGATAAAGGATAATAAACATGATGCCACTCACATTTCCAAGCTTATTTTCAGATATCCTACTCATAAGCCAACCAATAGGAATTAAGTATAGTTCCATAGTAATTTCTTCCTTTATTTTACTTCTTTGCCTTTGCCCCAGCTAGTACTTCTGCTTGAAATCTTTTCATTCTCTAAAATCATGTGTCTAAGTCGATTCAGAACTTTCATATTCTCTTTTTGTGCCAATAATTCTTAAATTTTTCACTGTGGTTTTTCAATCAATAACACTTGATCCTTTTTTAAAAATTTATAGTTTTGGATTCATTTACAAGTTTGTAGCACTCAATACTAAATATTACCTAGGTCACACAAACAGAAACTCAAAATAGTGAACACTGCAAAAGGGGCTCCCAGTAGAAAATTCACAGATTTTCCTTTAACATCTTTTTAAACTGTAATTATGAGTCAGACATTGCTCTAGGCTCTAGAAATACAATTAATTATGGGAAATATGGTTTCCCTCAGGTAATTTACAAACAGAAATATCCATGAAAACAAAAGACCAACAATTGATGGTAGCCTAAATCAAGCATAAACAATGGGACACAAATCATCAGAAGAGGGAGCAATCCCTAAGTCTGAAAAGAAATTACCTGAAGTAATGAAACTCTAGCTGAAGTAAGAAGAGGACAGAAGAAGTAAACCAGAAAGAAAAGTTGAAAAAGCTAAAGAGAGGAAACAGAATTAACATAGGCACAAATAATGAGTGTTCATCTTAGTTTAGAAGATTCTAGGATAGAGATCCTGTCAGTTATAGCTTTAGGATGTTAGTGTTATCACATTAAGACCTGACAGTCTAGAAAAATGGTTTAGACTTTAGCTTGTAGGCATTTACTATTCTTGAGGGGTTTTTTTTACTAAATGGCTTACTGTGAACATAATATTTTGGAATTATTGACCTGGGGGTGATATCTAGAATAATCAGGAAACCTATAAAGTAGTCAGAGGTACTTCCATCATAAACAGAAGAGTAAAGTGATAAGGGTTAGCAAGTCATTCCTTTCTCTTACATTCATTCTGCCTTAAGCAAAATCATATAAGAAAAACTCCAGTTGAATTTTCATAAAAGTTCAGTACATAAAATTATTCATCATTCAATACCTTCTGTAGGTTATTAATGGCTAGGAAGTTGAGACTACTGATAGTAGATATAGCACTTTTTTTTTCTCCAAAAGCCTGCGAACCCAGTAGATTTTGGAAAGAGAAGCAGGCATTCATCCAGCATGATTATCTAGAGGCAGATTTTGCCATCAAGAGCTCATATCAAATAAGCACCATAAATTCATATTTTATCATAGAAGCAGACATATTCAACCATGAATTCAGAAACTTTAGCGATAAATAGCTTCTTGATGGACTAGTTGATTTTATGTAGGAATTGGATATTTAAATAAGAAATATTAATAAGCTGAGCTATTCAAGCTAAACCCATATCATAACAGGATTGAAACCTCTCCTGCTTTAGGGTATTATTTGAGAGAGGTCATAAAGAAAATTTCTCCAGCTCACAGATGGCGTACTTGTCTAGGTGAATTATGGAGTCTTTTTCCTTACCTTTAAAGTTTTGGAACCTAACAAGTACAGCTGCTGGAGGCTGGATTTCAAACCAGAAGAACCATTGGTCTGATTCGGTACAGCAATTCTTATGTTCCTAAATTGCCCGCTTTCCTTCTAATTCCACTCTAATTAACTTATGGCCCCATTTTAACTGCACATTCATTTCTGGCGTCTGCAAATGGTAACCTAAACTGAGCTGACTTGTACTTGAGTTCAAGAGTGAAACAGTAATGACACTGCCAGTATTGATTTAACAAACTTTGTCCTGTGAAATAACTCATGACACTCCAAATTACAATTCAGAGATAATAAAATACCTTTGCCTATGGATGCAGATATAGTTTTCAAAAAGTGATCGAAATAACTATTGAAGTGATAGAGCACTGAACTCTATAATATGAAGAAATTCCCAAAGAGTTTAAAACTTAACAAGAGAGATAATCCTCTTCCCATCTGGATCAATTAAAAACTTTGTGAAATACAACATGTTTTCCAGATATATAATTTAAAAATACTATATTATTTTAATCTCAAAATTATAAGATGCATTTAAACATCTTGACATTGCTATTTTTCAAAAATATTTCTGTTCTTGTCACAAAATAAAGACTTTAGGTGATGATACCTAAAATGTTCCATGAAGAATAATTTTTGCTTTATTTTTACTATTTTTACTATTATATTCTTTTTGTACTTTGTGGTATGTAAAAGTAAAGATCATCCATTATACTTTTCTTCTTATGTAGGTTTGACCAGTTTTTAGTTTTAACTTATTTAACCAAAAAAGGTAGATTGTAACTTCTGTGTTTCAGGAAATTACCTGCTTGTCATTGATATGTGAGCTTAGATTTGACAACTCACTTCGTAAATAGATTTTGTTTTAAATGATATTAATTGACCCAGGATGCCTGATATGAAGAAGAGCATGTATTCAGCTACACAC
This sequence comes from Tadarida brasiliensis, assembly GCA_030848825.1. NCBI lineage: Eukaryota > Metazoa > Chordata > Mammalia > Chiroptera > Molossidae > Tadarida > Tadarida brasiliensis. The sequence goes on from CM061260.1 coordinate 32,727,795, forward strand.
ATCAAGTTTTCTTAGGGTTACAAATCCCAATATTGCCTACCAAAACTGACACTGAAATTAAGATACTTCTTGACTAAGAATTCAGAGACAGTGATGTCCAAACAGGCTCTACAGTTACAAAAAACAAAAAGAAAAAGTGAATATATTTCAGTATGCTTTACAATCTAGTAAAATAAAGACATGGTTCATAGTTGTAAATTAAAAGGCCACCTGAAATATTCTACTGTCATAAGAGGGCTAAGGAGTAACAGTTTATATTGGACAATTTCTTAAATATGCAGATATTCATCGATTTATAGTCCATTGCCATGATATACTTAAATCAAACTGTATTTTAATTTAAAGAGTAGATGGGCTATAAGAGAATCTGAATTTTTTTAAAAAAGTCATTGATTCAACAAATATTATTGAGCACATACTATGTCAGGCTTCTTTAAGTCACAGAAGATTCAAAAAGACAAATTAGAGAGAAATTTCTGCCTCTTGCGGTTTCATTCTTTGAGGGAGATAGACAATAAACAAGATAAATAAAGAAAATATGTTAGACAGTTACAGTTGCTAGACATAACAAAATGGAGAGTAGGAATAATAGGAAATGACCAGTAAATATCAGTGGGAAAGGGCAGTAGGGAGGGGGTGTGTAATAATGAATTTAATTGGACATTGTCTTTAGTCCCTGTGAGGTAACATTTAAATCTTTCCAATTTGCCACCATAACTGATTATTTGTGCTAGCAAAGTAACTCGTGGTGGGCAACTGATGGCTTTCACTTATGACAAAATTCAGGGCGGAGCTACTCGTGCTGAGAATCTTAGAGAAGGAATGGCTATGGTTAAAGACCATCCATGTGATTAGGGAGGCTGAAAGTTTGAGCCACATGATATCAGCCTGACCTCCAAGAAGGGGAGGGAGCTGAAGACTGAGTTCAACCACATAGCCAATAATTCAATTACCCATGCCTATATAATTAAACCCCAACAAAACAAAACTCTGAGCCTCAAGATCAGGTGAGTTTCCTGGGTTGGCGATGCTCCAAGGGCACATTACTGTGATTAATGCCTGAAGGTAATGCATCTCCAAATATACAGAAGCTTTCCTTTTGGAACCCTGTTAGTACCAAATCCTGTTCTATGTATCTCTTTCTTTGGTTCTGATATATATCCTTCTGTTATATTAAAATTGTAATTATAATTATAACACTTTCCTGAGTTCTGTGAGTCATTCTAACAAATTTCCAATTCTTATGGAGTCCAGGAGGACCTTGAATTTATATCTGACTAGTATGAAGTGAGGGTGGCCTGGGAACCCTAAACTTGCAACTGGTGTCAGAAATCTTGGGCCGACTTGGAAGTGTGAAGGACTGAGCCCTTAAATTTTACTTAGGCTAACTCTGGGTAGGGAAAGTCTGCAACATTTGATAGGAAGAGGACTTTTAAATGAAGTCTTAAATGTGTGAAGTGAGTCATGCTATTTTTTGTTTATGATTTTTTGGAGGAAGAGTTTTTCAACAGAAGTAATAGAAAGCAAAAGCTATGAGACAGAAGGGTGTCTGGAGTTTTCTAAGCAAAGCAAGTAGGAGAGTGTGGTTAGAGTAGAGCCAGCTAGGGAGGAAGTAGTCTGAGGTGAGGTTAGAGAGGTGACAGGAGGGCCACATTATTTAGTAACCTGTAGGTTCTTGCAAGCTTTTTAAGTCTACTCTCAGTGAAAGGAGAATTAATTGGTGATTTACACAAAGAAAGGACAAAATCTGACTTACATTTTTTAAAAGGTCATCTGGCTGCAGTTCTGGGAATAGACTGCAAGGAATCCAAGGCAGAAGTAGAGAAACCAGTTAGAAGACTACAGGAATAATTTAGGTTAGAGATGATGGTTGCTTGAACCAGGGAGGTAGTAGTAGAAATTGATAAAAATTGTCAGATCTTGAATATATTTTGAAGATGCAGTCCTTACAATTAACAGGCCAATAGATTAGACACGGAGAGAAAGAGGACAATCAAGGGTAATGCTGAGGATTCTGGCCTGAAAAACTGTAAGGATGATCATGGCTGGTGTGGCATAGTGGTTAAAGCGTCAGCCTGCTCACCGAAGGGTTGTGGGTTCCATTCCTGGTCAAGGGCACGTACCTGAGTTGCAGGTCAGGGTACATGCGGGAGGCAACCAATTCATGTGTTTCTCTCACATGATGTTTCTCTCTCTCTCTCTCCATCCCTCTCTAAAAATCAATGGGAAAAATATCCTTGGGGTAAGGATTAATAGTAACAACAACAAAAATTGGAAGAATGAATGGATTTGCCATTACTGAGATAGAAAATGCTGCAAGAAGAGCATGTTGGGAGGAAAATATCAAGAACTCAGCTCTTTATGTGTTAATTTGAGATTCAAATAGAGACAGTAAGCAAGCAATTGAAACTTAGTGGTGGTTAATCTTTATTTCATGAGGGAACATATGCATTCTAAATGGATTCTCTAATGCAGTGTTCCCCAGGAGCACTAAAAATATGATCAATTTACAAATTTCAATACAGAAATGACATTAACAATATATAAAATGCAATAAATTATTTCATAGGATATACAACACCTGTCCCCTTCCAGATTGTAGTTCCTTATCCCATGTTTTTCCTACCATATCTTCAAACAGGCATTCTTGACATCAAATTGAAATACCCAGTCTATAGCCTCACATTAAAATGTGTTTTAACTGTGCTTTTTTCCTTCTTGTCCTATTAGAGAACACTATGGTCTGAGTGTTTATGTTCTCCCATTAGGTGATGGTATTAGAAGCTGAAACTTTTGGGAGGTATGTAAGTCAAGAAGGCAGAGCTCTTATAAATGGGATGAGTGCCTTTATATAAGAAGCTCCAGAGGGATCCCTTACTCCTTCTACCATGTGAGGACACAATGAGAAGAAAGCAGCGATGAATCCAGAGAGCCCTCACCAGAAGGTGACCATGCTACTGTCTAACCTTGGACATCCAGCTTCCAGAACTGTGAGCAATACATTTCTGTTGTTTATAAGCTGCCTGGTCTGTGGTATTTTGTGACAGCAGCCTGAATGGACTGAACAGAGAAAAGATCCATGCAAACCGTCATTTGATTGCTTTGTTTACAACCTGGAACTGTGCCTGAAATAGTATTTAGGCAAGAAATATGATTAAAATAAGTAAGAAACACATCACAAGTTCAAGTTATCTCATTTTCTTTTATGTAAATGTTCACATTTAAAAAGTACCACCACATAGAAAATCATATTGCACAGATAACATTTATCCAGTTTCAGGAAAATCAGTATTCTGAGTCAAATAATGTAAAATTTTACTTCAAATACATTTTTACTATGGTCATAAGCCATTATGTGTCTTATATGGAGACTCTTTTTTTTACCATGATAGTTTAAGATTAAGTGGAACTAATTGATAAAATGGCATATAACCCATGCCTAAAGATTCACATGAAAAAAAAAAAGTGAGATGTGCAGATTTAGTTCCCTTAGAAAACATTATGAACAAATAGAGCAAAAGTGAACAAAAAGAAGATATTGCATTAGTATCAGGATTAGTAACAGCAGCAAATTAAAATTTTCACAAGCTACTTCTATTATTTTGACATATTTAAATAAAGACTAAACAAAACAATTTGCACACAGTAAACCAATTACTCTTTATATTTAAGTATGAGATGAACATGAATTCACAAAATAATCTATTTTAGAAAATATGGAGAAATAGGTGAAACAGTGACATCAATAAAAAACAAAAGATAAATAAGATCATATTTTCTCCAAGATCATATTCTCTGCTTCATATAGAAAATGCCTTAGGATAAATATAGACACTAAACAGTGTTTTTTTATTGCTTCTAGAGAAATTTTTTGTGACTGCAATATATTTATGAATTCGACCAATTACTGATTTTGTTTAATTAAATATCCTAAAATCTGTACAATCTTTAAAACTGAGTAGATGAATGGAAAAATATCCTTGGGTGAAGATTTAAAAAAATAAAAAATAAAAACAAATAAAACTGACACAAAGAGAACTTTCGATGTATATGTGTGTATACATATACACACATATATGTATATACATGTGTATACATGTATGTGTTTATGTGTGTATCTGTTTTGCAACTTGAATATTAAGGATACCAAAAACAATTGAACAAACATCATTTACATACAATTTAATTTATGTCATAACATGCTATTGCAATTCACCGTAAGGGTGCCAAGTTATATAAATAACGGCTATATTTTGAGCATGTTGTATGCTCAGCACCCATTATAAACTTAAAGAGAAAGTTCAAAACTGGTTGTTGAAATGAGAACTAAGTCAACAGCCTTCAGAACTTTGGATATATTTGTATTAATTCAATATCAGTTATAAAATATTAATTTTTACAGTATTAGAGAAACACATATTTTCATGTGTTAAGATAGAATAAAATGTCTTATAAACATTACTTTTCTAAGATTAAACACTTGAAAACTCACATTGGCTCTTTAAGTGCCTAAAGATATAGTAATACTATATTTGACTTCCAAGTCATGTCAGCTGATGAGGAATGAGAGTATGCATGAGTTTCTCCTAAGCCTGTTCACAAATTGAAACTCAGCTCTTTCCAAGGTTCACTGTCCTCCATCTAGACTCACTGTAGTTTGTTAGAAAGGTTTCTTGACTGTACCGTTTTCCCTCTGGATATAATAAAGGCAAAAATATCAGTTACTAAAGCAACGTGGTATATAATAATGTAGTTGTGCATAGAGAATTCTTTTTAAGTGGATTACTTATAATTTAGGTTAGATTTAATGAAAATATCTAAATCTAGTTTATTTTTGTTACTTGCTTTCTCCCGTCTCCTGACATTTCCATTGCAAGCTATAGAAATGAGGGGATTAATTATTGAAAAACAATTCCCTAGATTTATTAGTTTGTTCAGTTTCCTCCTTACTTCAACAGGTTTGTTTTTCCAGGCAGGAATCTGGGTACCTGACAGGCAGGATTGTACTACTACACTGGGGAAGTTTGCAATAATTCAGACATTCTCTAACAATGACTTCTTGAATCTAAATATACTGTAGAAATGTGGTCCATGGTCAAGATGGTTATTACGTGTTTATTATTTCATCATTCCTAACTAGTGCATTGGGATACATTCTCAGCTTCTTCACAAGAAATAGAAATATAGATCTTTATGAGAGAAAGAAGAGATGAGAAGGGAAGGGAAGAGAAGGGAAGAATCCCAAGGAAATATATAAACAGTATGATCCTGTTACTGAATTTGCAGAAAGGCCGTAATACATCGATGGGCTAAAACTTCTAGGAAAGGAAAAAAAAGAAAGAGAGAGGAAGATTTATTTTCACTCTACACTAATGAAAAGGAACAAATTACATTCTAATTTTAAAAATACCATTGGAGCGATGAGGTATATTTAACTGCACATCACCTTTCAACTTGAATAATTAGCAACTGTAGTAACTAGAGGCCTACAGAACATGGAATGAGATTTCAGCACTAGCAATAAGCAAAGGCCTATTATAATATATCTAGACATGTGCTATGAAAGTGAATGCCTGGTAAGGTAGAAAGAAACATCCCATCTAAAGGATGCTTAAAAAAAAACTACATACAGTATGTAGGTGGAAATTCTTAAGTGTTCCCTGGTGTCAGAAATCTTGTCTAATCATTTTGAAAAAATTTTTTATGACAATCACCTAACAAAGAACCTGGCTCAGGTTGTCAGTAAGTGTTGTTAAATTCAATCATATCTAAGGAGGGAAAAAGGAGTAGAAAATGACTTATACACAGACATGATTTTCCTTTTAATCCAAATCTATTTCAACACATTTTCACCTTTGCTGAGATGTGGCATATTTTTTTTTCTAAGTTTATAACTAGGAATCAAATGTCCTCTTTAAAACACACTGTAGTTTATTAGAACATTTAAATATTAATTAGTATTTAAAAGAGGCTTTTGTACTTAACCCACTTTCCTAAATACTTCACTAAAGTAGTTGGACAGAGTCATGCAAACAGACTGATTCCCAGTGCACACATTCAGCAACTAGGTTGCATTGTACAACTTCAGTTGCTCATCAGTTGAAAGGACAAAAGGGTGCCAAGATCTTTACTATACTGTTGGTATGATGAATGAACAAAATTTGCATGGTCTAGACTATTATTCTTTCTTCATTCCTCTAAAATTTTTTAGCAGAAGGCTTTGCTTAATTAGTTGGAGAGTTAGAGGAATACTAGGCAATGTTTGGCCTCCTCCAGTTCTCCAGAAAATAATGAACTGGGCTGAATATTAAATTGATCAAGAGAGAAACAGGAACCTTTATTTCCTCCCTTCATCCCTCCTTCCTTTCCTCCCTTCATCCCTCCTTCCTTTCCTCCCTTTTCCTTCCTTCCTTCCTCCCTTTTCCTTCCTTCCTTCCTTCCTTCCTTCCTTCCTTCCTTCCTTCCTTCCTTCCTTCCTTCCTTCCTTCCTTCCTTCCTTCCTATAAATATGTGTGTGTGTATAATTCCTGTCATATCCTCCCTCCCTCCCTCCTTTCTTTCTCTCCATATTTTCTGTTTTATTAGCTTAGTGAGTGCATCCAGATATCTTGCCTAATTTCCAAATGTTAAAACGGTTATAATTGTAACAATTGTAGTTTTCTAGTGGCAGAAAAATTACTGCTATTATAACATTTCGGTTGTACCTAGTTTTGTGTTCTAGTGTCTGTAGAGCAAGTGCTATCATTGGGATGCAGTGACATGAATCCCAGAAGGGCTAGAGTCCAAAGGTCTGGAGAAAGTTCAAATGCACTTCCACATAATGACACTAGAGCACTTATTTTAATAAGGGGGCAGAAAGCATTAACTATAGACGAGAAATTAATCCCAAACTTGAAACAAATTAGTTTCCTCTTTGAATCCTCCAAATTCTATCAGTTGTGTTCTTATCCATGTTGGATTGTGGTAGTCTGTGCCATAAATTGATGGCAGCAAGCCCACAGTTTCAGGAATAAGCCTAGGCAATGCCATCAAAAAGTCCTGGACACTTAGTTTTGTAGTAGCATGTAAGAGTCTTAAAATAGTTTGATTAAGGGAATACTTGAACATTACCAAGGACTTGGGAAATCAAATGCTTTAAGAAAATTATACAAAACCCTAAATTATTGCAATTTTTTCTTCAATAGTCAGTTTGAGCTAATCAGATCATTCTTCTTGAATTCAAAGTTATTTCCTTTATATCTTTATTCACTAGAGGTCCCTATAATTGACTAATCACTTCCATTAGACTGGAAAACTCCATGAGAGCAGAGAACATGCCTGTTTTTATTCCCATAACCTAGTACAGTCAGAGCTCAATTAAAACTGCTTGGTAAAGGTTTTACCTACCAGGGGGCTTGCTGAAATAAGGACACCATTACACTGATTGCATTTGAACACCCTGTCATTTCACTTATAAATATATAAATATAAATATCTTCACTGTGCAAAGAAAAGATTTAGGTAATATGATGAATATATTTCAAACTAAAATTTTAAAAATATTTATGCATATTTGATTTTATTTCTATATTTACAGAACACTGCTTCTAGGGAAAGTAAGGCAAAAGAAACAAATGTGCATGTAAGGTACATAGATAGCAATGGCATTATTTTTGGAGGAAATTGTTAGTATAACAAATATTTTAAGTAAGTTTCATTGCAATTCAGAATAAAGCTTCAAACTGTGCTTAGTAAATTTGCCAAAGTGAGCACCCAAGCATATTGTATTTCTAATCAATAAAATAGTTATCATAGAAAATAATCTTATTTCACTTTAATAATTAACTTTATATAATTTAACTAATTGATGAAAACCTCTCACCCAAGTGATATTAAATCTATACTAACATTGGAGAGACAACAGTAAATATGTTTTCTACCTACCATATAAAATACCATGTGTTTAAAAAAATAATTCTTCAATTATATTATTAGACCAATAATTAGTAAATTAAAAAGTATCCCATATTTGTCATATTGAAAACTTTTAAGCCTTCAATTCTTACTCATCAAACCATCATGTTTTATTAGTATATAATTTTAAATATTTTCTAATTAAAGATTTCCATTTATTACATTGTTTCAGTTAAGTTTTTTTTGATATTTTTCCTAAGTTTTTCTACTATTTATATCACTTTTATTTTTTAATGAAAAGATAAATATTATGCCCTTCAAATACAATAGAACTTTCCTTGAAGTAATGTTATCTTATCTCCTATTCAGCATCTTATTCTCTCTAGGATATATGCATAAAGCTATTCTAGCTTCTGTTCGTTCACTTTCCATAATGGGATGTGTGTCACATTCCGGACAAGGTCATTCCAATCCCAGACAACTTTGTTCATTACTAATTCTAGCTGTTAAAACAGATCTGCATTCAGGCCTTACTAGAATTTTAGGCACTGGGGCTATTTTTTATTATTTATCAAAGGGAACATTTTATACTAAGCTAAAAGTGGTCTTTATATAAATTTTACCCAAAGGTTCTCTGCTCTGTGGCCAGATAGAATATATTTAACCTCCCTTTTATGGCACAATTTTTTGTTTTATTGAAGTCAGATACATTCACAACCTCACACAAGGACTTTCTTTTTTTTTTTTTTTTGTCCTATAAACTAAAGATAACCTCTTCATTTGTGAGACAATGAGATTATTCTCTCTGGAAAGGTATCAAATTATAGCCAATATTCAGCTGAATTTTTTGAATCCATAATAAAATATCAAATACATTTTTTTAGGAATCTATTTGTTATTCATTCATTGAATTTTATTGCCTATTGTGTACCAGGAACTCCTCTATGGACAATGGATATGGCAGTGTACAGAGATCCATCAATTTAACTTTATAGTCAATAAATATTTGACTAAATAGACAAAAACAATGGGACAAAAGTAGTCTATATGATAAATTGTATTGTGAAAATTAGATACATGCAAAAAAATAAAACTAGTCCACCTTCTTACACCATACACAAGAATAAACTCAAAATGGATTAAAGACAAAGATGTTAATCTTGAAACCATAAAAATCCTAGAAGAAAACATAGGCAGTAAAATCTTGGATATTTATTATAGCAATATTTTTTTCTGATACTTTGCCTCGGGCAAGGGAAACAAAAGAAATAATAAACAAATGGGACTGTATAAAACTAAAAAGTTTTTACACAGTAAAATAGACCATCAACAGCCCAGTTGGTGTGGCTCAGTGGATTGAGTGTTGTCCCATGGACTGAGAGGTCCTGGTTTGATTCCTGGTCAGGGCACAGGCCTGGGTTGTGGGCTTGATCCCCAGTAGGGGGCGTGCAGGAGGCAGCCGATTGCTGTTTCTCACATCAGTGTTTCTATCTTTCTCCCCCTTCTTCTCTCTCTAAAAAACCATATTTTAAATAAATAAATCATCAACAAAATAAAAAGACAACCCACTGAATGAGAGGACATCTGATAAGGGCTTAATATCCACAATTTATAAGGAACTTGTAAAACTCAACACCAAAAAAAGAAAACAATCCAATTAACAAATGGGCAAAGGACCTGACTAGACACTTCTCTAAGGAGGACACACAGATGGCCAATAGACATGTAAAAAGATGTTCAATGTCACTAATTATCAGAGAAATGCAAATTAAAACCACAATGAGATATCATCTCACACCTATCAGAATGGCTATCATCAATAAATCAACAAACAATTAATGTTAGCGAAAATGTGGAGAAAAGAGAACGATCATGCCCTGTTGGTGAGAATGCAGATTGGTGCAGTCACTGTAGAAAACAGTATGAAGTTAGCTCAAAAAATTAAAAATGGAACTGATTTTTGGCACAGGGTTCCCACTTCTGAGAATTTATCTGAAGGAACCCAAAACACTAATTTGAAAGAATATATGCACCTTTATGTTCATTGCAGTGTTATTTACAATAGCCAAGATCTGAAAACAACCCAAGTGCCCATCAGTAGATGAGTGGATAAGAAAGCTGTGGTACATTTACATAGTGGAATACTACTCAGCCATAAAAAAGAAGGAAATCTTACCTTTTGACAGAAGAGATGGACCTGAAGAGTATTATGCTAAGTGAAATAAGGCAGTCAGAAAAAGAAAAGTACCATATGATTACACTTATATGTACAATCTAGTGAACAAAATAAACTAACAAACAAAGTGGAGACAGACTCATGGATACAGAAAACAGACTGACAGCTGTCAGAGAGGAATGGGTTGGGGACTGGGTGAGAAGGATGAAGGGATTGAGCAAAGAAAAAAAAGGAAAGATTCATGGATATAGACAACAGTATGGTGATTGCCAGAGGGAAGGGGGTTGGGGGTTGGTAGAATAGGGAAAAGAGGGATAAATGGTGATGGAAGGAGAGTTGACTTGGGGTAGTAAACACACAATATCCGGATGATGTAGAATTGTATATCTGAAACTTATATAATTTTATTCACCAAGTTTACCCCAATAAATTCAATTAAAAGAAAATTGAAATAAAGATAACTTCTTCATCTGTGAGACAATGAGGTTATTCTATCTGGAGAGGGATCACATCCTAGCTAGTATTCTGCTGAATTTTTTTGAATCCATAATAAAATATTGAACTTTTTTTTTTCTTCAGGAGGATGTTTGTTATTCAGTCATTGAATTTGATTGCCTAGTGTGTACCAGGAACTCCTCTATGGGCAATGGATATAGCAGTGAACAGAACTGATAAGGTCCCTATCTCAGAGACCGATCAATTTAATCTGTGGAGGTAGAACAAATAAACAGTGTAATAAATATTAAAAATTCAGAGGGTAATACTGTCTGTGAAGAAAGACAGAGGTATAACCAAATATCTGTAAAGAGCACCTGATCATTCATAACTAGCTATTGAGTCATAAAAAATTGTTGCGAGAGGAACTGAAGAAGGGTAATGAAAGTAAACCTCACTTCCTTCACTGTGTCTTGGCTGCAGCTTTCTGGTTTTTACCTAGGAAGAGAAATGTGAGAAGGAGGAACAAGTGGACTTTGTAGTTCTCAGATTCTAAATACAGCTCCGGAAATTTCTTCCAGACTCTTCTTTAGTGACAATGATGCATGTAACTTCCGAAAGACTTATTAATTACAGCTAAGTCACAGAATTTTACTTCTTATGTCCAAGGCAGATGCATCATAATAAAAACTACAAAGGTAATTATTCAGTATTGGGAAGTATGATTTAATAACTTGTGAATTTAAAGGCAGTGTTCCCTGGAAGCTATTTTATGAATTTTATGCAAAGACATCTAAGGTAATGATGAAGAATTAAAAATACTGTTTCCATTAAATTGTTTTATGATTAGAGCTACATAAATACTTATCTTGTTATGATCAGATATATTTTTGCCATTTTATATGAATACATACTTATGAAATTTGAAACATAATTATGGAATATAATATATAAAATTTATAAATATATATTTTTTGAAATTACAAATCAGAAAATGTCCTCAATCTGAGAAGTGAAATATAGAGAATGGTAGTTTTATAAAGATAAGCAATATTTCAACAACATATTCATTTTATGATTTAAGGTGTTTATTTCTGACACTAGGAGCTCTAAAGCGTTACTTCAGGTATCATAATTTTAAAACAATTTTAATATCAAGAAAGGAGTTAAGAAACATATTTATTAAAAATATTATTAGTTGTGTGACCTTGGGCAATTTGTCTAAACACACCAGACATCAGTTTATGTGTAAAATAAGGATATGAATGCATTTTACATAGAGTGATTGTAAATTATACATAAAATATCTACGCAGAATGTTTAGCGCCATGATGGATCTCGCTGCAATATTTAATAAATGGAACACGAACATGAAGAGGACGGCAGAGCAACAGCGAAGGCTGTAATGAGCAGTCCATTCTGGCTGCTGCTTGCAGGCTTTCCACAGTAGGAAACATAGTGCTGGATATGTTTTTCCAATAAAGCTGTGAGGTAGGTTTTATTAGGGAAATAGAGACAGAGAGGATTTAATTACCTTGGCAACTACATGGTAAACATGGGCTTCAAAATTAAGCACTTCCTCTACTGGCCATGCTCTTTCTAATCCATAACAGTTTGTCAGAAGTTTAACAAAAAGAGCAAGGCTTGCTCTGGCCAGTTGTGCGGGAGGCAGCCAATCGATATGTCTCTCTCACATCGATGTTTCTCTCTCTCTCTCTCCCCTCCCCCCCACTCTGTCTAAAAATAAGTGGAAAAATATCATTCTTGGGTGAGAAAAAAAAAAAAAAAAGAGCAAGGCTTTTTTTGTTGACATCAAAAAGACCCCCTAGATATCCATATGTAAGTGCATGCTTAGATTTTCAGTTTTTAATATGACATTTCAAAACTTTTAGGATTAAGAAATAATTAACATTAAATTGTATTTCATCTTTTAAAATGTTAGTAATTTTTAAAATCTTCATCCCAAACTCTTCCTTAAAAGCACATTCCTTCAGACATGCATTTACTAGTAGCTTATATTATCTGTATAGTGATGAGAATGTTATCCATGAGACGGCTTTTAATTTCAATATGTATTTATTTTTATATTGTATCTCTTTGCTACTACCATTGTTTTCTCTTAAATTGTTAAACTGCTCTTTTGTCTATGTAGTTAGAAAAAATATTTTAGGTTCATTTCTGCTTCCTATGTAATAAATCAGTGATCTGCAACAGGAAGGGAATAAAAAAAGAACAAGAGGAAATGGTGGTGATAAGGAGACACACACCAAACTTATTTGCAAAACTTTTCAAAATTACGCATGCCTACCTAGATATTTTGATAAAGATATCCTTCCTATGCCTTACCTTTAAATCCCTATTACTGTGACTAGAAGCAAGTAAGACCTTGTTATTCAAATATCTGTAATAAATTAAACAAATCAAGCTGTCATTTAGATTCTGGTTTCCCAAGGCATCACTTTAACTCAAACTTTCTTTCTGCTCCTATCCTCTCCCCTGACAAAGTTATCCATTCTCAGTTTTAATTATTCGTGTATGTGGTGGACTGGCATGTCTCTACTTTTCCTTAATCCACAACACCTTGCTGGGCTCTGGCTGTGAAATTCCAGTCGCTGAGTATACACCTATATTTATCATCTGCTTTCCCTCAACTCTATGGGACCACCCTACATTTAACCTCTGCAAAAGCACATATTTTCTGTGTTCTGTGATTCAGTTAATGTCCTCAACCTGTACCCAATATCACATTACACCCTGAGGCACTGCAAATACATGGTTTGGAACCACAGGCTTTGCTACCAGATTCTACTACTAAAAAATTGGTAGAACTTGCACAAAGGTATTTGATTTCTCAGAGCCTGTTTATTTTTAATAAGTGGTCTCACGAAGACCAGGTTGGCTGGACTATACTATAAAGGGAGAGAATCTTAACAGAGGTAGCCAAAGTACATGTCATATAGGCCTTTTTAGATAATGATGAGAAATCTGTATTTTATTTTAGATAAAAACAAAAGTCACTCGAGAGCTGTTATCTAGGCAGTGATAAGATCTGGCTGACATTTTGAAAATGAACTCCAACCACAGTGAGGACAATAAACTACAGAGACACAGAGGTGGGACCAGGGAGACTGGCTATTGTAGTAAATCAGAAAAGATACTTTGGTGGCATAAAATGGGCTTGAATGTGAAAATAGTCCAATCTAAGTTATTTTTGGATCTATTTTGAGAGTTATGCTGAAAGAATTTGCTAATGTGGAATAGAGAAAGTAAGGATTTAAATATAGAAAGTTTTGGGCTTTGAGCAATTTGCAAAGGTAGGAGACATTCAGAGATATAAACAGAATTCATGAGCATATAGAAAGTGCTTAACATCGTAGAAATAAATGAGATTGCCTAGGGAAAATTATAGGAAAATAATAGGGAAGAAATGGAAGAACTAAGCTCTGGAGAGCTTTAGAGGTGAGTACGATGAGAAGAAAAATTCAGTTATTCATTTATTCACTTATTGAATACTCATTGATTATCTATTATGTGCCCAACAATATACTAGGCATACAATTCTAAATAAAATATACAAAAATCCCTGTCCTTCTTTTGGTGGGAAAGAGAGATGATGATTAATATCAATCAGCTAAATAATATGCGCAAAGAGGGCAAAAATAAGCAGAAAAAGGACATGGTAAGTGTACAGAGCACTGAAAATGTGTTACGGTAACAAGGAGACCATCTAATGAGAAATTGATTTTTGAGTGACCCGAAGAAAATTAAGGATATATTCATGCAAACATCTGGAGGAGGCAAAGGGCCCAGCGAGGGAGACTCAGTGCAAAAGTTCTGAGTATACCTAAATGGGGGTGTGCTGGTAAGTTCAGTAAACAGCAGGGAAACCAGTGTAGCTGGTGTGGAATTGAGATGAAGGCTAGTGAAAAAATACAGGCGGGGGATGATGGAAGCTTGAACCTAAATACTAACAATGGAAGTGGTAAAGAGTGGCTAAATTTTGGATATTTCCCAACTCATTTGATTTGTTTGTTTTATGCTATTGTACAGACATCACATTCTTCACCTAAGCAATTCAGTATGCAACTCTCTCTCCACCTAAAAAGGACATATTCCTACTTAGCCAAAACAACATAGTCATACCTAATAAATTTAACAATTATTTCTTAATATCACCTAATGCCTAGACTATATTTACAACAGTTTTGGATTAAAAGATATGTAATGGACATTAATAATTATAAGCAATGTGTATTCTTGAAGTGAACTCTGGCTTGGTCATTTTTTTAGAGATCAAGTTAACACTATTTGCTGACAAAATGGATGTGGAGAATGATTAAAAAAAGAAAAGAAAAAGGAAAAGCATTGTTGATCCTTGAGGATTTTGGAATAAGCAAGTGGAAGAATGGAGTGATTTTCAACTGAGATAGGGAAGCATGGGAGGAGAATATTTTTAAAAATTGGTATTTAAAGTTTGTGATACTAGATATGCACACAGTGGATATGCACATAAGATCCAGGAGTTTAGGGAGAGGTCGGGGCTGCAGATATAACTTTGGAAGTCATCAGTATATGCATGGTAGTTAGAGGCATGAAACTGAATGAGATCACTTATGATAAAGAGAACATGTCCAAAGACTGAGTTTTGGAACACTACAACATTCAGAGCTGAGAAAAAGAGGAGAAACATTAAAAAGACTAAAATAGCAGGTTCACAAAGGTTAGACGCAGCCTGGGGTTTGTTGGGTTCCCAGGACACAGCTGAAGAAGATGCATCAAGGAGGAGAGAATGCACAAAGTTCAGACACAGGTTAAGTGAGGTGACTGAGAAATGACTACACGCTGTGGTAATGTGGAAGTCACTGTTGACAATAATGAGAATAGCCAACATGAGGTGAATGAGATAGTGAAGTAGTTTAAATATAGAATGAGAGGAGAAAAGCAGGAGATTGATAGAGGTAGCTCATTTAGAGGGTTTTGCTGTCAAAGAGAATAGGAAAATGAGGAAGTAACCATTGAATAATGTGAGGTTTTTTTTTTTCAAGATTAGAGGTATTGTATATTAGTAAATAATGGGAGTAATAGAGTAGAGAGGGGAAAATTATAATGAAGAAGAAAAGAAAAATAATTTTAAAAGCTAAATTCATGCACAGCCATGAGTGAATGGGCTCCATAGAATGCCACTCAGAGTGGAGATGAGAGACAGAATACATTTTACAGAAGGAGGAAGGTAGAGTACTTAGGTGTGGTTTTGATAGGTTGATGGATATGCTGAGCTGATGGAGTCTGCGTGTGGTTTTTTTTTTTTTTTTCAGTGTAAATGCAAGTTTATAACTGAAAATATGACTTGAGGAGACATTTTTAAGCTTTGAGGAGAGACAAAATATAAATATTCTGTAAAAAATTTGGAAATGAATTAGGTAGGGACATGGAACACCAGACAACATTAAAGATCTTCTTGAGTTTAAGGTCTTCAATGTATTAGCCCTGTGTGTGTGTGTGTGTGTGTGTGTGTTTACAGGCATATTAGGCTGTTTGATTGCAATTATATATTTAGACATAAATAAGGTTATAATTCCTGCATATGAGAAAGATTGAAAGAAAGGAGTTAAATCATTGGATGGATTATTAGTATGAACACTGAAGTAATTTAAAACTATTGAATGATTTATGATAGAGAGAAGGAAAGTAAGCTAGATGCTAAAAATCTCCAGTGAATAAAAAGGATACACTTGGATTTAAGCAGATGACTACAGAAAGACAGGAACATGGAATAGCATAGTCTAGTACCAACTGATCGAATCTGCTGAGAGAGCAGGGAGAAATAATGTTAAAAATGGTAATGAGAACTCAGGTAGATATAGATGTGTATACAACTCTGTGGTACATGTGTGGTGAAATAAAAACAGTATTACTTGAATGGGCTGAAAGGTAAAAAGAATATTCAAGATCAACCAGACAACAGTTAAAGCCAAAGTGTAAAGGAAATGTCCAGAAGTTAAAGCTGCAATAAAGTTTGTTGTTAGACTGGGAATCCCAGAAGGACCAGTTGAAGGATATGGAAGTTTGGAAAGGTGGAAATTTGATAAGTGTTTATTTCAGTATAGGTTAGTAGAGGAACACAAATCTATTTCCAAAAAAAATTTTAAGCACAAGGTTATATTTCTTCGTGGCACAAGATGTTTTGTTACATATTTTGAATATTTATCTTGATGCGTGCACACTCATATGTATATAGGCAGATGGAGAGAAGTTTCTCTCTCTTCATACAATGTTGGAAATCTAAGATCAGCACAGATGGCTCACAACAATCACTTAAATCATTAAATATAAAGGTCATATTTTTAGTGCTTACTTTGTCAATGTTTTATCTTTCTTATTGACAAACTTACTTTGGCTGCCTCAGAAACATCACACATTTCTTGTTTTCTGTTTTTTTTTTTTCTTTTTCTTCTAATTTTCTAGACACTCCTTACTCTGAATTTTAGGCACCCCTTTTTTTCCTTCCTCCCTAACTTTGGGTATTGATAGCTACCCTGGGACTGTGAGTCTTCTCATTCTACATGAAATATCTTAGTGACCATACCAATCTGATTGATCAAATTATCATTTATATCCAAGTACCTACTCCATCTATCACCATAGATGTTTCATGGGCACTAACTCAATGTATGAAGGACTGAACTCATCAATTTAACCCTGTCCTCCACAAGTACCTAACTCAGTAAAAGGCTCCAGCCAGTCAAGTCAGAAAACTGGATAACATTAATTAATTTCCCTTTCTTCTCACATACTATCCAGGTCTAATTAGTCACCAAACGCTATGGCTCATATCCACTGTACCTCTCAAATCCATTGTTAGCTTGTTTTTCATCCCCAGTGTAACACTTCTTTTTTTTCTTTATTGATTTTAGAGAGAGAGGAAGGGAGAGGGAGAGACAGATAGAAACATCGATGAGAGAGAACATCGATTTGCCGCCTCCTGCATGCCCCCCACTGGGGATTTGGCCCACAACATGGGCATGTGCCCTGACCGGGAATCAAACTAGTGACCTCTTGGTGCATGGGTTGACGCTCAACCACTGAGCTATACTGGCCGGGCAGCACTTCTAATCTAGGCCATTGTCATTGCTGCCCTGTGCCTCTGCAGCACACCTCCAAATCATTCCTCCCGTCACTTTTACTGCTCGCCTCGAGGCCGTCCTCTCCTCTGCAGACAGGATGATCTTACTAACATTCAAATTTGATAGCATTCTCTGCTGATTCAAACAAGGAAACAAACAAAACAAAATGTTTCCACATGCAAATCTAACCCCCAAATTGCAGAGTTTACAAAATTTATGAGCTGGTTTCTGCATACCTCTCCATATGCATGTCTCCCTACACCTGCTTCTTACTTTCTTTTGCTGTTTCTATCACATTTGTGTCTTTGCAAACAATACTTCATCTTCCCCAAAGGCTCTGATTCTTTGAGAAAAGTTCTCATAGGACTCTAGGACTGGATTGCAATCCCTCTATATTTTATTCCGCAGAAGTTAGCCATGTGATAGCCCTTATTACTCTTCATGGTAAATTGCTTATTTGTTTCTCTCTTCCAGCAGTGAGTGGTAACCACCTTGATGGCAGAGCTGGGTTTTATTCTACACTATATTTTTACTGACTCCACAACATTTAGCACAGTGTGTGACATGTAATTGGTTCTCAATAAGCAGTTATTCAATGAATAAAATTATACAATATTATAGGGATATGGGGGTATAATTTAAAATAAAATATCTGATTTTTATAATCATCATTTATGTTTATAATATTGGATAAACCAAAAAAGGACTAGAACTAGATGTCCAAAAATGGTGCAATCTCATCTTTATCATAGTAATTATGTAGTTTATTTTAATCTGTCTGAATAATAGTCAAAATGATGAAATATTGTTCTGATTGTTCCAATGACCAAATTGGGATCTTTCCATGTGTTGGTTAAGAAAAACGCAGTTGTTAAATTAGAGAGAAAATAGCTTGACTAGAACACTGTGATATTAGAAACAACTATAAATAATGATGCTATGTATTCGACAGAATAGGTTGAATGGATATTAACAAACCTTTACTTCCTTTTTTTTAAATCTTCACCTGAAGATATTTTTCTATGTATTTTCAGACAGAGTGAGAGAGAGAGAGAGAGAGAGAAACATTGATGTGAGAGAGACACATCAATTGGTTGCCTCCCGCACAACACCGACCAGGGTCAGGGACCCAGCGGCAACCGAGGTAGGACGTGCCCTTAACCAGAATCGAACCCGCGACTCTTTGGTCCGCGGGCCAATGCTCTAACTGCTGAGCCAAACCGGCCAGGGCAACAAACCTTTACTTTAAAACAACAATAATACATCATATTTTCCTTAAGAAGTCATGATTTCTTTTCCTTGGGTTGATGAAGTGGAGATAAAAACTCAAATAGTACGTACTTTTCTTTCTTTCTTATTTTTGACATAAATATTACAGAACAACAACAACAAAACATTTTGTTAGTTTCCTCACATTAGTTTATTCCATTTTACAGCATCTGGTGTATTTTTGTAAGTTTAGAAGAAGAATTCTTCAGATTTAGATAAATTATAGTTGAATTGTAATATTTGTTTACTTTTCTGACATCATCTAATAACCATTTTTTGTTTCCTTTATTTTTTTGCTGCAATTACTCATAATAAAGACCACTTTTAAAAGTAAAGTCATATTTTCCAAAAGCTTGTTTGTTCAATAAGTTTCCCTAGAAAATATAATTGAAGTTCTCCCTATCTGAAACACAGACATATTTAGTACACTTGAAAATATTTATAGTTGTTTTTTAAAAAGTTATTGCTGCACAGTACAATGAGCCACACTGGTCAGGGCAGGAGAATTGTTATTATTAGAATGTATCAAGTAAAAAGTATTTTAGTCACAGTGAAATTTCTAAGGTTAAGATTTTGTTGAGTTAAATTTCATTAAGAAAAACTGACTACCTGGTATACTCCTGCCTATTTTAAATAATGGTAAGTGTTCTGACATCAGCTATTGAAAAAGGAGTGATGGATATGTCAGATGCTATTTATGAATTTATATATGCTAATGAAAAATTGATTTCAAGGAATTTTTTTAGACTTATCAAGTACATACTTATTCTTTTATACCAGTCATAGACATCATAAGAAAACAATAAAATTTGCATATTCCTTTCAGTAACTTTTATGTTTTATGTTTAATTTATAGTACTCCAGGGATATTTTATGAACAGATGTTACGTAACCCATTGTGATAGGACTGTCTTTAAGAAATATCTTCTATTTTAATTTAATACCAATTTGGTCTTCTTTTATAAAACTAATGAATAAATATTTAATTTTAAAGTCTATGGCCGTATTGTGGTCACTTTATTTTGCTACAACTTAAGGAGGCCAATTTTGAATAGCGTTTAGACTCCTATGTATATAGTTCTAAAATGCCATTCATATAAATCAAACAGAAGCATATACTATAAAAATGCTGAATATAACGTTATATTCAAGTTATGAAAATGAAGTTCAAGAAAAAAGAAAACTATCATCAACTATGGAGTGATAGAGTTATTTATTTACTCCTTTTGATTTTATACATTGTTTCAACACTAAGAAAGCCATAGAGTATTTTTAGCTTATATATTTAAAAAGTTAACAATCTATATGTATTTCTTAAATTATGATGAATTTGTTTCGTTTTATGGTAAATGAGTATTCATAATATTATTGGGTATTTAGTTTGTGGAAGACAAAACTGTTATAAACTTTTACTTTTTTATAGTGTAAAAATGTTTCATCTTTATTTTCTGTGGGCTCTTCGGGGTTTGGATGGGTAACATAAAGCCAATATGAGTGAAAATATTGAAGTCCAGGTAGAAAAAAATAGCAAAATCCAATTTCATGTGGTTTCAATATAGTGTATGAAATATTCAACTTTTATGTCAAGACCACACTACTGCCAAATTTGAATGTCCCTGGGTCTCTTGTGTGGCATACTAAATGCAACTTAAATACTTAAGGAACACTTTTTATTTTTTACATTGTTATTTAATAAAAATTTAGGATAAATAAGTAGATTTTAAAGATTTCTTTACATTCAAGATGCTTTAAATTATGTTACTTCTCATTATGTATGTGTGTGTATGATCTTACATGTGTAGTAACTACTTAGATTCATTGCTCATATTTAAAATAATGGTATTTATCAATGGTGTATAAGGCAAATGTTTGTTAAGTATATTCCCCTTTAACTATCTCACACATATTAAAATGCATTTTTTATAATCCATCAACAGCATACTTTCATATTACAATACCTTCCAAGGTAAAGTACATTATATGATACTATAAACAGTTCTCCAAGAGAGGTGGCATGGTGTTTAAAACTATCAAATTTATAATAGTGAAAGGTGACTTAAAAGCATGTGTAGTAGAACATGACCTTTATTTACATTTCCTTAACTGTCAGACTTAAAAAAAAATATGTTATCAAGCTAAGCATTATTTTATTGTCATAACTTATTGAAAATGACACTATTTCTTTGGTCTTTCATAGAGGTCAATAGAGTTTTACACATTCTTAGAATGCTGTTTTATGTTTATGATTCCTAGTAATATTAAAGTTATTCTTAATTATGATTGCTATGTGATAGACATTGTATTAATTGATTTAAATACAATCTTGGGTGGGTGGAAGTGGAAGAGGGTGTAAGGGAGATAAATGGTGATGGAAAAAATTAAATTAAATAAAATTTAAAAGTAAATAGATAAATAAATAAATACATTATTTATTTTTACTCCAATTATAGAAGTTGAGATTTATTGGGGAGACAAAAAGAGTATGTTTTAAGCTATATTCTTGCTTACTTAATTTTTAAAAATAGATATCAGACAATAAGAATTCGTTGTATTATCTATAGTTATACTCAGTATGAGCTACAGGTAATTTTTTTTCTAAATTGTGATTTTCTAGCAGCAGATTCAAATTCACAGAGAAAGTGTTTAGGAAAGTTTTCCATAGTGTCTGTACTAGGCAGAATATGCCCTCTCAGATTATCTTGATATACACTATATATAATGCCCTGGAAGAGTGTTTGTTTCCAGTATATATATTTCCTTTATTTGTGTGCTAAGGTTGTATTTTAAGGGATTCACTGTAGACTTTGCGTAGCTTTATCACTTTATAATGTTTGCTCCCATTATGTCCTTGGGTGTGTTGTTTTGTTGTCTGCTTTCTCCTTTGAGGCATCATACTGGGACCACAGACACACTGGACAAACTGCACTGGGAGTGGGATGCATTGTGTCACCAGCTCTGTGTCAGTGGCCACCCGAGAATGGAATTCTTCCGTTAAAAATTAATAGCAAGTTGTTAGTTTCCTTAGCAGTATTTGAGGCAAGCTGTTATTTTTTTCTCTTAAAATGTTTTTTGTTCTTTAGTATACCATTACCTAAAGAACTGGTGTGGTGCTGTTATCTTATAAGGCAAACTGGTGAGATCAGAGGATAAAACTGAGGAAATTTCTGGAAGAACAGAAACATCAGACTCAAGGTTAATATATGAAAGCAGGCAGTTTGTGACAGATTCCTCTTTTTTTTTTACACATTTTACTTGTTTTAAGTTAAATTCACCGAAATTAATTTCACAGAAATTATGAAATGAAGCTGCTGCAGTACAATATTGATAACTAAAATAAATACAATAAATCTTTTATTTTATAAATCAGCCATGGAAACAGCAGCTATGTTAAATTATAATGAGTACACTATAAAAACACAAGCAATGAAACAATCTTGCTCAAGAGTGGAAGACTCAAATAGCAAATTTATCTAATTTAAGAGATTTCTATCTCTCCTTCCAATAGCCAGTTACAATCCCCACAGAAGAGCTGAAATTAGAAATGATTTTGCCAGATTTTTGCTTTAGACCACTTTCACTGCTGTCTGTCATTTCAAGCTCCTAAAAATGTTCGGGATGCCCTTCATAATGTCATAGGATTTCCACAATCCTCTAATTGCTCAGTCATTTTTACTTCCGTTCTCAATATTCCATGATGGTCCTCTGTACACATTTTGGGGGAGGGGTTAGGATTATGGTCTTAAACTTCACTTTGGCTATTTCAAAGTTCACTATGACTGTTCACCAATAAAATTTAAAAGATATATTAATATGTAGGTAGAACCTTTTGATGTTGAACTAATTTATGATACTCTTTTTTGAGATATTAAATTATCAAATATTTGTATTGATTATCTTACTATAATGTTTTATTCTCTTTTCTATTTTTCTTTCTTATTAAATGAATGATTTTCAGTTCATAAATCAGTAAAGATCGAAGATCAATTTTGATTTTTCACAACCTTCTTATTTTCCTCTAGTAGATATCTGGTTATGTTTATATGTAGAACAAGTTCACCATGGAAGAACCTATACATGATATACCAATATCTCGTAAAGTCAATACTACTTTACAAAATAAATGTTACTAGCTCTTAAACACAAT
Source organism: Tadarida brasiliensis (assembly GCA_030848825.1). NCBI lineage: Eukaryota > Metazoa > Chordata > Mammalia > Chiroptera > Molossidae > Tadarida > Tadarida brasiliensis. The sequence goes on from CM061260.1 coordinate 32,750,836, forward strand.
TAGGTGAGAGCATATTCTGTTTAAACCATAAATGATCTACTAATTAGATTCAGTTATTTATACAAAAATCTTTCCTATCCCCCCAATAAGAGAAAGTTAAGACATAATGTTGAAATTAATTTCTAAGCCCAAAATAACACCGCTCCTGCCCAGAGGTGCTATGTCAGCAAACCAAAACGTAGATACCTTTCCTGTTCCCCCTACAAATGCTCCCCTTGACCAGACACACAGTCTATCCAGTCAGCCAATCCTAAAGCATCAAGCCAACTCCGGGCTCTCTACTTATTTACATTCTCCCTGAAAAGGTCACATGTGCAATCCCGGTAGACATGTCCCGTTGCTGTATTTCGGCTTCTAATGCTGCTTCTAAAGCTGCTTCTAAAACTCTCTGTTGCTTAAATATCCCCTGGGAAGCTGCAGGTGAGGCCGTGTACTCGCCCAATCCACAGATTACTTTCCCTGAATAAAGGCCTTCCAACTCATTGCTGAATTGTTTTATTTTTGTCATTCGATGGCAATAGATAGAAATGAATAAGTTTTAAACAAATTTTCTGTAAAAGTTTCTACATAAGAAAGGGCAATTGTAAAGATAAAGTTCAATTTTGTATTTAGAAGTTAATAAATTTTTCCTCATTTTAATATTATTTATACATTACATATAAATGATCTCCATTGTACCAATGGTAGAAAGAAGATGTAATTAAATGGAAAAAGATATAAAACAACCAATGTGGTTCTACACAATAATTTGGGTAGAGATTTAAAATTCTACCTTAATTTATACACAGTCTATTATAAGACTAAGTAACTAAGAAAACTATCTGAACCTAAAGTTGATGGAGAAAACAAGATCAAAACTTGTGCATGTTCACATTTTAATTATTTTTGTAATTGTTAGGTTTCTATAACTTCCATAATGGTTGCTTTGTAATAAAACCCCTTATATTACAAGGTCTGGATAATTTATTTTCTAATAACTCAAATTGATAAGTATATAGAACATTGTAAATTGTTATTTTTATCATAATTTAAAAATCAAATCTGAGATTGCAAAGTCTAGTTTTATAAATAGAATTTGTTTGAAAATTCTACTAATAATGTTTTATGGCTTATGTTATTTTCCATTCATTCTTTATTTCAATGTTCATTAATATGATTAATGATTAAGAAGTCTTAATGAATATATTTTATACAATTTTCATTTCCCAGAGGTTATCTTTTCTTAAAGAAAAAAAACCACCTCAAATCCAAAAATAAACAGTAAAATATACTCAAAATATATGCATAGCTTTAGAGATACAGGGTAAGGAAGAAGGAAACCTTATTTCTATTCTAATATTAATATTTAGATAAGCTTTTGCCATTATGATATTAATCTTTTTTTTCCTCAGCTCACTTAACATTTAATGGAAACACTAAATATACTAGCTGAGCTTTCCTAGCCCCAGAACCAATCTTGAGAATTGGAGCCAGGACATTAGAAATACAGGGTGTCCCTTGACAGCCCCCATTCTCCAATCCCTGCTGTCCTGATCTGGTTGTGAGAGCCAACTCCCGGTTCTGTCCTCTTTTTTTTTCTGTTCTTCCCACCAATTGTGAACCCGTCACTGAATGTCCTCTGACACCTTTCTCAGTTTTGCTAAACCCTACTGCTGGGGGCTACTTTCAGTTCTGTGTAGTACATCTGACTTGCAGTTAGAATTCTCAGATTTAGCAAAAACAACCCAAACACCCAGTCAAATGTGAATGTCAACTGAACAAGTCACTTTTTCTTTTTTTTTTTTTTTTTTTTTAGTTAAGTATGCTCCCTGCAGATCTATGGGACATGCACTAGACTAAGGACAAAAGGGATTCAATTATTTCCTTTTCCACTGGTACACAAAAAAATCTAATAGAAATGGAGCAAAGCACAGGGAAGATGTATTTGGTTTCCTTCAGACCACAGGGTTCAGACTGGATCTCTGCCTTCCACTAATACATATCTGTGGAATTTTGAGCAGCTTAACCTCTTTAAGACTCAGTATCCTTGTCACCACCTGTTGATGACGGTCATACTTCCGTAGAGAGCTGTCAAAATGAAAGAAGCCCTGAGTGCAGAGCTAGCACATGTTAGCAGTTAGTAAAGTTTAATTAACATTATTATTAACACAAACAATACAATAGGCTTGAAGTGATTAATCCAAAGCCTATTTGGTCAGTACTTTCTTTCTTTCTTTTTTTTTAAAATCCTCACTCGAGAATATGGTTTTATGGATTTGAGAGAGACAGAGAAAGAAACACGTGAAAGAGAAAACCTACCGGTTACCTGCAGTACATGTCCTACCGGGAGCTGAACCTGCAACCTGTGTATGTGCCCTGACTGGGAATTGAACCTGCTGCCTTCTGGTGTATAGGACGATGCTGCAACCAGGTTAGCCACACCAGCCAGGGCAGTCAGTACTTTCTTAAGAATATTCTGACCCCAAGACAAAGCTAAATAAGTGGGGAGAAGGGGGGGTCAATTGGGGAAAAAGGGAGGACATCTGTAATACTTTCAACAATAGAGATACATTTTTAAAACTCTGTGTGTGTGTGTGTGTGTGTGTGTGTGTGTGTGTGTGTATAATGAAGCTGACCATTTCTTTCCACTTAAACTAAATCCAAGACACAACTATTTCTCACCTAGATTTCTATATGGCCTCCTAGCTCTTCTCTTTGTTTCACATTATTTAACTACCCATAAGAGAGATGCTTATAAAATTTAGTCTAACTGTGACACTTGACTGTCCCAAATATTTCATGGCTCACCGTTTCACTTAGAATAGATTCCAAGGACTTACCTAGGCTTCAAATCCTAAATATCTTGGCCCTCTATACTTCTCTGACTTTATCTTCTCCCACTTACCACTCAAACACACTAGCTTTCTTGCTGTTCATTCAGCATCTTAAACATTTCTATCTTAGACATGTTTTTGCTGCTTTCTCTTCTGAGAAATCTTTCCCAAGATATCCACATAACTTTCTCCTAGATACCCAAATGATTAACTCGGTCACTCCACTCTAATAAAACTTTGTGAAAGGCTTTTCATGACCATACTGCAAATGATATCCCAGTCCATTCACATCATGCTCTATGCCCCTAAATATGTTTCATATTTTTTTAGAGCTCTAATCAATTTAAAATGCAGTATATATTTATTTGTTTAATGTCTTTGTCCTGCTCTTAGATTATAAGGCCCTGGAAGATTTTCTCTTTGTTTTTCTCCTCAATGTTTTTCTTTTGTTTTGTTTGTTTTTCTTTTTTCCCCTTGTATATATTTTCACTACTACTGTATCCCTATGACCTAGTGCTTGGTGCACATGGGCTTTCAAATATATTTGCTGAATGACTTAAATGGGAGAATGAGTTATCAAATCACCATAATACATGACCCATCCACACATAAAAAAATTAACTTATGATAAGCAAGTGCTCTGTAAAAATGTAGACTTTTATTTTGAGTTTGATAAAATGTGTAATTTTTTCATACATCCAGAAACATCGGCATTATGGATTTTAAGCAAATATGAAAACTAACACGTGACAACATTGGGTTATTATTTTGGTTTGTAATTAGCTTGGTCTGCGGACAAGCTAATGTTAACATTTCATTTATAATAAATCTATAGATCATCCCAACAGGTTAATAGTATCGATCATGACAATAAGAAGTGCAGGCAACATATTAACATATAGGAAATAAAAAGAGGGTGCAGTTATGCGTTTTAGCACTCTGACTTTGAGTGTTATGGACTGGAAAGGCAAATTGGAACAAGAATAATTTCTTGGCCCTGGCCAGTTTGGCTCAGTAGTTAGAGTGTTGGCTCACGGACTGAAGGGTGACAGGTTCGATCCCAGTCAAGGGCACGTACCTGAGCTGTAGGTTTGATCCTTGGCCCTGGTTGGTATTGTGCGGGAAGCAATCAATTGATGTGTTTCTCTCACATCAATGTTTCTCTCTCTCCCTCCCTCTCTCTCTTCCATTCTATCTAAAAATCAATGGGAAAATATACTTGGGTGAGGATTAACAAAAAAACAACAACAACAAAAAGAGTAATTTTTTGGACTCATCAATCTGACCAAATACATTTTAGTTATATTTGATTACAGAACAGTAAAAAGTACACATCATTTTATACAGTAAAAACATTTAAAGTCAATGCATTTTGTTTTTTGGTGAAATTTGAAGTTACTATTTTGTATCTGACAAGTCTTTTAAAGTACTACATTTATGACTTTAATTTAAAATAATTGATCAATTAATTCTAATGTCAGACTGAAATTAAGATTTACAAATGTTATAGTTTTTCCAAATACAGAATACACTTGGGAAAACATAGAGAACAAATCACATTATTTCCAAGTATACGGATCCAATAAAGAGGATTTTCCATTTTTTTAATGAGCTCCCTTATAGTAAAAAGCATTAGTCCCCCCCCCCCCCTTTTCACTGTGACAGACTATTTTGAAGCACTTAGTCAAACATATTTTAGTTTTATAGTTATCTTCATAGATGTAGCCCTTTGGGGATCTGATTACTCTTTCTTACCCACTGTCACTGATGGTGAAATATTGCTGCACTCTGAATTGGTTTTTCAAGTGATCTTATGTACACTTTAAATTGTCCCATAATGTAATTCTTCCTTTTCAATAAGTTACACTGATTCATATATGTTTTTTTTTTCAACCTACATTTATATTCTATCTGGTAAACTTTAAGTACTTTAACAGGAACACTCCAGCTAATATTTTATTTCTTATAAAATAATTCCTCACCTAATTCCTAAGGGGGGATAAAAAGACTTGAAGTAATAGAACATTAATGCCATCATGACAGCGATAAAATAAATCCAAGGGGATTTGAACCCTCACCCTTTTGCAAAATCATCAAAATGTTCCAGTTAGGTTAATTATGATAATGTACCACCATAATTATAGAACCAGAGGGTAAGGATTTTATTCTTTACTCTGGAAATCACATGAACTATTAGTTGTCAGGAAATCTAATTATAAGCTTGATAATAATTGGACTAGATGGCCAGATAAACTTTCACAAACTTAAACTCCTCTCTATATGTCATGATGTCTAATTTTAGTCTGTTCTCTGTTCTTACCTCTGTAACATTAACCAGGCAGGTATCAGCATGCTAATATGTTAAAATTATAAGTTTGCAACCAAATGCATTTCCTAAGTATATTTAATGAGTACTTTCAATAATTCATAGTGAAAGCAGCCTGGTAAATGGATAATACGAGGAAATGAAAGTTAATAGTCTTGAGTCATAGTTAATCTTTGTTCTGTCACCTATTAGCTCCAAGCCCCTTTTCTTCTATGGACCACACTTTTCTCCTCTGGAAAAAAGTTAGTGTCATCATTTCAGCACTTTTTTATTCTAATAGGATCCATATATTTCATACCTCCTCAGTGTAATGGTACTGTTCATGTTAAGTCTAACTTTAACTTCTATTCTTTTGGTATATTTAAGAAATCTCTTATTAAGAAATGTGTTGTCATGATGTCCTAGAATGTTATGTTTTAAGTTGAAAAATATAATTATAAAAAATAAATTCAAGGGTAACTTGAAAATTAATTTCTTAGTGAAGAGATTTGCATAAATCTGTATGACGAGTACAGACATGTATTAAATTCCTATACAAAGATTTAGAAAAAAGGAGCACTGAGTCTCCCCTTACATTTTCTTTGCCTTTTACTCAGTTTTTCTATTTCCATTTAGAAACAAAATGATTCCAGGTTAAAAAAAAAATCAAGGAATACACAAAGAAAATACAAACATACCCATTTGAAAAATAAGTGGGGTTAAAGCAGTTTATTCAGCTTTGTTTCTTGTGTCATATATAAGTAAACAAGATAGAAATACACCTATTAAACACTAAATATTATTAAATCAACATCACATTATATATATTAAAAGTTGTTATTATTGACAGCATTTCTAGTAGTGTGATGAAGTTGTGGTAATATACATGACACCCCTTCCTCTGTGTGTGTGTGTGTGTGTGTGTGTGTGTGTGCAAATATATCTCCCAAATAATTCAAATCAGAAAGTTTATTACTCTGGAAATCTAAAAAAATCTGTAACTTTAATTATTACATTTTAGCACACAGAGAAATGTTTATTTTTAAATTGTCTCAATTATTTTTTTAAATCTTGTGCACTAAGAAGTTATGGCTTTGCATTTAGTTTAATTACACCTACTGCCCAGTACAAAAATCAGGAACTGTTTTCTTTATTTTTTATAGATCAATGAACTAAGGGACTGAAGGTTTAATAATACATATTTTTTCCATATAACAAATCATTTCATTTGTGATAAATTTCCTTACAGTATAAAGGAATGAACACTAAATAATAAATAAAATACCCGAAAATAGGAGCAAGTATGGTGCTTTGAAGTTACTTACAAATACTTTAATTTGTTGTTTTCATGATATCAAAATAGTATGAAATAAAAATGATTTGTGTCATAGCATTTATTTCTCACAAAAGCATGTTTAGAAACATTCAAAATTTTAGAGGGGCTCTGAGGAAATGAGTTATCACACACACACACACACACACACACACACACACACACATAAACCAGAAGCACATTAATTGCCTCAATTTTGCAGTTCACCTGTATAAGTTTGAAAATTTAATTGACTAATTCATGTTAAGCCAGAAAGTTAAACAATTGTACATTTTGGGGTGGAAGCCAAGTTTAATGTTAGATTAAAATAGATTGAAGAGGTTTGTGCTTAGTAGAGGAAAAATTGAAATTTTTTATGGAAAGAAGGAATGCAATTTTCTGTCAATGATAAGGTATATTTCAATGTCAGTAAAGGAAGTATATTTATATCCCCATTTTATAGATAAGGGGAAAGAAAGGAAATTTTATATAACTTGCCTAAGATTATATATACATAGAATACGTGGAAATTAAAATTGGACACATCAGAGTAATCACAGGGAAGATTGTATAACTGCTTTGTGAATAGCTGCCCTTGAAGTATCTAAGAGAGGAGCTCTGAATACAGCACCCAGAGCAGATATAGCAACCAAAAGGCATTGTACAACAGTAGGAGGCAACAGGAGGGGGCCTGGAATAATGATCTTCTATCTTACATTATGCTGTAATTGTATTTTGGCTTATTTTCCTCCCTTAGCTGTTCTGGTTTAGCTGATAAATCAAGTTTGATTTCACAATTTCCTGTATCACTGAGATAGTGCTGAAAAGATGTCATTAAGTACTGCATAATTTAATATGCTGGTCATCAAGTTGTTGCTTGGATGAATAATTGATGGATATATGGTATATTGATATTTCAACATGTATTACTATAGGATATTGGATATAATACACATATGGACCTGTGCGCTATTTGGGTAAGATTTTTTTTTTCTTTATTGATTTTTAGTGAGAGAGGAAGGGAGAGAGAGAGGGAGAGATAGAAACATCGATGAGAGAGGACATCAATTGGCTGCCTCCTGCATGTCCCCCGCTGGGGATTTGGCCCACAACCTGTGCATGTGCCCTGACCAGGAATCAAACCAGCAACCCCTTGGTGCATGGGTCAACCCTCAACTACTGAGCCACATGGGCTGGGCTGGGTAAGATTTTAAGTTCACTTTTAGAAATGCATTTAGGTTAAAGCAGGAAGAACAAAATACATATAGATGATAATAGTGACTAACAAATGTCTAATTTATATACGGCTTCTGTTTTGTAAGTAATCTCAAACACTACAACTGAAGATACCAAATTTGAGCAACATTTATTGTTACCGCAGAATAATGTTTTCTTTATTTTTGTCAAGAAGTCAAATTATGAATGTTTTTAAATACAGTCAAACATTGGTTCTCGAATTCTCCTATTTAAAAAATTCAGTTCTTGACCAACTTGTTCGTGGGGTTCGGTGGTTTTGGTTGTGAAATAGAACTTCAGTTTTTGGCCCAATGACCTTTATATACTGATACCTGTATGATCAGTCACACATCCCTCAGGCAACAAAGGAGAGTATTCGTGAGCATGAGTCAGTCTACCACTTAACCTTGCATTGTTAACATCTCGGGAAATTGTGGTCTGAATATTGTCTTTTTGTTGTTGTTGTTGTTGCTGCTGCTTATTATTATTAAATACATACAGCAAGTGACCAGGGGTCCTAAGTAGGTTAGTGATAGCAGCAAAATGAAAAGGAAAGTTGTGAGAACAATGATAGAGCATAGACATGTGGTGTATATAGGAAAGATTAAAACAAGGAATTATATGGAGATCTGGAAAGGATGAATTAAATTTGCATTTTTTCTAATTGGAAAAAATCATTTTGTTTATTGCTTCTCAAACAGCCTTCTGGAACTAATTAAGTTCAAGAACTGAGGTTCCTTGCCAGGCAGGTGTGGCTCAGTGGATTAAGCATCGTCCCATGGACTGAGAGGTTCCAGTTCGATTCCCGGTCAGGGCACATCCCCAGTAGAGGGTGTGCAGAAGGCAGCCTATCCATGTTTCCCTCTCACATAGATGTTTCTATCTCTCTCTCTCCTTCTCTCTCTAAAAAAATCAATTAAATATATATTTAAAAAGAAAACTGAAGTTCAACTGTACTTTAGAAATTAATAGGATATTTTAAAGTAACTGAAAAAAAGAGTTCATATAACTAAATGAGAAATAAAAGGTGTAGATTATCTTAAAATACATATGGGGGAGAGGCTGAGCTTTTATCAAACACATTTTTCAGTGGAAGCATACATTGTTCAGAGAAGGATGAAATAATATAGAATTTCACTGCATATCATCCACAAAGTTTAGCATAAATTTAAAATTATTGGGCATGTAAAGAAATAGGAAAATGGAAACTAAACCCATGAACCAGATATTGGATTAACAAACATAACCTTAAAGGTATTTTAAATATGTTTAAGAACTTAAAGAACAATATTTTCTTAAGTAGGAAACAGAGAGGAACTCTTAGCAAATAAATAAATAAAACTACTAAAAAAAGGAAATTTTAGATCTGAAAAGTAAAATAAGTGGAATAAAAAATTCAGTTGATGGGTTCTGCTACAAATTGGAGAAGTTAGAAGGGTCAGTGAGCTTGCAGAGAAAGCAATAACAACAACAACAAAAATACCTAATTTGAAAAGCAGCAGCAAAACTGAAGGGAAGAGAACCTTAGTACCTTGTGGAACAAGATTAAGCCACCTCCTATATGTTTAATTCGAGTTTTAGAAGAAGATTTAAATGTGAATGATACAGAAAGAATATTTGATGAAATACTGATCTAAAATAACTCAAATGTGACATTAAAAATCAAGAGGATGTATCTTAGAGAACCCCAGATGCCCACCAAAAATTACAAAGAAAGCACACTTGGTAACATTATGAACAAATTATTGAAAATCAAAATGAAAGAGAAAAATTTGAAACCTATCAGGAGGTTGCAGGGTGAAGATACTGCATGCAGGCAGAAAATCATATAAATAAAGGCTTCACCTCATCACTGAAGAGACAAGAAGATAATGAAACACATCTTTACACTGATGTAAGAATAAGTTTTTTAAAAAATCAACTCAGAATTTTTTATTATATTTTGTCATTGTTAATCCTCGCCCAAGGATATTTTTTTCATTGATGTTTAGAGAGAGAGAGAGAAACATCAATGTGAGAGAGACACATCGACTGGCTGCCTCCTACAGGCGCCCCAATCGGGGCTGGGGAGCAAACCTGCAACCCAGGTACACACCCTTGACCAGGAATCGAACCCAAGACCCTTTGGTGTGCCAGCTGGCACTCTAACCACTGAGCCACACCGACCAGGGCAGAATTTTATATTCTTAATAAATATCCTTTAATTTAAGTAAAATAAAATATTTTCAGATAAAAGAAAGCCGACAGAATTGTAAATAGCCAACCTGCACAATGAAAAATGCTAAAGAATGTTGTTCAGCATTAAGGAAAATGATACCCAGCTTATGATCTATATGGGTGATTGATTTGTGTGCTCTTGAAAATAATGCTCATTCTTCAGTTATTTGGCATGACGTGTTCCGTAAATAATTGGTTCATGACTTCTCAGGACTTCTAATAATCTTTCTAATATTGCTGTCTACTTGTTTCAAATATTGAGAAACATGTATTAATATCTTCAATTATAATTGTAGTTTTATTTATTTCTCTATTTAGCTCTGTTAATTTTTGTTTTATAATTTTAATCAATGCTATTAATTCCATGCACATTTAGGATTATGTATTCTTGATTAACTGTTTTATTATAATGAAATGTCTCTCTTCATCCTGAAGTTTCTTTGTCTAACACTAAGACACATCAAGTTTCCCATGATATGTTTACATGATATATTTTGTTGCATCCTTTTATCCAACCCACCCATGTTTTTTAAAACACCTTCCTTACAGTTGGTATAATTAATCCATTTAACATTTAATGTAATTATCAATGTGATTTTAAGTCTACTTTCTTGCTTTTTCTTGTGTTCTTTTAATATTTTATTTTGTTATTACAGTTTGCATCCAATACTTTTTGTGTGTGTGTGTTAGTTTCAGGTGTCCAGCACAGAGGATAGACATTCATGTAGGTTACCAAGCGTTTCCTCCAATAACTCAAGTGCCTACCTGGCATCATAAATGGTTATTACAATACTGTTAGCTGCATTCGTTATGCTGTACTTTATATCTCCATGCCTATTTTGTAACTATCAATTAGTGCTTCTTAACCCCGTCACCCTTTTTTACCCTGTTCCCCAACACCCCTCCCCTCTGACCTCCATCAGTTTGTTCTCTGAATCTGTAAGTCTATTTCTATATTGTTCATTTATTTTGTTCTTTAGATCTCTTTATACGTGATATCATATGGTACTTTTCTTTCTCTGTCTGGTTTATTTCACTTCCATCTTGCTTTTAAAAAAATTTATCCTTCCTATTATTCTTTTGCAGCTTTTTTTACATTAACTGGGAATTTATTATTTTCATTTTTGTGTAGATGCTTTAGGGGAAATCTTGCAGAATATAGTCTCTTACTAGAACTGGATTAAATGAGAAATCCACAATCAGATATCTAAAAAGTATCCCAATATTTACAAATTAAATAACAGACTACTAAATAACTCAGTGACAAAATAAAAAAAATCACAAAGGAAAATTCAAAATTATTTTGAACCTCATCATAGTGCAAAATACAGTATATACTTGACATTATTTAAGGAGAAGAATTTATTAACACATTTTATAAACTATGAACTTGAAATTAACTTTTCTGAGTTATAATTGTAACTCAGTTCTATTTTTTTACTTTCTTCATGTATCATATTTGAGTAATGTGGAAACAGAAATCTGTGTTTTTCAATCTTCTTATTACTGACATTTGGAATGAATAAGTCTTTGTTGTGGGGGCTTTCCTGTGTATTATAAGGTGTTCAGTAGCTTCCCTGGCCTTTACCTTGCTAGTAGAAACCATTCTCCCAATGGGGACTCTCAAAAACAGCTCCAGACATTATTCCCTGGATTGAGAACCATAGAGTTAGATTTCCAAACCTAACACTTACCAACTTTGTTTCCATTAGAGTTTAGTTAACCATTCTAGGCTTCTATATTTGTTCATAAGTATGCTTTTAAAAAAGATAATGTACATGAGGAGATTAACATCATGTTTGCCATGATGTTAACTGTCAAAAAATATGAAGTATCTACTTTCACCTGTGTAAATATGGACTGTAAAGAAAGTCATTAACTAAAATGACATCTCGTTATGGCTAAACTACTTGAAAGGTTTACTTTAATCTTTTGGTTTATAATCTTGTTTACATGAATTTATCATTATAATTAAAATGTGTCAACCTTCATTTATTTCCCATTAACATATGTTAATCATAGAAGTAGATTACGATTAAACAGTCTACGCTATTGTGTCAAAGATTCTACTCTCTGATCTGTCGCTATCCGAGTGCCATAAACAAGACATTTATCACAGTCTCATTCTCAGTATTTTCCATTGTGACATGATCAAATATAAAGTTCTTGATTTCAACATGCAAAATATGAAGTCCTTTAAAAATTATAAGCATCAATAATTTTAAGAGATCCTCCTTAAATTATTTATAATCTCTACAATTGTAAGAAGGAATTAAACACATATTTAATGATTTAATATGAATATAGCCGTTAGGGAGAGAACAGAATGAGATCTAAGTAATTCAGCTCTAGGAATAAGATGATCCTTCTTAAGCAGAGATTTAAATTGATGTTGAGAAGGCATGAGATATTGCACATCAAGATAATGCACAACTTCAAATAATATAATACCATGTATCTTATAAAATATTATATTTTTTGCTTATACTAGCCTTTACAAATTCTCATTCAACCATTAACTAAATCTTTGTTAAGTATATATACTCAAGTCAGTACTTTAATGAGTATCCAATATAACCACAATTTTTCTTTCAAGAAGCTAGTTTAGTCTAGTTTAGGAGGCTCAGGATACAATGAAAGATAATATGTGGACAAGGTACTGTCAATAACTTTTGTGAGAGTGAAAAAGCGTTCTGAGGCAATTACAAATCTAGGAATTAAAGATATGCTTGATGAAACACGTAGTGTCTGAGGACCTTAAAAAAATAAGTCTTGTATATTTAAAAGGGTAGGAGTAGACGTCATAAACAGTGGACACAGCAAGAACAAGGCTAAGCTGGAAACCTTTGGCATTCATGAAATACCCTCCTACCAAGCAGCCAGGTGTTGTTGGGGAATATGGTTTGCAGCAAAATTAGAGAGGCCTCTTAATGCGAGATGGAAGAATTTTAGCTTTATACACACTGGATTAGTATCAATGTTGTTGTTGTTGTTGTTTTTAGAATTACATCATACAAGTATTTTGTAACATGGAGTAAAATAAATTTCAAATGGGAGTTGGAAAAGAAAATCAGAAAGTAATAATATTATCAACATTCTTTTTAATATAAAAGACTTTGACAGATTGGATTAATATATTAATTGGTGAATTTCTATAAGCACTCTTTTTAAAATAGATGCCTAAGTTTCTATTTTTTTATTATTCTAATTCATACATGTTATTCCAATGTGTAAAATTTATTTTTGGTTTACAAATGCAGTTAAGAAAAAACAATGTGTATTTTCTATACACATCCATTTGTATATTTAGAAAATATACAAATTAGAATATATATTCAAACTGATTATTTTTTCTGACTCTAGAAACATTTTACAATATTTAAAACATATGAGGGAAAATATGTTATTTTGTAAAGTTTCTGATTATCTACTATCAGCCGTAAGACTCTTCAAGTGGAAAACAGCTTAGCTAAACATGAGGAGCCTTGATCTCCTGTCCCACAGATGTCTCCTAAAAGTTCTGAGCAAACCTGTTGGGGGGAAATAATTGATAAAATGGGAAACTGTATTTTGGGTAATCTAAGGACCAACCCCATCACCATCTTGCCATTTGTTTTCCCTGAGCAGGCCTGTGTTTCTTTATGTATCAGGTAACACAGTTCCCTTGCTTAAGAGAATGAGAACATATATTTCTATTCTTTTCTAAACCTGTAAACACCAAGAACTTTCAGGTTAAAAAGCATGGTCATAGTAGTTTTACTTTTCAAGGTAAACACTTATTTCCATACCAACTCTGGCTTACATTGTGAAAGTACTCTGCAGTGTTTTCATAAAAGTTTTTTGATGATTTCTTTTAGGCACACTGATGCAAGGAATTGAAATTCACTACGTAGTAAAAAACAAACAAAAACAAAACCAGTTTAAAGTACAAAGAGAATTAATATTTAAAATGTTTCTGTGCTTTTAATGAAGTCTACACCAGGCACCAAGCAAAGCTAAGCAAAGCAAAACAAACAAAACAAAACAAGAACAATTATAAAATTGGCACTTACCCGAATTTTGCAAAATTTGCCCAGCGTTTCATTACGGATCTACTCAAAATTTCCTCAGCTTTTGTGTAATTTATTCTTCTTTCCAGAGGTAAACCAAAAACAAATTCAATTTCATAACCATGCATCACTCCCATCCATTCAGGCCAAGGAAGTTTGGAGGATCGGTGTCCAAAAAAATAAAAAAAGGCAGTATTTCCCAAATCTGAGAACTTTTTGGTGAACTCCAAGGCAGGGCATATGAAATTGTAGTCCCCAACAACATCATCCAAGGCCTCACGGTAGTTTTCAGGTCTCTGATCATCTAACCAGTCCATGTAATGGAAAAGGATTGATTCCCTTCCAAATTCACTCACTCCACGAAAAAATATTTTTAAACTTTCTTGAAATTCTTTTCTAGTTATGATACTGTCATTATCTTTGCTGAAACCAGGAGCACCATATACCAAAAATGCTGTCCCTTCATCTTTGTTAACACCCACAAAGACCTGGGTTTTTTTTAACTGTCCAAGTTGGAGTAGTGTGTCTGGCATGTCAGTGAGAAAATCACCATCCACAGTTGGACCAAAAGTTACTGACAAGAGAGTATCATAGGAGACAACAAATACTTCATGCAGAAGAATTTCCTGGGGATCTTTATTTTGCAGGCATTTGATTATCTCCGTCTCATTTTCTCTAAAGCAACCAAGAAATTTAGCTAAGGTCAACGTTCTGTTCCTAGCTTCATAAGGAGATGTTACTGCCCAAGGGGCATTAGGAGATCCACTTTGCAGAATTGCTCTGGTAAACAATGGGTGGCTTCCAGGGGAAAGTAAGTGAAGGCCGACTGAAGCTGCTCCTGCACTTTCTCCAAAGAGAGTTACACTTTTAGGATTTCCACCAAAGGCTGCTATATTTTTTTGGACCCACTGAAGTGCCAACTGTTGGTCAAACAAACCCATGTTCCCTGGTGCCTCCGAATTTCCTGGTAAAGCTAAAAATCCTAGGGCACCCACCCTATAGTTCATTGAAACTACAATAACTCTTTCAACTCGTGCCAGAAACTTGCCATCATAAACAGGTAGAGATGATGTTCCAGTTTGAAAACCACCACCATAGATCCATATCATTACAGTAGCGTTTTTTGGTTTAGGTACTGGAATCCATACATTCAGATATAAACAGTCTTCACTGAGATCAGTATTTGGATTCCACATCTCTGATCCAAGGAAGCCTGGAAAACTTTGATCTGTGTTCTGATAGCAAGAATTTGCATATTTTGTGGCATTCCAAATATCGGACCACTTGGTCAAGGATTGCGGTTTTTTGAACCGAAGTCTACCAAGAGGTGGCTGTGCATAGGGAATTCCAAGAAAGGCTGTTACTGAGCCACCAAGAACTGGCATGTTCATCCCTCTGACTTTGCCATTCTTGGTTGTAATGATGATGTCTTCTTCAGTGTGTGATTTCTCGATAAGCACCCAGAGCAGAAGGAACCGCAAAAGAAATCGGATGCATATGATTGTACCCTTGCTTTGCATATTGGTTTCTGAAAGAGAGGTAAGTACAAAGTTATAACAGCCTCATGCATCTGGCATTATATTTCGTTGATACTAAGTAAGTAAAATATGGTAGTTCTTATTCATCTTACAAATGATGAAAACTAATAAATCTGCAACCGCTACAAAAGTTTATCTAAAAAAAAATAGAAAACACTTGGAAATATTTTGGTTTTCAATTTCAAAAACAAATAAGTGGAATGAAAAGTAACAACTAGTTCACTTTGGAAATATTCATTATAAAACTTCTGTAAGAAAGATTTAGTGTTTTATAAAGGATATTTTTCTCAGGTACATATGTATACTTCTTACCATACACAGCCCACCATAAGTGGCATTAAGTGGTAGTTCATTTATTGCAGATATAATTTCTACCTTGGTTAGAGGAGGAAATACAAGCCCATGTATTCTCTGAAATATGTACAGTTCTAATCACGGCTGGCTGGCTAGCTCTTAACAGAACTGTGAAGTGGTTAAGAACCTGTCAGGATCCTTAGTCTTCTATTATTATCTTTTTCAGTTTCCATGGTCACTACTGTGGTCCTTTTTGCTTAGTGGCTTCTTTCTCTATGCAATCTCAGTCTATGGTCAGAAGAGATTTTGGACAATCTATTCATTGCATGTTAAGTAACAAACAATACAGTAGTTGTCTTTTGTCCTACACATTATGAAAACTAACAAATCTGTTACCATTATAAGATCTATGGGAAAAAACTGGAAAGAGAAGTCTGTGCATATATACCAGATCATTTCTCTGAAACTGAATAACCATGAAGTCTTCTCTGTCTGAATTATAGTGTCAATGGAGAGACCCAGTGCTTAAGAATACAATGTGTGGGAGGAGATGCTGATTTAGAAGGAATTTTACACTAGGGGATTATTCAATGCATGTTTGTTAATTTATTATTTATTAAAGTATATGCAACTGGTGAAGTTAAATGTGTTAGCATGGTCAGATGTACTTGTATTTTGACAGTTAAAAAATTAGTGGAATAAGAATAATAAAGCTCAGAAATTACTAGAAAAAGTAGAGGAAACGAAAGTAATTTTTGAGGCAGACAAAATTATAACTATTCGGTATTTCATTAAATAATATTTGATGATATGAAGAGATCATTTGGGGAGATCAAAGTTTTATTAAATATTCATAATGCTGTCTTGAGTTCTGTTTTTTTTTTCTTTTTTTAAATCCTCACCCAAGGATATTTTTTTCCCCCATTTATCTTCAGATAGAATGTGAGGGAAAGAGAGAGAGAGAGAGAGACAGAGAGAAACATCAGTGTGAGACACATCAATTGGTTGCCTCCGCATGACCCCAACCAGGGCCAGGGACCAAACCACAACCAAGGTATGTGCCCTTGACCAGAATCGAACCTAAGACTCTTTGGTCCGTGGGCTGACGCTCTAACTGCTGAACCAAACCTACCAGGGCTCTTGAGTTTTTTAAAAACAAAATAATTAAAAACCACATTCTGAAACTTTATGTGACAAAGAAGGACAGAAAATGTAATCCAAATACAATTCAAAAGAACTAATAGCTTTATATAACTGAAAGTAACCTGATATAAATTGTCAAATACAAACACAAACCTCATCCACATAATAGAAACAAAGGTCCACAAATATACAAACTCTTCTCATTAATGCTGTTTGATACTGTAATTATAAATCCAACCCATGTGTTGAAGAACATAATCCTCTGCTCATTGAGAATTTGCATTATTATTAATTATTATTATTAATTTAGATTGTCATAAAAGGCAAATAATAAGGTCCTATCTTGTAACTAGCTCAGACCTAGGATACTCATATTTTAAATCAGCTTAATTCACCACTGCTCATAGAATAGCTAGTGATCCACAAGTACTTTTGATCTTCTATAAATATCTGAATAATCCATTGAGTATGATATTTTGTTCCATGTCCAGTACTTATGGATATATCTCCATCTCTATCATCTCTATCTATCTCTATCTCTATCTCTATCTCTATCTCTATCTCTATCTCTATCTCTATCTCTATCATCTCTGTCATCTCTATCTCTAACTCTTTATTTAAGCCTACATTTATGTCTATATCTATATCTAATTCTATTGATAGCTATCCATATGCATATGCATATTTATATAATATTTTTATAATAATGTTTAAAAAATAAAATACAATTATTATTTTTTATGTTCTCAATTTTGATACCATTGAATTTGCTCTAGGACCAATAACATACATTATTGGAGTATATAATATTTTAACACTTTTCATACTGTTATGATACTTATGTATTACTATAATTATAATAAATGTTATTTTTATATTATAAATAATATGTAAATAAATATAATAGTGATATAAAGGTTCCGGTAAACTTGATACTTACTAATGAAATTTTATATTTCTGACAGTTTAAGAATTTTAGAAACACTGCTACCACAGTTTTGTTTTGTTTTTTCCTTCTGATAATTTCTAAGACCTTTCTTTTAAATAAACATAGGAGGGCATTTGGAAAAGAGCAAAGTACTGTGATGCAATATTTTTTTCTTTTTTAAAAACCTGCTTTGACAAAATAGAGACAGACACATAGACAGAAAGCAGGCTGACAGCTAGCTGTTAAGGGAGGGCTGAGTGGGGGGAGTGGAGGGATTGAGCAAAAAAGACAAAAACACATGAACAGGAACAACAGTATGGTGATTGCTGAGGGGGTGGGGGGATGGAGAAGGGTATGGGGGTATATATAAATGGCGATGGCTGGAGACTTGACTTGGGGTGGTGAACACACAATACAGTGTAGAGACGATGTGCTGTAGAATTCTGCACCTGAAACCTGTAGAATTTTGTTAACCAGAGTCACCACAATAAATTTAATAAAAAGGAAAAAAAAAATTAAGCCAAAGCTGGTTTACTCTAAACTGCATTTCAACAGATTAATCACAGCATCTCTGGTTGGACATTTCTCTCTCTGGCCTACCTCAATCAGTTCTCCTGAGTCTAATCTAAAGATCGTCCGACTTTTTTTCTTAGCTTTATATAAATATTATTTTTTGTTTATAAACCAAAAATAAATCCTAATAATTTTCGGCCTCTGGTAATTTTCAAACTCTTGTTATACAGTTTATTAATTTACTAAAATATTTTGTTTGTTTTTGTATGTAATTAATAAATGTAAAAAAATTTTCATATATGTTAAAAAATAGCCACTATAACAACTAAAAGGTTGTAATATAATGCACATGTCATTTAGTTTGATTTACACAACTACTTCTTGTACATTTTTATTTATAGTTTGTACTGAGTGAATATTAATGTTCTATAGTAAGACTTATATGAATAATAATCTTGCATTTTTAACAATGATATCTATGAGTCATCACCTTGTAAATAATGTAATTAGTAACATTCAAAAAAATCATGTGAGCTTCCATTCATTACAAAAATGTCAATATAATTCCAACTCACCTTCATGTTACCTATTGGAGAGGGTTACATACCATAATATTAAATCTAAATTTTAATACCAAAATGTACATGTGTTCACATACTCATTGTTAGTGTAAGCTAATATTTTTTATATTTAGCTGCAGTGATTTATTTAAGTAAGCATTATTTTGTCCTTTTCATAATCTGTTATTCTCAAACCTAACTTGTTGCTCTGTAGCTTTATCATTAAGAGATATTTATAGGTCTGGCCGGTTTGGCTCAGCGGTTAGAGCATCGGCCTGCGGACCAATGAGTCACAGGTTCGATTCCAGTCAAGGGCATGTACCTTGGTTGTGATTCGTCCCCGACCCTGGTTGGGGTCGTGCGGGAGGCAACTACTCGATGTGTCCCTTTCGCATCGATGTTTCTCTCTCTCTATCTCTCTTCCTCTCTCTCCCTCCCACTGTATCTGAACAAAAATGGAAAAATGTCCTCAGGTGAGGATAAAAAAAGAGATATTTATGTTTAATACATGCCATCATGTGGTTAAACATTCTAAAGAAACATAATTAAAGGGGCTATGGAAATGTTAGTCTACATCTTTAAATCTTTATTAATAATTAAAATTTTCAACAAAACTTTATTGTTTTTCTCATAAATTCTGGTGCAAATTGACTACTATCACATTAAATAAACACTTGAAACACTGAGAACACTGAACATGTTTATAATAAGAAATGGAGTAAATTTTCATACCAAGTACAACCAAGTATCTGCATTTAGATCAGTTAACTTATTGTCATAACATTTAATATTTGAAAGAAAGGCGGGAGTTACTGTTTGGAATTACAAAAGGAAATGAATGATGGGAGTGAGAAGGGGAAAAACCTGAAAGATAACCAATACTATAATGTTCAAAGTTTATCAAATGCTCCAGGATATAAAAATCTACTGCAATTTTTAGAAAAACATTCTAAACTTTTAAAAATATAACTTTCAAAATAAAAAAGGTAAGAAATCATTTTCTTCATTTTGCATTTTTAATGCAATTTTGAAAGTAGTATTTAAATTCCTTGACCAATTTTAAAAAGAAAATTGTAATGTTACAATATAAGATATGAGTAGAAGAAAATGATTGATATAAAGAGCTATATATTTGCCCATATATTTTTCATAACTGGATATCAACCAAATTTTCAAAATAGTTGGCCAGCTAAGGACTTCTTAAAGAGTAGTCAAGCAAATATTGATAATAGTTTTCTCTGAGTACAAAGTAATTTTCCTGTATTTTAAATAGCTATAGTAGAATATATATTTCTATAGAAAAATAATGGCTCTTAAAGTAGTGGGGAAAGAGCTACATGGATAATATGATCTAGCACAAGCACTGCTAAAATGAATTTGGTCTAAGCCTTTATACTAAACCTAAAAAAGCTTGTTTTGTTGCAGGCAAAGTGAAGTGGGGAACTGAGGAAGTCTGTTTATAAATAGACTATTCCACTGTCTTTCGGGGATCCTTCAGCTACCCATTAGGCACTGAAAGGATGTATGCAGATAGAAGACTCTTTATTAGGTATGAGAAACATAAGGTCTGTATCTGTCTTCAATCAGAAAGCACACTCACAAACTTTACATTGTGTTAATAATTTGGACATTTAATATTAGAGAGTTATCATGGGTCTTCTTTGAAAGTTGAATCTGTTTTTAGGTTAACATTTATTCAATTATAATTCTCTAAAATCTGGGACAGTTTTTATAAGAATGAGCGTATTTTGTCATAAAAACATTAAAATGAAGGCAACATGGCATTTAAATATGTATTATTAACTGTTATCAAGAAATGAATCAAAGCACAAACTAAATTTGTAAATAAGATGTCACTTAAAATATATTATTAACTTATATTTAAAAACTGAAATGTGGAGTAGATCCCAAATATTTTCTTACAATTAAAAAAGCAGGGTGGTAAAAAAGCAGGGCATTAAAAACAAACAAATCTAAGAAAATGAAACAAAACTTTGAAATTCAATTAGAATTTTTATTTGGCATCCAAAAGGCCTTGTTACTTCAAAGTCACAGAGAATTCTAAAGATTTTCGTTTAAAGGGTAATGTCATTCTCTAGAAGCTCCTGTTCATCCTTTAAAAGTATTTATACAGGTGAACTATAAGTATATTTATCATAACTACAAATAGTTTATATTGTGGAAGGCATTACACAGACTAGTAATAGTAACTCTTCATTGAGCTTATTATATATTCCTAAAAGTTTGGAAGGTATACTCTAAAAATTAAAAAATATACAAATGAAAATCATAAACCATGAAATAATTTTGTTCTCATTTAGTTTACTTTTAATCATCCATAAAATTTATACTCAATGCTTAATTTTCTGGTTAAACAAACACTGATATTATCAAAATAAAGGTAAGTTTGCCAGATTAGAATATGAGCATAAATCTATATTTCCTTATCGTCTCTATAATAATAAAATAATAGTAAATGTAAAATACTTCGCTATTGAAACATTCAATACACCCATATGGAGAACAAACAAGGCAAAGGGGTCAAAAGTTTGTAAATCAAATTGGGAAATAGATTTTCCTTTTAGATATAAGAAACTTAGATCTTTCCTTTGAAAATTGAATTGTTAAAGTTTCAGATGGCAAAATGTTGATTCAGAAAAGTACCCTGTCTTGCCAAACAAAAAGAGAACTATTCCCTTCATGCAACTTAGAAAAATAGAGTAAAACTGGTCAGAGACCACTTCTGTTAGTATTTTAAGGAGAAATTCACCAAGCAGTGCATTGAAGGGTAAAACAGCATAAAACGTATTTGCTTAGAGAGTGCACTGAGAACATACATAACAGTGATTCCACAAGTGCTGCGATCCTTTATACCAAGTTGAATAAATTCATTATTTCCTCAGTAGCTAAATGGACTCAGTCTGTGTTCCCTGAATAATATAAAGATTTGATGCATGTGCGTGCTCACTTGCCTCATCTGTCTTTTTTTTTTTCAATGACTGTCCTCCACAGAGCACCCAAGGGGCACAGCAAACACGTGAAGGGATCTCAATCCGGCTACAGAATGAGTTTCACAGAAACTTGCATCTCTTGCATCTCTACACAAGCTGTAAAATCAGAGCAACTTACCCGACTCACGGCAACAAAAGATGATAAAGTTTGCAAGGAGTGGAAGTCATGTGTTACTTCAGGGAAACGCAGTATGCAGCTGCTGCTCCAGCCTGTAAATTGGACTGCACTGACATTACAATCAACTGTTACTGACAAAGCTCGCGAGACTTGGCAGCAGCAACTGGATCTGGAAGCAGCCAATCTTTACTTTCTGACATCTGTTCAGAGGCTAATGGTATGAATGCAATAGTGATTCATTTACAAAAGTATTACCGGATTCATGGTTTAAGATTGCAGGCACTTATCTATGACGGAAGGAAAAACGAAACAGAAGCTTCTTTAAAAGAAACTGAAATAGAACAGAAAATTAACTTTTTTTTTAACACTACCAAAACTTTTAAGATGTTTTTCCTCTTTTATAGATTATGTATTTTTCTTATGTTCGTTTTAAAATTTAAAGATGTACATATTGTTCTAAAAAAACATGCTGTTATTGAAATCTTTGTACCTTCAATCTGTGCCAATCATAAAGGAATGTAAAAGATAAATTAGGAAACATAATTACTCTGCAGGTAAAGGTATGCAAATCAAAAGATTAGTTATATTGACTGAATGAATGTCTTTTATATGTATGTCCTTTCAATCCTCATACTCCAACACTTATTTAAGTCATACAAATCTCATTAATTTCCTTTTCAGGAGCCCTGCAGGCAGTCATGTGTAATGAGAAGCCACAATTTTCTAGTCAAGACAGGGAACATACAAAAAATAATCTTCACCAAAGTCTATGAAAATACACATTTGTCAGCTGGAAGTGTGCAAACTCTCAAGAATGTATTTATGTCTTTCAGGCTTCTTTTCTTTTTCTTCTTTTTTTTAATCCTCACCCCAGAATATTTTTCCGTTTTTGTTCAGAGTGGGAGGGAAAGAGAGGAAGAGAGGGAGAGACAGAAACATGGATGTGAGAGGGACACATCGACTGCCTCCTGCAGGACCCCAATCAGGGACGGGGATGAACTGCAACCGAGATACGTGCCCTTGACAGGAATCGAACCCGTGACTCATTGGGCTGACGCTCTAATCACTGAGCCCAACTGGCCAGGGCTAGGCTTATTTTCTTGAATTAGATATTTGGAAAAATGAAAAACTAATTACCTGTTTAAGGCCTGACTTCTCAATGCAGTTATACTCTTTATATTTTGCAAATGATTGTTTTTACTTTTAAATCTCTTGCTCCTGGCTCACTATGGACTAACCAACAGACATGTAATTGTCGGTAGGCCCATTTTTGCTTTTTCATATTGTTTAAGATTTCAGACATGCAATATAAGAACTGTCATTTGTTTCTGATAATACCTTATTCCAGTCATTGTAATTGACAGTTTCCATAAGTTATTTTATTTTACTCCAACAAATATATGAGTAAATATTATTAACCACAATTTTAGTTGATGATCTGATCTGATCTTAGTTTAGTTCTTATCTAAAGATCAGAAGCTTCTATATATCCTATCACTAGTAGCTGTTAGAATCAGAATTTTAACCTAGGTTTGCTGATGTCTTTTCATGTCAACTGTTTCCAAAACAGCCATTTTGATCTCTTA
This sequence comes from Tadarida brasiliensis, assembly GCA_030848825.1. Lineage (NCBI taxonomy): Eukaryota > Metazoa > Chordata > Mammalia > Chiroptera > Molossidae > Tadarida > Tadarida brasiliensis. The sequence continues at coordinate 32,774,459 of CM061260.1, forward strand.
AAGTTGTCTATTCTGGGAAAATTGTTACATAAGAGGTATTTATTAGATAATAAAGTTCACACTTTACAGTCATAATAATTTGTAATTTATTTAGAATATAGTTTGTATAATGACAACCTAGTTACACAAAAGTTATAGAATACGTGATCTATCTAAAGGAGGAAACTTTGTGTTTAAAGGCAATATACTGGTAATTATGCAATGGGTTGTAAAGAGATGGCGTTTTTGTTTAAAATGTGGTCATTCTGATGGCCTACAATAAAAAGAGTTCATTGGTTTAATATATGTGATTTTTTATCCAAATGTCAAAATTCCTCTTTCCAACACAGCTCCAGTGCATTGGTGTCTGGGCTAGCATGTGGTTGGCAATCTCAAATCCTGCAGTTGTTGAGGGGTGTTTCAGATGTTTGCAAATACAACAGAGTACTTGGTATGCTCCTAATATCCACTCACTGCTGTGCAAAATATATCACATATTTTATTTTTATTTTAAAACAGAAGCTACACAATAATCTGTTATTAGCAGATTTTTATTTGTAACATTCAACTGGCTAACATCAACTGATTACAAAATCTGACACTTCTTCCTCTGCTCAAGTTTTGCTTCAGTGAACCACCTTTAGTTCATTTTCTCACAGGATTTCTCGGCTGTGCCACATTATGTGATGGCTTTACTTCAGCGCATTTTTTCTTTCTGTTTTATTTGAGGGTTTCTCTCCTTGTGGCTGAAATACATCTGCTGCTTTACTTCTGTGACGTCATCCTTTTTCACACATATCCAGCAGGAGGACGAGGATCACAGGCAGTGAGTCCGGTTTCAGGGTTGGGAGGCAGACCAGTGTTCTGTGACAGCCTGATGGTTACATGGTCACCCTGTTATTGAGGATGGCTTGCAAGTGACACTGCAGAAACACCACAGCACTCGACACAGATTTAACTCTGCTCACAGTTTGCATCCATATATGTTGAAGTTCAGGCAAGACAACCATGATGGTCTTGACCATGATTATTTTCAGTTAACCTATTAGAGTGACTTTTTGCTTTTAAGGATTAGTGTAACTTACCACTGGACTGATTGTTTTCTCGACAGCAGCCTTCAAAGAAGTTTGAGACAGTGTGGGAAATACTAATTTGTAGTATATATCGGTCTTCCTTAGGCACATTGATGCCATTAAAATGCCCAAATTCTTTTTTTAAAATATGTTTTTATTGATTTTTTTTGGAGAAAGAGGAAGGGAGAAAGAGAGAGAAACATTGATGTGAGAGAAAAACATTGATCAGCTGCGTACTACATGCCCTCCCCTGGAGATCGAGCCTGCAACCTGGGCATGTGCCCTGACCAGGAATCAAACCGGGACCTCTCAGTCCATGGGACGACACTCAGTCCACTGAGTCACACCAGCCAGGCCCTAATCCTTTATTAGTAGATATTTATAAGAGTAATGTCTTCTCTAAAGAAAATGTGAATCACAAAAAAATATATTTCTACATTTTACATATCACAGAGAAGAGAAAGATCGTATGATATATTCTACTCCAGTGTTTTAATCTATGTACATTGTTATAATTACAGTTATATATACCAATAGTGAAATAGGTTATTACCATCCTTTTGTTTCATGTTTTTAATGTATTTCTTATTAATTTTTATTTAAAAAATTAATAAATTAATAACAGTGATACATTATCAGTGAGTATAACACAATTTATTGCACCATTTGTTACTTAAATGATGACAATAATAATTTTAACTATTAATTACTGTGTGCATACACTGTTCTAAGCACTTTGAATATATTTAAATATATTAACTTATTTAAAACTCAAAACCACTTTTTAAGTAAATAATATTATTATTTCTATTTTATGGTGGAGGGAATTTAGCACAAAGAGTTTAAGTAACTTGCAAAAATCATACAGGTAATGAAAATATTTTCTAATATAATTTATATTACAATTACACAATTACAATTGACATTTTTGCATATGGATATTTAAATGAAACTTTTGCTTATTTTCTTAATATGATTTTCCAGAAGTGGAATAACTCAATATGACTAGTACATAGTCGTGTGGGGTTTTTTGCAGTCTTCTAAGACCCTTCCCCCCCAAATCTGTTGCCTAAGAATAGGTTTTCAACAATTCCTGCAAAAAGAGGAAACTGTTTTTAATCAGAATAAATCTGAACAAATCTCTGGAGCCAAGAGACTAGACATTGACACCTGGATGTGGCAGGTGTTTAAGGTAGATTTCCTGACAGATTTTTGAAGTGAGCCCAGCTCTGCAGGCAATACCACTGTTTACTACAGTGGTATTGTAAGGTGGCAGCTAATAGGGAAGTGCCTGCAGACAGGGGTCTCAGTAAGAGACAAAACAGAGATCCTCTGGACTTAAAGGAGAGTGGATGATGGGCAGTCTGAAGTAGCCTTGTGCTATTTCTACAGGGACACAGGAAGATCGTGTAAAGAGGTTCTGGAAAGAGGTTTATTATAGACACCAACAACTTGGTTAGAGTCCAGAACACTGGACTCTAAGAAAAATAATACATTTTTTTAAAAAGCCACAGCTTCTGAGGAATCATGGTATCAAGCTGATTTTCATCAAAGTTACAAAGGCAGGAGATTCAAACAAGGAAATAAACTTTGAAACTAAAGTACACAGGGCTTGAACAAAGACAGGAGACACATATTTTAAACTCAAATAAGGAGAGAAAGAAGCAGCACTCTTCTTGTTTATAGTCTAATTTATTGAATTGGCTTAAATTTATTCTTGCCAAACACTTGATTAATCTTGGAGTTCTACTCTCAGAAAAATTGTAAATTAGCATGCCACCAAATCAGTTTGAGTGCTCTTTAGAAATCCAGATTTGGACCACATCCCTGGGCTTAGATCTGAGGTGGGAGCTTTCAAAGTGGCCTCTTATGTGAGATTGATTTGGGAAGTTCACGACAAAATTCTGAGAGCCAGAGTCTGGAGCCTGGCTCCTCAGAAAATTGTTATTCTCTCATGTATATGGTTTATCATTTTTCTCCTATTTAATCATATCAAATTACACCTTTTACTTTAACCTAATTTGGAAATGTGTCCAATATAATATTTTGTAGTCTACTTCCATATCATTGACACTGTCAGATGTTTTTCTTCAACTTTAATTTTATTGACAATATATTAATCAGTTTTATTGATGTTCTATAATTTATTTAACTCATTTTTGTTGTAAAGGTAGATTGTTTTAAATTTACATAAAAATAGTAATATAAAAATGGACATAACAATTATAAATATTTTTTCATATTTCTTATTTTTCATGAAATAATTATTTAAATCACATTTTTTCCAAAGGTATATACACTTTTATGGCTAAGACACATATGACTAACTACCAGCACAAAATATTATCAATTTATACTCCCACTGGCAGTATAAATACATATATATATATATATATATATATACATATATATATATATATATATATATCAGTGGTTGCCAGGTTTTGGGTGGTGGGAGGGATAAATAGGTGGAGCACAAAGGATTTTTTAGGATACTATAATATAGGATCATACTCTAATGATACTATAATGGTGGGTACATGTTATTATGTATTTGTCCATACCCAGAGAATGTACAGCACCAACAGTGAACCCTAACGTATACTCTGGACTTTGGATGATGATGATGTGTCAGTATAGGTTCATCCATTGTAACAGACGTCCGTCCCACTCTGTTGGAGGGTGTTGATAAAGGGGAATGCTGTGCATGTGGGGACAGGGAGTAAATGGGAAATCTCTGCACTTTGCTCTCAATTTTGCCGTGAACCAAAACTACTCTGAAAAATAAATTCTATTAAATTAAAAAAATACAATTGATTATTGTCTATTTCCCTTTTTTCATTTCACTTGATTAAATATGACTTTACAATTAATTAATTTGTTTATTACTGTTATCAATCATATTTTCGTGTGTTTAGTAGTTTCCAAAAAGGTAACTTTTTATTTAGATATAGAAAGTTACAGAAAAGTTTCAAAACAGTTTAAAGAACTCTCACATACTTTCATCCAGAGTCACCACATGTTAATATTTTGACCCATTTTCAATATCATGACCTTTTTCTTCATATACATGTATCTGATAGTGTATATGTATGTACATATATGTGCCTATTATTTTTTCTGAATTAGTTTACTGTTATTTGCTGGCATCATACTCCTTTATGCCTAAATACTCCTGTGAGATCTACGGAAATCACCTGCTCTTTGGCTGTGTATATAAGGGAATTCAATCGGTGGTCTAATAAACAGAATACAAAATTAAATAGTCCTGTTATTGAGGGACAACTCTAATTTAAAGAAGACAACTAATATATGTAGAAGGAATAATATGTTAGAACAAAAATTTTACAGACCCTGATGAAAATATTAATTCAGGCAAGAACTGACAATTGGTATTAAAATCTTTAAGTGTATGACTGATGGAGAGCTGGACATTCGATATTCCAGCAAAACCACACAGAGGACATTAAGAATTTCATAACTTCAGCAAAGGGTCAAACTTAGCATCATGGATGATGGAATCAATGGAATACTGGGCACATAACAGCCCTTAGTCTACCTAAAATTTTTTAAACTGATCTTTTATCATCAAGCTTTAAGATATGACATATTTTATAAGAAATAAAGAAAATAAATGAACAAAATAAATTATATCACAATAAAGTAACCAGGCAACTCCTGAAAGTGAGACATTCTGGCCTAATCATTTCAACAGAACAGTGAAGAAAAGTTCTGTGCAAGACTGGATGACACGTTATGGACCAAATCATATGCAGTGCATGGTGCACACTAAAAATGGGTTTGAAAGTCAGAAAGGATATTTTGGGGGTCAGTTTTGGAAATATGAATAATTTGGGTATATTAAATTAAATGAGAATTACTGTGGTGAAAATTCTTGATTAAAATAAGTGGGTCGCAGAACATTATGAAAATATGATCCCATTATGGTATGCACACACATACACATGCACACAAAGATTTGGAAGGACATAAATTAAGATATTAATAGTGGTTATTTCAATATAGCGAATATATAAAATATTTACTTCTAGATGTTTGTTTCTCTTTATTTTCCAATTTTCTGTAATGTAAATGTACTGTTCTTACAATTATTATTTATATATACCCAAATAGAAAGTAAAATTTAAGTAAAGAACAGTAAAAAATTCCACCCTGCACCTCATGATCAGATGATCTAACAAGAGTTTTTATCTTGTGTTAATTGTTTTAGAGAATTGAGATGAGGTATAACTGCCCATTTGATATTATTGAAATAATGTAAACTTTATGGCAAAATAGGTCAAGGACAATAAAAAGAAAAAAAAAAAACTTGCAGTTTGAAGAAGCTGGAGCACAAATACTTTAGGGTGGGACAAAGTAAATAAGGTGACAGGCAGATATAGTTTAAGAGAAGGGAGCGATGTGGGGGGAGTTGCCCTAAGAGTAGAAATGCTGGGGAGTTACATGCATAAGAATGACTTTTAGGAAGGTTCAATATTGTGGCAAGGTGTAAATCCTTCCTGAGAATCCTTAGATCTGAAGCAAGTGTGTGTGTGTGTGTGTGTGTGTGTGAGTGCGCGCACGCATGTGCCCAAGAAAGACACTGACTAAGGAAAAAAGAGATGTATGTAATATAAAATAAAATAGTTATGCTTTGTAAATTAGAAAATTGTGACATTTCACTTTCTTTCCCCACTTCCATAATTTGAAAAGTTTCCAATTTGCATATAATATGTTTAAATAAAAATAAGCTTTTATAAAATAATTTTGATCACTGTAAGAGCACATTTTGGAGTCATACAGTGACTTCTGAGATGAGTTTAAAAAAAGCAATCGGCACTTTCTCCACCAGGTACTTGCTTTATTCCCAGGGCAACCTCTCCTCAGTTTGGTTTTTTTTTTCCCCCCGACAATCTTCTGTTTTCTTTGCAATATTTCTGGATACCTCTCTCCTTTTGCTTTGAAACTTTATTTTATTACTGCAGGATGACTTTGCAAAGGCCAACAATTAAACCTTATTTTGGGGGACAGTAAGAGAAATAGTCATCAAAGCCACAATGCAGAAATTGCAAACTGCTGAGATTCACCTATTTTTTGCAATTGGGTTACAAATGTATTGCCAAATAGTCTGACATTTAGCTAAGCACTGGATTGCTGGTGCATGACTGCAGTTACTAAATATAACCAGGCAATTAATAATTAATCTTGCTATGTCTTAGTACAATCTGTATCTTAATATTGTTTTTCAGTCTGTTCATATTTGGTGATGACATTCACAGAAAGATTTTATCATATGAAGAAAATATGTACAGAGTATATTCCTAAATATGGAGAAGCTTATTTTGCTGAACATAAGAAAACTTACATTAAGATAATTTGCTGCCTCCAAGTAAAGTTTCTACCTTTGATTTCCTCCTTAAACCTGTCAGGTGACCCTTTAGTCCTTCCCTGTATAATCATTGTTCTGACGTCTGATTCCTGGCTCTGTTCAAATGATCAACATGATATAAGATATAGTTTAGTGCTACAAATTCCAAGGAACATGACTTGAAAGGGTGACCTACCTCAACCTTACAAGATATTCTTATATTCTTCTACAAATAGATAGATATATATATCTAACTTATTTTTATGGCAGTAATTGTTAGAACTATGGATGTATACGCTTTTATGGACATAAAAAATGATTACTTCATTTAACACTTGTGAATAGGCCAGGGTAAATGGTCAGACAAAAACAAGAAGGTGCTTTTAGAGAAAATAACTCACTATAGATAGTTCCCTATGTGTTAATATTTTTGTGTCATCTCTTGTATTTGAGTTGATGAAATGAATGTCATTTTTCCTATCTTTGTATTCACAACACCTTGTGAATTCCTAGGCACCATCAACATACTGTATAAAATTTGGTAGTTGCTTTAATGTATAAATAAATGTAGAAAACAATTTTTCTCAAAACCATTTTAAATGTATAGTGTACCTATGTCTCTAAGAGTTTCATGTTAGAAAGGGAAAGTACATTTTAAAAACAAACAAACAAACAAGAAATGTTTCTCATCACTGGAGATATGTTTGGCAACCACTCATTTGTTATAGGTGTTTATCTACCACAGGGATTTGTCAGACTCTTTCCCCAAGGTGTTTCCTAAACCAGTTCTATTCCAGCTGGATACACTCAATGAAACAATTTATTTGAAGATTAGACATGTCTGTTTTGTCTATGGAATACAATAGAAGATCAGGAATATGAAATTGGGAGAGATGTTCTTGAATCAGTCAAACATTCCCAAGGTGGATTATACTGATTGTGATAGTCACGAAATACAACGGCAAAGAGACACTTCACAGAGGATACAGGTACATCATGATTACAGTTCTCACTCATTGGTAATTATAACTGAAATCAATACTCTGCTATTCTGGCTTTGAAAGAAATTTGTATAAAATTGCACCACACTCAAGTTTAACAACAGCTAATTATTTTTGATGTTTTGAAAGCCAACCATTAGCAGTATTTTGACAACATGTTGATAAGAATTTAAGCTTTTACTTGAATTTTACAATATTTAATGGGACTTAGCATTCTCAGATTGAAGACTTGTACGATATTTGTTTGGGACACTTCTGGTAAATGTCTCTTTTCTCCACATAATTATTAATAGTGCTGTTTTTTACTGTCAAAATTTGAAGATGGATTATATAGGTCCCTACTAGGTGAAAATGAGTCAATGAGATATATTATGCAGACATCTAAGTGATAAAGAATAAATATGAACTCAGAGTTCTCAGTAACATATTTTTATGTAATGATATAGCTGTTAATGACTTGTATTATATTCAATCCAAGTGAAGAAAAGTATCCTCTCTTATGAGGTCACTCTATAAACAAAACCAGATTTTCAAAATCTCATTAGAGTGATTACTTTTCATTATATTTTCTTCAATGCGTTGGCAAAGCACTTCTTCGCCTAGTAGGATAAGCCTGACATACGAGGGATTTATTGACTCTGTAGTCAGAACTGTGACATCGTGATGAACACAAACCCTGTTTCTTGCCACTCACACTTCACCTTACAGGGTTGCAGCTGTGCTTAGCAACAGAATGCCAGATGGCACGGAGACATCAATTGATTAGTACTCAAGAACAATGTCACCTACCAGAATGAACCACAGACAAATTGACAAAGACAATGCTATGTTTGCAGGCTTGAATGATGAAGCCCTTTAAGTAGGTTTATGCCTGCAGTTTTTAAATGTGCGCTGTTTGGAAACTATTGTTCTAGGAGATGGTACATTCTTAATTATATAACCATGCATGTTTTGCTGGAAACTTTTGTTTAATGATTAATTCTCTTTACTTGTCTACGCATCTAGAAGTATAACATATTAAAGCTATTTGTTGTCTGGCATTGCAAATCTAAAATTATCCAAACTCTTTCCAAAATGCATCCTTAGCCACCTTTATGTGATAATCAGCTAACATTATAAAATTGGGCCAGAGACAATGGCAAATAGAATTGCCTGAAGAATTCTGGAATTCACAAGCCGTCAGCATGAGTTATCTTTTCACACACAAAAAAATGTCTTTTGTGAATGTCTTATTTTTATACAAGGCATTTATTATCACATTTGGCATCATTTTATGTAGCATATCTTGAATTGTTTGCACTCAAACTTTGGCTATAACTGATGTCTGATAGCCTTGGAATGGATGCCAATATTTGAAAAACACACATGCCAGGTTACTCGGCTTAGCTTCAGTAAATAAGTCATATTTATTTTTCAAAAAATATTCCTGGGAAACTTTTTGATTGTTGTATCTTCCTCTCAAGTTTCTTTGAAATGATGCTAGTACAATAGTGAAAATTCTACTTCAACGAATACAGTGTGTTTCTGTTTTTATACAGGCAGGGATTGCCTGTAATGTTTCAGGTAAGTAGAATGCATTTACTTAAGTGCAAATATAATATCACTTTGGATTCAAAATTGGTCTACTTACCCAAGATGTTACCAAAGTTCCTCACTTGCTGCAAGAGAGTGCTTTACCGGGAAGATCTAAGAAGGATTATAGGAAAAAGAAGCCCATGGATCCTGATCTTTCTGAAAATACAACTTTATCATCTATAACTGACTTCATTGTCTCTTGGAGCATCCATTCCTGATGATGATAGTGACACAAGAGTGGACCTTATATTTGCTTATTAGATGTGATTTGATCTCTTTGAGTTTACTAGTTGCTTTCCCTTAGTCAGTCAATATAAAGTTTAAGCATAATATTAAGACCACTTTCTGCTTCATGGAGTCTTTTCTCACCTTGACTTTCTAGTTTGATACCTTTGTTCACAGTCAAGCTTTCTAATCTTCATGGAAGGCACTGTCCATGCACATCTGCCCTGCCAGTTACTCCCGCATGTCTGTTTGCTCAGGTGAACCTACCTGGTTTGGTCTGGATTGGCCTGATTTTAGACTATCAGTCTGGTACTCACTGGTGATGACTGGGTAGCTTCCCACTGCCTCAGATCACAAGGTTACCAGATTCTGCTGCTTCTTTATTCCAACTTGAGACACCTTGCAAGTCACATTTCCTCAGCATTGCCATGTGCTCAAAGAATGACTGAAAAGCATCTGTAGTTCTTGCATGTTTTAAGCAATCTCAGTGGTGCCTGTGGCTCCATCTCCAGCTCTCCTTGTACCTGTGAATGTCAAGCTGCTATTTCTGCTCTTCTGTGGCTATAAAGTGCCTCAGATACCAGTCTTCTCTTTCAGCTTGCTCTTTGCCCTATCTTGCATTTATTTTATCCCCCCTCTTAACCCCAAACTGAGGGCTTTGGTTCCTTATCACAGGCTTAGTCAATATCTTAACAAGCTTTCTATTCTGTATATTTATATTCCTATCACTGCTGACACAGTTATTTCCTTTCTAAGTTGTCTTGATATGTATAAGGTGTAGCCTTTCTAAAATTTGGCTTTGGCAAAAAGCTATGCTCAGACTTTTAAATTTTATCTTGATACTTGAAAAAAAAAAAAGCTTCTAAAATGTAGAAAAAATTAATAAAGTCTATTATTTTCCAGAGACCAAAAAAAAAGTCTAATTTGATCCATAAATACTTTATTTAGCCTGTATTTTAACTTCCTTTGATACAATGTATATCTATTTCAATGGTTATGAAAGCCAAGGTACAACTGAGATTATCGAGAATAGAATTCTACTGTTTTCATCTGCAAAAATATGACTTTAATTTCATCCTACCCCAGTAAAACATTGTTTCTTAAAAAAGACACTTAATCTTATGTAAAGGTGCCATTTCATCACAGAAGCTGAAAACTAAATGTTGTCAATCTTGATTTTTCTATCACTTGCTATTTTTCCAATATCAGAACAGTAAATGACACCATGTCTTACCCTAAAACAGTGGTTCTCAAAGTAACTGTCTATCAGAATCACTTGAAGGGCTTCTTGAAGCAAATTTCTGGGCACTGCTCCCGGGGTTTCTGATTCAGTAGGGCTGCAGTGGGTGCAAGAATGTTCATTTCCTTCTCTAGTAGCTTTGCCACCAGCACAGGCAAAGCTTTCTTTGAGCAGTTGTATATCATTTTCCAGTTGTGAGTCACAATTGCATCTGATTCAAGAGGGATGCCAGTGACTTCCTATCTAAAAAAATGACAAGACTCTTCTCTGGCTTCCTAGGACACTTAGGAACTGAGCTGTGCAATTTTGTATTCTGTACTTGAAAAGAGGTTCCATAGTTTGATGGAAATTCAAAGTCCAAGAAAGAAACATTCAGGGGTATTTTCTATGGCCTTCCCTTTTCTTTTCTCTCTCTCTAAATTACTGGTTTCTTCTTTGATGTGATTTTTTTTCCCTCTAAGGGTCATGACCTTGTGTTCAAATGACTGTGCTTCTATTTTTTTTTTAATCTAAATATTGGTAATAACTCTGTGGTACTGATAACAATCTCCATAAGTAACAGGTACACCTCTGTTGTTGAGTAGCTAAGGTCTTTCCTTTTCATGCCATTCTAATTTCATAAATTCTCTCGTGTTATTCAAAAGGCTTACAAGAGGTCTGGAAGTAAATATTGGAGCTCCCACATTTGCCATTTTGAATGGTGCTTTGACAAAAATCTTGCAGCATAAGTGAGAACCTCTTCTATGTGATGATTCGTGGGCAACCTGCAGGAAATTGTTGATGATGGCCTTTATCAGGCAACCACAAGAAGAAGCATAACCCACGTGACTCGTGAGCCCAGCGCGCGTGAAGCGGAAGCTCACACGGGAACTGATGCGCCTCAAGCATTCGCACAGATCCCATGTAGCTCAGGTAGCTCCGCAATGCCCGTGTGACCCATGATGGCCAGGCTTATAATGCTGTATTTGCTTCTCCATATAGGGCCTCCAGAGGCTTATGTCTTATTGCAGGTTTCATTGTCTTCTCCTAAACCCCATTCCAGGTCAGATGAGATGCATCTTCCTGGGACTAAGTTACATGTCTTCTATCAGCTCTCCAATTCTTGTTGCGACAAAGCTTATGTTTCACTGTGCTAAGTGCCTTCACTTTTGTTTTCCAGGAATATTTAATTCTCTTAACAAAGCTCAACTTTTACAAGTTGAAAGCTTTGACTTTGAAATAGACTCTCAAAAGCCTATTTTTAAAGGATATTTCTGTCTTTTCTGATTCCTCCATAAAAAACAATTTTTTGAGGCACTGTGCACAGCCCAGGTGGAGTTTGTACCTTCTGTAACTCAGTCACCATGACCTTAGGTGTAGGAGGGCAGTCACCTTGATTGTTTGCTATAATTCCAGATAAAGAATAGCCAAGACCTGGTAATGTAAAATGCCCAAAGCAGTATTTCAGCAAACAATATTTCATATCAGATACACACTGTGATTTCACAAGAGAATACCACCCTCTTAGTTGTAAGAACATGATAATCCAGGACATTGCTTCTTTCTGTGATGGACATGGGGTCTTACTGAGCATTCTAGGACCAGTGCTTAACACAGTGGATAGAATATAAAAAAAGTCTTACTAAATTCTAGTTGAACAGGTTAACAAAGGAGGGAGATGTGTATAATAGAGCATCTTGGTCACTTTAAGTATTTACATTCATAAGGAAAATGGCAATAATCTAAGGTATTAGGCACTAATTTATGGCAGAAGTTCTTAAGTTTTGGAATTTTGAATTCTTTTATACACTTAAAAGTTACTAAGGATTCCAAATAGCTTTTGATGTGAGTTATAGCTATTAATATTTACAATGTTAGAACTTAAAACAGGTAATTTTTAAACATTTGTTAATTTATTTAAATAGAAATAAAGATACTACCTGTTGATTTAACTATATTTTAAGCAAAATAACTAGATTTTTCAGATCATAAAACAACTTAGATGAGTAACATTAACATTTTTGAAAGATTTTTAAATCTTTGTCTTAATAGAAAACAGTTGCATTCTTATATCTGCTTCAGATTTAACATGTTGTGATATCACATGTTATGTGGCCTCTGGAAAATTCCTTTATACATTCAAGAGATAATGAGCGTGAAAAAGACAAATGTGGTCTCAATGTAATGAAAAGAGTCTTGACTTTATAAAACCCTTGAAAGGGTCTCAAAGAAAGCTAGGGATCTCCACACCATCTTTTGAAAACTGTTGGCCTGATTATTTATTGATAGTTTCCTTGTTTTGTTATTGCCACTAAACACTATACCTCAACATAAGAAAATAAGTAGAAGTAAAGAGTAAATTTAAAAAATGAAGAAAAATACAGGGAAACTGTCTCACGTCTCTTCATGTCTACTTAATTTTTCCTTTCATAAAATTTTCTGTATATTTAAATTTTTTTTTCTTAACCAAAGTGTGTTTAATGTGAAGTATAAATTGAAGGAAAAAATAGTTTCCACATTTTGCTATTGACCCAGTAAGTAATTATTATATTCCTTTAAATCAGAAAATGAACATTTATGGACCACATAAAAGGATCAAAATATTATCAGTTTGTAAGTTCCAGTTTTAATATTGACTGTCACAGTTTGTTTCAATGCAAGTCCCTGATAGTATTTAGAATTTTTAATATGGATACATAAAATTTATTTATCTTAAAATGTATATCTTGTTTAAGCAACTCTCAAATGCATCTATGTAAAAAGTGTTCATAATTCACCCTGGCTGGTTTTTCTCAGCGGTTAGAGCAACAGTCGATGCACCAAAATGCTGTGGGTTTGATTCCGGTCAAGGGCACATACCTTGGTTGTAGTTCGATCCCCGGCCCTGGATATGGTTGTACAGGAGGCAACCAATCGGTGTGTCTCTCTCGCATTGATGTTTCCCTCTTCCTCTCTCCCTCTCCCTACCCCCACTCTATCTGAAAATCAATGGAAAAATATTCTCGGATGAGGATTAAAAAAAAAAGTATTCATAATTTATTTTAGAAATATAAAACTGAAAGACAGTTGGCACATAATTTGGCTCACGATTCATCACCATTATTTTATGGACTTAAAACTTAGTAATGACTACCGATATAATAAATATGTAGATAGATGAGAATTTCTTATGTATAATTTTTAAATGTCAAGTCTAAAATGAAGTTCACATAATTAATAATATTTGTGTATGTTCCCATGGTCATTGAGTTTTTTGAAAGTTTGTTTGTGTGTGTTTGTACATGTATGAGAGAGACACACACAAAGACAGAGAGACATAGAGACAGGCAGTAAGTATAAATAAGTTAAGGCTTAGAATATGCTAAAACCTATGTGTTTTTCTCCAAATCTAAATCAGAGAAACTCTGAAATTGTGTACAGAGTTAAGACTCAGAGTTTAGAATATTAGAGATTTAAATAGTTCATGATTAAAGAACCAAGAAATAGATTGTTATGATCCATGTTTCTGCCAGTGATTTGTATTCATATTATGTCAAGTGATTTATCTGCCTTCCTTGGGAATCATTACTCAACATTCCAAGTCACCAGCTCCCTGTTAATATCATCTTAAAGTCCTTTACAGCTCAAGTTGATTAGCTTTGTGCCTTTGAAATAAAATACTTTTTTTCTTCGCCTTTGAATGGTCTATTTTACCTGCTATAATGTAACCTGCATTGCAAGGAGAATTTACATAGCATCATAATTCGTATATCTTAACACAAATATTTTATATTTTATTTCAAACAATATTTTTTCCATATAACAAAATGAAGTTTTTCTTCTTACAGCCTGGAGAGCTCTGTGGTTGAAACTTAAAATTGTATTGAGGCCTGAAAAGCTAGTTTTGTAAACATCTTTAAACCCAGAGTATCTTCAACTCTTGTTAAAATGAATAAACTCTAAATTAACATTTTTCATTAAAAAATTTCTCTAAGAAATATTTAGCTTTAAAGCTTAAAGATTAAAATCACCAAATATATAAATTTAATTCCTGGAGAATGCATCATCTTTAAAGCAAAGCAGCATCACTAAACATTACTAAAAGAAACCTCACCATATAAATGCCTTACAACAGAAGGCTGTGTCATTCTCTGAATGTGCAAGTGGTATGTGATCATGAACATTTCATTATAAGCATCTGTGCAAAGTTTCCAGACTCATGCCATGATTTCTACATATTGGATCATTTATCATAGTGCCATCTGCTTAAAAAACATAGTTGCCAACATGGATGAATTATCAAGAAAATAAATTATTTTGTGTCTTTATGTAAATGCTTTTGATGATATATGCATGTGAATTCTGCTTAGATCATTAGCTTTCAAAAGCAAAATAACATAATAAAGATGGCATAACCATGAAAATAAATGTAATTCCAATCAAAGCAATAACCCTTAACAAAAAACATCACTAAGTATCAGTTGTTCCGGTCAGTTCATGAAAAAAATGTATAAAACAAATAACAAAGTATAACTTAGTGTGTGGGGGATCTAGATTTATTTTTTCTTTTCTCCCCATTTGTATTGGTATCATTTGGTCATAAACTTATTTCCTTAGAAACAAAGTATATATACATAGTTGGTTAATTTGTATATAAGTACAATAATTGTCCCTTAGCTCTTACTAAGGACTACGCTGTAAGTGACCAAAATTGGAAATAGAATGTAGTTTACAAAGCTTTGTTGTTGTTGTTGTTAATCCTCATCCAAGGATATTTTTCCATTGATATTTGATAGAGTGGAAGGGATGGAGGAGAGAGAGAAAGAGAGATACATCAATTGGTTGCCTCCCCCACGACCCCGACCAGGGCCAGGGATCAAACTTGCAACCTAGGTATGTGGCCTTGACTGGAAATCGAACCCATGACCCTTCAGTCCGAGGGTCCATGCTCTAACCACTGAGCAAAACTGACCAGGACCCAAAGCTTTTATATTTCACGATTCTTCAGAAACATAACCTTAAATTACAGTTCATAGAAATTCTGGTGATGAGGGATTTTGAAGTCACCTAGTCCAATTCCTTTTTTTTTTTTATAATTGAAAAATTGTTATTCAGAGTAGTTAAATATTTATTCAGATAGAGATAGTTGCATTAGTCAAGTTTCTCCAGAGAAGCAGAACCATTAGGGTATGTTTGCATGTAGAGATCTATTTTAAGATATTGGCTCATATGATTGTAGCGGTGCAAGTCCACGGTCTGCGGGATGGGGCAGCAGGATGCACACCCACGGAAGCCGTGCAGCCCAAGTTCAAAGGTAGTCTGCTGACGTAATTTCCTGCTCAGGGAAGGTTTATACCTTCGACTAATTGGATGAGGCTCACCCACATTATGAGGCTAAACTGCTTTGCTCAAAGTCCAATAATTTAAATGTTATTCTCAACCAAAAACATCTTCACCGAAACCTCAAGAATCACATTGACCAAATATCTGGGTACCAGGCCCCAACCAAGTTGACACATAAAAAATAAACTATCATGCTAGTATATATGCCATGCCTTCCATGTCCTATTAACAACAACTGGGGAACTGTTTGAGTATTTCCACAAGTATTTATTACACATCACCCTCCCTTTAATGAATCGAGTATGAAGCTATCATCACAAATTCTAAAACAATGTAATAAGTACATGACTTCTTTATCATCTGAACTAAGATGACCACTAAGGAAATAACCAGTTTAAGGGTGTTACATAAATATTAAATAATCACTGGGTCTAGAGTTTTCACACTCTTGTGTGAAAATTTAAATATAAAATTTAAATATAATCTCAACTCTAGGTCTATTTTGAAAGAAAAAGGACATTAGTGTATTAGAATAAGAGGAATTACTAAAATATTTGCACCACAAATCACAAATGTTGAAAGGAAAGTTCTCAAATAGACTTGAGGATACAAAATATTTTAACTAAAGATAAATGTCAGCCCTTAGTATACCATCGTTTTATGTTTCTGTATCTTTACTCCTGCCAGTCCTTCTCTGCTTTTCAACACATTCTTATTCTGTAAAACAAAATGTAACCATCTCCTGAGCTTCTAATTATTTTCTGGTGGCTCCTTTCCTTCATGCTCCCAGGACTGTATGGGTTTCAACCCCACCATCTCTTGTGACATAGTTTACAAGTTTAAGTAAATCAATGTTACTTCTACAACAAATATTCTAACATAATTTAGATCCTTATAAGAAGCATTTATATTATTAAAGTGCTAAGTCAAAAATTTCTGGAACCAGTCTGGCTGGTGTGGCTCAGTGGTTGAGCGTCGACCCATGCATCAAGAGGTCGCTGGTTCGATTCCAGGTCAGGACACATGCCCAGGTTGTGGGCCCAATCCCCAGTGGGGTCATGCAGGAGGCGGCCAATAGATGTTCTCTCTCATCGATGTTTCTCTCTCTCTCTCCTTCTCCCTTCCTCTCTTCTAAAATCAATAAAGGAAAAAAAAAATTTCTGGAACTGTGAAAGAAAATCTTTCAGTTTTTTAAGGACTAGTCCTGGGTGATTTTATTAACCAAAATTGATTGGACTCACCTTTTTTTTTTTTTTTAAATCCTTACCCGAGGATGTTTTTCCATTTATCCTTAGATAGTGTGAGGGAGAGAGAGAGAGAGAAACATCAATGTGAGAGAGACACATCAGTTGGTTGCCTCCTGTAGGACCCCAACCAGGGCCGGGACCAAACTGTAACCAAGGCACATGCCCTTGACCAGAATCGAACCCACAACTCTTTCATCTGCGGGCCACTCTCTAACCACTGACCACAATTTTTAAACACCCATTTTGCTACTAGCACATTTTTATATTTCACTAAATTTAGGGGTCCCATGTTGCCTTTGTTTCTTCACATGAGAAAAAATTCTGATTTAAATATCTCTCATTAGAGAGTGTTAATAACATAAATGAATTCATCACCAATAATTTTTAAAATTTACATAACAGAAATAACAAAACAGATTAGCAAGGATAAATGTAAATTCGTGTTGATTGTAAACTGCTCCACTTGACATTTAGGTACCTTTTATTTTAAAAATTATAACAAAATATAAATACCGCATATGCAGATGGAACTGTATGCTGTAGTAGACACATCCACTTATGTTCTCAAACCTGATCCTCTTCCCGAAAGTCAGTGAGACATTTAGGGCACTTCTTAGTTTTAATGACATTAAGGTAATTTAATTGGCCCAGTTCGATTTTTCAGCAGGATCACCAAGGTTGCGACATGTCTTAGTTGAGGAACTGGCAACTGTCCAATTCTGGTATAGTAAACCGTGGCTGGAAAAGTAGGAAAAACGGCCTCATTTCGTAAAAATCCAGGGGGCGGGGGAGAGCATCTGTTTGTAAAACAGCATCTTTTAAGTGTAGTTGCCTAGGGAAGCCACTAGGGGGTTGCGAAGCCAGTGTAGTATCTATTGCTGTGTAGCACATAACCACACACTTAGAGGCTTAAAACAGCCCAAACCTATTATCTCAAAGAGTTTGCAGGTCGGCAGTCTGGGCCCAGTAAACTGGCATTATTTACTTACAATCTCATAAGTTTGCACTAAAAGTCTAGCTTATTGGAGGCTGTACTGAGAATCTGTTTTCCTATTCACTCCGGCTTTTTGAAACGTTCGTTTCTTTGCCGCGGTAGGATTGAGTGCCCAGATGCTGGCTGGCTAGGAGTCGGAGGTGACTCTCAGCTGCTGAAGGCTGACCCCAGCTCCTAGGGACCGCTGCAGCTCCTGGTCGCGTTGGCTTCCCGGCAAGGCCTTTTACTCTACAGAGCCAGGAAGGAGGGTCTCTAGGGCAAGTCACTAGCAAGACAGAGTTTTTTTTTTTTTTTGGTACGTGCTAGGGGAACTGAACGTGGGACTCTCTGGTCCGCAGGCCGAGCTCCAACCGCTGAGCCAAACCGGCCAGGGCGCAAGACAGAGTTTTATGTAAAGTAACATAACCACAGGAGTGATATCCATCACATACTTTTGCCAAATTCTATTGATTAGGTGCAAGTGACAAGTCCTATCCACACTCGGGGAGAGTATTA
This sequence comes from Tadarida brasiliensis, assembly GCA_030848825.1. Classification (NCBI taxonomy): domain Eukaryota; kingdom Metazoa; phylum Chordata; class Mammalia; order Chiroptera; family Molossidae; genus Tadarida; species Tadarida brasiliensis. The sequence continues at coordinate 32,792,957 of CM061260.1, forward strand.
CACCAAAGCGTGCTGCCCATTTGGCCGGGATCACGGCACAGGAGCAGAGGGACCTTGGAGGCTGTGGGCCCTAGCTGGGAGGGGCAGGTTTGCCCAGCCCCAGATGAAAACAGCAGAAGTAAAAGTTTCGTCAAGTCTTACTAGACTAGCAAATGGTGACACTAAGACTTAAAAATAAATCTTTCTTGTTCTCAGAATGAAAACCTCAATGTGATGAAAGTTGATGTCTGGCTCTTTTTCTTGGCTCCTGACTTCTATTCCACATCACAGCATCCTGAGCCAGTCTAGTCCTGGCTCCAGTGCCCACACCAGCGCCATCCTTGGCCTCCACCCAGGGTTCACCACTGCATCTTGTTGGCCGATGAATTGTTTCGGATGCCTGCACCCCACACCTGCTTCTGAAAATTAACATACAGAAAGGCAGAGGATGGGAAATGGGCCTCCTGGATGCTGTCTGGGAGGAGAGATCCTCAGGCAAGCAGAAAATAACTCAACAGAGAGCAGAGGAAAATCTACTGAAGAACAAAGAAAATAATATGATTAAAATGAAAAAAAAAAAGTGGGTAAAAATAGGTGCCTCTCCTCCTTATATTCTGCATGCTGTATCTTGGATTTTTAAATTGCAGACATGGCTATAAATACAAAATTGTAGGTGACAAATTAGTACCCTGAAGGCTGCATATTGTAAGAACGTAGAAGTGAAGTAGGCTGCTGCCTACTCCTCCCCCTTCGGGCACAATGACAGAGGGGAGCACGGATGTAACATAATGATTAGGATGGAAGGACAAGAGGTCCAGCTGGAGCCCAATCTAATCGGCAACATGAAGGGAACAAAACTGAGGTATAGTCTTGAGGTACACTGAAGCCAGGAACCAGAGAGACAGTGCCAGAGAAACAGCTAAGCAATAAGGCTTTTCGAGTGTTATCCTGGGAAAATACCTAATAATTAGGTTATGCTTGAGGATGATTCCTTGCTGTTCAATCAGCTGACTGCATGTGTAAGGAGTATAACAGACTGACAGACAGACAAGGTGTATCCTGCTGCATCAGGAAATGCTAAATGCCCTTGCTTTAGTCGTTCTACATGAGGCTGTATTCATTCATCAGACATAACTGAATAAGAGACTAAAATGCCTCCTTTCGTGGAATTTCTATTCCAGTCAGGGAATTCAAACTCTAGCATAGTAAGTACATATATTATATAGAGCTAGGTATTAAGTCCCATGGAAAACAAGTAACAGGGCAAAGGGTCAAGAAGCATTAATTATTGGAAAGTGACATTTAAAAAAATTCTTGAAGGAGGTAAAGGTCTGAGCTAAACAGATACACTGTGAGGTGGGTCTGACCTGCTGTGCTCCAGGGATGAAAAGCGGCAAGTGCATCTGGAGTGGACCAGATAGAGGGGTAAATAGTTGTGGATGAGGGCAGAAAGGTTATGGAAGGCCTTATCATCTAGGACCTTATAGGTCATCAACAGGGTTTGGGCATTGACCTGATGTGAAATGAGAAGCCATTGGAGAACTTAGACAACAGGAAGCCTGGAGATTTCATTAATGATCTGTTCACCTACAAGCAGGCTTCAGTGTCTTCCACTGTGACTGATTTCTGTCTCTACTCTTTCCTACCTTCAAGTAATAATAATTCTATTATTTGCATTTGTATTTATCCTTAATTCCAGCAGCAGATAACAACTTGTGTTCCTTTAACACGGCTTGGGAAATAATATACAGAGATTGCCAAATACCCTTTTAACCAAGCAGTACCTGATGGATATACTTTATAGTTTTATTTCTTTTTCATATGGATGTTTTGGTATAGTATCAACATTTTAAAAAATCTGTCTAAGCCTGCAAAGAACTCTTTTGATGAATTTGTAAATCACCAAAATCCAATGATAGTGATCTACATTACATCAGGTTCAGGACTGAGGTCAGTGATGCCTACAATTCATATCCTGATTTCACATATTTTCCACATATAGAAAATGACCCTCCTGCAAACTTCTGATTTCAGTGTTCTCTAAACATTTCTTTCCTCTTCCTGTCTCTTTACTTTTACTCTCACAGGTATAGCTAATTATCTGGTTGCTGGGTAAAAGCTATTGTTGTGCATTTTTCTACTTGACTGAGTTAATCTACCAAAAAATGTAAGCACTGGGGATTTTGTCTCTTCTATCCCCATTGCAAACCAGTATAAGACAGAGAATAGAATGAAAGAAATTGTTTGCTCTGAGGACTTAAACCCTTTCCCAGTTGGGCTTTCCCTGGCCTGGACTGAGGGTCAGTCCATTTGACTCTATTTAAACTATATCCACTAACACAGCCTTGGAAAGCTGACATTTTGTCCTCTTTTTTGTCTTTTTCTCAATTTGTTAATGTTGGGAGTGGTGGAGATGTTTATTAGGCCTCTTGAAATCCTAGATACTCTTCTTCATATATTAAAATCTTACATTGGTTTTAAGATACAATAAATTAGGAACTATGGTTCCTACAAAAAGGAGATACCACTGGGAAGCCATGATTTTCCATTGTCTTCAGCTATGTGCTGCAATTTTCCTTATAAATCTCATTCTTACATTTGTAATAGCTGCTACTAGGAGACAATGTTGCCACATGGTATTGACTTCAAAGCTTAAACCATTTTGATTGAGCTAGAAGAAGTAAGCATATAATTTACATCTCTGTGTTTTAAAAAAGTCTAGTGTAAAACTCCATTTTAGAATGCAAACAAAAGGCATCAACATGAATCATTGTATTTTTAATTGAGAAAAATGTAACTCATAAAATCAACACCTGAATCAAGGCAGAGAATACTTCTATCAACTACAAGATTCAAGTACTTTTTACAGAATATGATTTTTCAAGGGGATAGGGTAGGATCAAAGTGGGGACAGATCCAATTTAGAAACTATCAAGATATCCAAGGTTGCCCGGCTGGTGTGGCTCAGTGGTTGAGCATTGACCCATGCACCAAGAGGTCACTGGTTCAATTCCTGGTCAGGGCACATGCCCAGGTGAGGGCCCAATCCCCAGTGGGGGCATGTAGGAGATGGCCAATTGATGTTCTCTCTCATCGATGCCTCGTTCTCTATCCCTCTCCCTTCCTCTCTCTCTAAAGTCAATAAAGAAAAATTATTTTTTTTTAAAAAAAGAGCTTCTACCATTCTTGGAATGTCTGCTTTCCCCAGCTTTACTGAAATATAATTGGCGTATAATATTGTGTAAGTTTAAGGTATGTAACGATGAATTTGATACTGTTAAAATTACCTGGTTATTATTTAATAGGAAAGGAATAAGGGGAGGACCAGATAATATAGGCATCCATTTATACAACTTTGTCAGAAAGCTGCAAGTAACACTCTCCAGATCTGCTCCCCACAAATCACTGGAGAAGGGACTGGACAACAGATGCATGCCCAGTAAGGTGTGGGTGATGTGGGAAGATACTTGCCTGTCAATCACACCTAGAAACAGATAACTGGCCAGAATAGGCATGGCCACTGCACGGGCATAAAATCTGACATACATAAGCTTCAAAACAAAGAAAGTGTCCTCTGTTGGCTCTTAGCCCTTTTGCTGCCTGCACCAGACTCTTGGATTGTGGGGCTGACGGCCATGTGGGACCCACACAGTGGACTGATGGACTGAATCTAGCCTGATACTCTGCCAGACTCAGCTCCACCAAGAAATGGAAACTCTGGACACTAGCCCTACTTCTAGCTCTGCTGAATCCTTGGCTACCCCTTTTCCAGACTGGCTTAAGGGAACTGGGACTTTAGAAACCAATGGATGTAACTCTACACAAATAAAAATCACTCATTGTCCCATGCAAGTCTTAGAAAATTCATTTTCTCAAGATATCACAAGATCCCAGTCCCACTAGTGACAGATAACTCATTGCTCTAGAAACAATTCGATATAAGTATAAACTGTGATATGACTACCACAAAGAACTTAGTTAACACATTTCATTTCACATAATTACCATTTGTGTGTGTGTGTGTTGAGAATACATAGATCTATTCTCTTAGTGACTTCAAATACTTCATACAATTTTGTTAACTATAATCACTATGCTGTAATTTAGATCCCTGGAACTTATTCATATTATAATAGAATTAGAAGTTTGTACCTTTTGACCAGCATCTTCCCATTTCTCATCCCCAGCCCCACCATTACTCGGCTTCTACAAGTTTGGCTTTTTAGAATCTATATACAAGTGATATCATACATTATTTGTTTTTCTGTTTGTCTTATTTCACTTGGCATAATGTTGGGATGTTTGCTTTTATCATAAGGAAGGAAAAATAAATTCACTCCTGAAGATGAACAAATTACTCACTTTCTAAACATTCCAGCTGAATTTTACAGCTAGATATAATTTGATATTTTGTTTTTTTGCTCCCCTAAGATGGCTTAGCAATCTGTAACATTTACAAAAAATGCAAATTTCTTTAGTAAAACAGCACTAAAGATTGTGTCTTAGGAAAACAAAACAATCAACCAAAAAAAACAAAATAAAACTCAAAACATAAGAGTAAATTGAATAAAATTGTAGATAATATATTATGAAAAGAAATAGTAAGAAATAATAAGCATTAAGGGAAGATTCTTATAAATATAGAGTGCTATGCTGTGCCTATTAGATGATGATATTAATGATGATGATGTTGATGATGATGATGATGACGACGATGAGGATGATAGTAGAACTTAATGGCTCCTTCCTAGTGGCAGCCTCTGAACTAAATTCTTGGAATGCATTATCTCACTGCATACTCACCGCAACTCTAAGATATAGGTACCATTATTATCCTTGGTTTGTGGTTAAGTAAACTAAGACTTAGCTACATTGAATGAGTAATACCTGAGGTGGCCCAAATGAAAAGTGGCAGACCCAGGGTTCCAAATCAAACAGCATTACTCCAAAGACTTTGAATCCATTTTCCACAGCATGTTTCTCCATGTCTGAGCCATGAACCATCTATATAAGTGTCAGTGGAAAATGAAAGGTTTTTGGCATCACACAAAATCGTCTATGTTTATGTCCAATGCAAATACTTAAAATTGAACAATTTCAGTAAATCTGAAAACACAATTTCAGCGCATATGCTCTTTTAACAGGCAATATATTTGCAAAGGCCAAGAATGAATAACAAAGAATCATTTCATCGATAAAATATATGTTTGCAATGGGATAGAAATAATTTGTGTCTACTTCATTGTCTATGAAAATTGCCTAAATATTATGGCACCAAAAGAAAATGATTTGTTTTTACTATATATAAAGTTTTAAAAAATGTATTGTAATCTAATGGTTCTCAACTATTTGTCTGTCCCCCCACACACCTCAGTAATAAAATGCACACCTGTCAGTAAGAATGTCTGACTAAAGTAGTGATTAAAAAGGGGTAAGGAAGAGGATGTGTGCAAAGAAGAACATATTGGTGGAGAAAATAGTCAATTAATTTTAAATCTTGGAGAAAAAAATCACAGAATATATTACTGGTGATATTTATAAACAATATTTATTTATAAATCAAACATTACATAGATAGTAACTGAACCACAAAACTTTCAGAAACTAGCCAAGATGAGAGTCTATTTTATCTTATTTTATTAAAAGGAAATAAAAAATTACTTGCTATTCAATGAGGGGAAAGTATATTCTTTTAACACAAAGTTGCGGTTAATACATTTTACTCTGTAGTCAATATTTAAGAGAAAAAGGGTTTTATAATATATTGTCCATACTGATACAGCATATTATTTTTGATATGAATATATAATTTATGGAAAGTGATTCAATTATTTCAGATATTCTATCACTATAAGTTCTAAATATTTTGATGCTGATAAATCAATGATCAGCTCTAGTTTAGACTGACAGATGTCCTCAAATTAAGATGTCAGATATTTGAGTTATTCATTTTGAATAAAATCACAATGCCAAATGTTGCCAAAGAGTATAAAGAAAATTGTCATATCAATTAAGATGAAATCAGTAATGATCCATATGTTATAAAGTCATAATTGTGAAGGCTGAGTCATTACTGAGGCACTTGAGTTTTATATGTTCATGAATAGATTGACATATTAACTCTTTTCCTTTTTTTGCATCTATAAAAATAGTGATACAAAGGAAAAAACACACTCCTTTTTTGTCACCACATTTCAAATTTTTTGACTTAAAAAATAACATTGCAAATGAATACTCTGCATGTCTCCATGTTCATAGCTTTACATTTCCATAGGAGCACAAGGTTATCACAATACAGTGTGTAAAACCATCGTTTTCTTTGTAACTTTTATACAGCCTCTTGAAATCGTCTGCACAGCAGCTCTCTGTGTGCATCGTTTATCAGCTCGACTGAACTGTAAGCTCTTTGAAGGCAGAGCCATAGTGTTCATCTTTGTTTCCGTACTTGTAGCATTGACACTTGACAGCGGTAGATTTTAAGTAAAAATTGTACTTTTCTATGGCTGCTCTTTCCATAAATGACCTTAGCAGAGAGGTTATAAAAACAAGTATTCTATTTCCATGATACATACCATGGGAGAGAGCCAGGATCTGTGGTTTCTGCAAGCTGTTATCACAGAACTAGGCTATTGATAGTTGTCATAAACATTTATCTCAATAACAGAAAAAATTTTAAAAGCTTTTTCTCATGTGGATATGATGGCATTGAGATTTTTCAAGTTTTTTCTCTCCAACACATTGTGAGTATGATTTAATATGTTTATTCATCACCTACCACATGTACCGTTCTAAAGAAACAGGAGAGGAAATTGTAAACATGTACCCAGCTTCATTCACAGACCTTACTGAGCATCTCAGAACTAAAGGGCTCAGGATTCAGCCTTAGGTTACCAAGTGAGGAAGGGAACATTGCAATTTAGGATAGAGGGAGTAAGAGGTGGCATCAGGAATATAAGACATTGCTCTGTGTGCTGCACCAGAGTAGGGCTAGGATTCTGCCATAATGTAGAGTTCTAAGTGCACTGTTTAAAAAGTCTGTTTTCAACATAAAATTGTGACTCATGCATTTTAACATGAAATCAGCTCTCCTTCTTGAACATTGCAAACAGAGACAAAATAGGCTTTTATTTTTTAGTAAGGGTTTTGTAATGGAGATTTTATGATAAAAGTACCAGTGTTGATGTTGAGGGTTATGTGAGATGGGAAAGGAGAGAGGACTGAAGTAGTAAATCTTTTCATGTCTCACCTGAGCATGCCTCCTTGTATCTGGAAGCAGGTTACCAAGTCAAAGTTAGGAAATCTCTAAACCTTGGTCAGAGATAACGGATATGGATGCATATAAAGATGGACTTAGTAAATAACCTAAATTAAGTAAATATCATCAAATATTATTAATTTTACCTTATTACTTAATTTATGAAACCCAAATTAGACAAATATGTTAGATGTTAGTGATCTAAATTATATTTCTATGGAAATAATTGATAACACAGAAATAATCAATATCTTCTTATACTGACTGAGAATTATAAATCCAAGTATATCTTATATTTCTGTGGCATTAATATTTTCAGTGAATAAATCCCAACAACTAATTTTCAGTTAAATAAAATTTTCTTATTTTTACTAAAAGAGATACTTCAAGGAAAATATAATAAAACTGACTTTTAATTCCAAACCACAAAATGTTTCTGTATTTAGCTAACCTTCTGAAAACAGTACAGAGTGTGATCCTTAGCAGTGGTTCAAAAATGTGAACCTACAACACACATATATTAATACCATAATTATAATATACAAAAATTTTTTATTTTTTACCTACAAAGAAGGCAATGTGGTTTGATATAATTTAGAAATGTGTTTAATGAGTGCTGAAATAAAGTAAAATTCCATTTAAGCATAAAATTTTCCAGAGAAATTAGAAGTGGGATTATTTTCTTTTATTAAGAGAAACTGAAGTGAGAGAATTTTCTAGTGCTGATCTTTAGGGTGTGCTCACTTCCTTTGTACCAGTGGTTTTCTATATTAGTTATTATACACATTCTCTCTGAATACAAGAAAAGAGAAACATAGTATGGAATTTCTCAATAAAATCATCACAGTGAAAGTTTCACATATGCCTTAATAATGATTTATCTCTTTTTGCTCCCATAACACATTTTACTAACTCAATATTTTAATACTTGTGCCTTTTACAGCAATAAATTGCCCTCATATTCTCCCATTTCTTCTCATCAATATTAGCATCTAAGTACAATAATTAATGATCAATCTAACAGTTAGACTTGAGAATCTGTCTTATCTCCCCTTACATTTCCTATACAACTTATTTTGGACTCACAAAGGACATATTTGTTAATGTTGGTTGAATGAACTCTCAATAGTTGGCTAGGTGGGGACAAGTGCGAGAGGTAAAGAAAATAACACTTCCATGCCTAAGTATTGTCATTCTCTGAAATGATCTTCAACATTCAAAGAATTAATAATAAAATAGTTACCAATAAAAAATGAATATAATTTAACTTACACAGAGACAGAACTTTAGGATCAACTAAACACAACCTCCTAGTTCTTGTAATCTTGGCTAAAACAGCAGGGTTACATTAGAGAAAAGTCACTGTAACGCTAGCGGTACATTAGGCAATTTTACCAATAAAGATGTAGTCATTCTTTGAGCTATTTTAAAATTTTTACATTGTAGATATGCTTATTCTCCCAATGTTTCACCAATATACAACCAATATGCTAGCATAAAAAAAATGTCTTCAAGCTTTCAGTCATATTGAAAAGCTTGATTTAAAATTTAGGTGACAGAATTGGGTATCTGCTTTTCAAATTACCAGTATGGGTGTTTTCATAAATCTGGATATTGAAAACAAAATTATCTTCTGTAATAAAATTGTCAACTCTAAATATATGAAATCAAAGCAGAATTACACTGAGCCATATTCTTAAAAGGATGGTAACATCAAGATTTGGTTACCAAGATTAAGCTCCTTTAATAAAGAATGAAGTGGAAAGAAACCCACTGAATGGGAGAACATACTCACCAACGATACATCTGATAAGCACTTAATATCCAAAATTTATAAAGAACTTACACAACTCAACACCAAAAAACAAACAAACAAACAATCCAATAAAAAAATGGGCAGAGGACCTGAATAGATACTTCTCCAAAGAGGACATACAGATAGCCAATAGACATATGAAAAGATGCTCAACGTCACTAATCATCAGAGAAATACAAATTAAAACCACAGTGAGATATCACCTCACACCTGTCAGAATGGCTATCATTCATAAGTCAACAAACAACAAGAGTTGGTGAGAATGTGGAGAAAGGGGAACCATCGAGTACTGTTGGTGGGAATGAAGATTGGTACACCCACTGTGGAAAGTAGTATGGTCTTACCGCAAAAAATTAAAAATGGAATGACCTTATGACCTAACGATTCCATTTCTGGAAACATATCTGAAGAAACCCTAAGCACTTATTCAAAAGAATATATGAACCACTATTTTCATTGCTGTGTCATTTACAATAACCAAGATTTGGAAGCAGCCCAGGTGCCCATCAGTAGATTAGTGGATATAAAAGCAGAGGTACATTTACAAAGAGAAAACTACTCTGCCATAAAAAAGAAGGAAATTTTACCCTTGTGACAGCATGGATGGACTGGGAGAGCATTATGCTAAGTAAAATAAGCCAGTCAGAGAAGGACAAGTATCATATGATTTTACTAATATGTGGAATGTAATGAACAATATAAACTATCAAGTAACATGCAGACAGACCCATAGACAGAGAGCAGGCTGACAGCTGTCAGGGGTGGGGGTTGGGGGCTTGGGTAGGGATGCAGGAAGGATTGAGATACATTTTTGAAAAAAGAGAAAAAACTATTAGACATGGACAACAGTGTGGGGATTGCTGGGAAGAGGTGGAGGTGGGTACAGGGAGGATAAATTTTAATGGAAAGAGACTTGACCTTGGTGGTGAACACATAATGCAGAGTACAGATGATGTGTTGTGGAATTTTGCACCTGAAACCTGTATAATTTTGTTAACCAGTGTCACCCCAATGAATTCCATTAAAAAATGAAGTGGAAGGTGGTTACTAAAGGAAGAACAGAGTGTCATCAAAGCAAGTTAATTAATTAATTAACATATTCTATGTTCCAAGGGCTGTGGTAGTTTCTGAGAATACAGCAATAAATCATATCTTCATGGTCATAAAATTGAATGAATAAACAAATAAAGATACAATAAATAAACATTCATAAAATAATTAAATACATATCCATCTAATAAATGTATAAAATATATATTCATATATTCAGATATATCCCTTGTATATGTACTCTAAGGCAAAGTGGGTAAGAGTAACAGACCACAGTTTTGTACTTAGATTGAGTTGTCAGGGAACATAGCTCTTTGGAGTAAATAACCATGCTAATGTCTGAAAGGTGAGCAAAAGCTAGCCAAAAAAAGTGGGGCAGCATTTTAGGCAAAAAAACACCTTGAAGCGATATAAATATTTACCTGTTGGAAAAAAGGAAAGCAGGTCAGTTGTTGTGGAAACTAACAAGGAAGAGATCAGTGAAAATTAATTGTATAATTTTTATGAAAGCTGCTGGGATTTTTTTCTCGGTCTATCTCATCCTTCTTCTGTCCTCTCTGTTTTTATTTTCAGGCAGCGTTCTCCACAATGCAGCAAACATTAGCAGCTCCAGTCTTTGGGGCTCAGAACTCAGACATACTCCTATCTTCACAAATCTCTTTTTAAAAATCTTTCCCATCTAATGCAAAGGCAATTCTATTCTTCTAATTATTTGGGGGCAAAAAATAGTAGCATCTTTGATACTTGTCTAACACTCTAAATATAAACTGTACTTATTCTTGCAGGAGGCTCCTTACACTTAGATTCATGTCTGCCCACTTGTATCACAGTGTGCCAGCTATCATCAGCTTTCATGTGGATTATTGGGAGAGCCTCCTCCGTGATCCTTCTACTTCACACTTGTTCTGCTTCGGTCTATTTTTAATGCAACAGTAACTTCTTGTGACCTCATCTCTACCTCATCTTCTATGCCTTTTCTTTGCTCACATAGCTGCAATCACACTAAAAGGCCATGATTATAAAACATTTTTCCAAGCCTTTGTTTACCATATCTATCTCAAGAAAGAATTAGATAAAAACATACATGTAAATGTTTGCTATTACAATTTCTAATGCATTCTAATTAAATATCAGCAGCGATTAATCTCATTCTTGCTTATTATAAAACTAACTAGTCAGAGACAAAATATGACATTCACAGAGAATTTTATTTTAATTGTTCTTTTTCTAGTTGTTGCTATATGTTAATACAATACCATTAGAAATTAGACAATACGTTTTCTTTCTTTTTTTTTCCTTTATTAATTTTAGAAAGAGAGGAAGGGAGAGGGAGAGAGAGATAGAAACATGGATGAGAGAGAACATCAATTGGCTGCCTCCTGCATGCCCCCCACTGAGGATCAGGTCCACTACCTGGGCCTGTGTCCTGACTGGGAATCGAACTGGCGACCTCTTGGTGCATGTGTCAACGCTCAACCACTGAGCCACACCAGCCGGACAATAGGTTTTCTTTTGTAAGGCACCTAATTTAAAAAGTTGTTATTAATTTTATAGTAAATCTGGTACAAGCAATAATACTGAGACTCAAGATTTAGATCTTAGGTGACTAAAAACAACACCCTATAAGGAAAGCTGCATTATAAGCTACAAGCACAGGGACTTCACCTCGTGTGTGACTCCTGCATGCTTATAGAATGAATGAAAGTGACACGAGGCTCTTAACCTCCACGTACACTGAAGTCGAAGAGAATTATGAAGAGAATGTTGCAACAAATCTGTCATCTTCCTTTACTACTGATTTGCAATTTTTCATGTTTAATCCTTTATCCTTGTATTTTATATCTGAAAGGAAGTAAAGAAGGAACTTGGAGAAAACAGCTTACTCCACAGTGACAGTTTGTACCTTATTCTCAGACTGTTTCTTGCTCTATAGCTTTCTGTTTATGGTATTTTTATTCTTTCTATTTAAACAATAGATAATGGTAGTTTTTGATAAAGAACCAATTACATTTTAAAAAATCATGTCCTGTGTGCAGTAGTGAGAACACTGTTGTCAACTCATGGTCATTGGCACCAATTCAACGCCAACAGGAATCCCCAAATTGGGAGGTAGTGAAGGAATCTCCACAATGGGATGTAGTGAGGAAAGAAACTTTATTCAGTGCAAAGCATCTCAGTTGTGACACAGCACGGCAGTGAAAACAGCAGGGGCCAGGCCCATCTCTGGTGAAACAACTCTGTTCCTCACTGGTCTGCTTGGCCATGGGGTGTTCTGCTCCACGCTGCTCCAGCCGACAGCTTGAAGTTTCAGCTCCAGCCAGGGAAATGCAGTCTTCAGTGGAAAGGAAAAGGGCACTCCCAGAGCCACAGGGGAGCTGACTTATACAGACAGAAGTTCCCATCCCTGGTCCCTGATTGGTCCATCCTCGTGAAGATGAGGACTCCAAATCTTTGCCATTTGATTGGTCCAAAAAGCACTGTCCTGATTGGTCAAAATGGAGCCACTCTGATTGGTCAGTGAAGATGGTGATGCGGATATAGCTGCTCAGCTCTGATTAAATTTGGAAATACTCAGTCCTTTGGTTGAAATAAAGTTCCAGGAACTCCTTTATAAGGACTTGCTCAGATGGCGGAAACACAGTGCAGGCAAGCAGGTAGGTAGCTCAGTGCAGGCTTCTCCCTGAAGTGCAGTTTGAGTGAGAGGCCTCTGTATAGAAATGGCTGTTAGGCTCTGCCTTTTTTATTTGAGTCCAGTAAGCTACCACGAGCCCTTTTCAGTAGGTATCTTTTTTCTCAGGGTCCACACTATCAAGTTCACTTCTACATTATGTATGACTTACTTGAAAGAAGCATTACTGGGATTATTGCCTCATCTGGTTCATTTTAAAGCTGGTGAAGTATCTCCACTCTCTGCAGTTAAAAAAATTGAGACACCTGGTATACTCTATATTCTAATGAATCAATTATTTATGAAATGGTAGCATAATGACTATAAAAAATAAATATTTATAACAAGGTACCTAAACTCTTTTCATAAAGAATCTCCCGCCAAGAAAGAATTAAACTGTATGTATAATTTTATAAAACATGCTTTTCTGTATGGGTATTTGAGCTCTGCAAGAGGAAAGAGACATTTTTGATAAATAATACTAGAAGCACATTTTCATTTAATACTCTTCATAATAAGAAATTCCTAATCTAGGTGTTTTATGAGAATTAATGCAAAAATGTAATTTTGTAGACAAATGTAAGTTTTGTTATATGTGAATATAAAATATATCTATTATAAGGCAGATTGTTTTTCTCCAGTTTATCCCAGAGTCTATTTCTATTTTCTTAATAACAATTACATTAAACATATAAATTAGAATTGAATGCTATATTTATTGTCTAGGAAACTGTGATCAGTTATTTGTTCATGAAACTGAAAATATTATGTAATGGGGCCTTTAGAACATAAGTAGAGTAGAAAATACAGAGTAAAATAATTTGTCGGTATTAGCATGTTACACAGCTTCTTATAATGTTTCCACATGTCATTAATTTAAAAGAAACATGACTGTAGAACAATATGTAAACTTAATTAGAAACAGACCTTTGTATTCTATAGGAAAAGTGCATAAAAGGCATATATTTTAATAACATGGATATTTTTAAATTAAAATTCTTAATAAAAGTATTAACTGATTAGATATTTTAACTGGGACATCAGAGGGAATAAATACATTTGTTCAACTTGAAATACTATAAATAAACTATAAAATGTATTTTTATTTATATACATATATAAGTGTATATATTTCCATTTCTATACACACATATATACACATGTATGTGTATATACAATATATATGTGTATCATAAATGTATAGATGCAAATTTTTATACACACACACATATATCTGAAAACTGATGAAGGTATTTAAGAATTAAATTTGTGATACTCATCATCTACCTTACATTAAAGAGGTAATAGATTTGGCAGGATTAATGGCAATACTTTCGATCTTCATTACTCAATTGATAAAATAATCAATTAAAACCTAGATCATTTGAGCTCCATTCTGTGTGATGGTGGGTTAAATACAGTATAATACGTGGTCCTAGACATCAAATTCTCATAATCACGATGTAGAAGAAAAACATGAACATACTACAGTGCACTGAAAGTCAGAGTTGTGCCAGAGCAGGCCAAGCCAGTAGAACTGTTACACAGCTAGCACCGACAAAGGAGCCTGATGTGGAAGCTGAATTCAAATGAAGGCATTAGGTTCTATCTGGACCACTTGAATTCTCTTCCCCTAGTAATGGCCTGGAGATGTGGAGATAAGGGCAGGCATTTGGAAGCAGAACTGAAAGATAAACAGAAATGGCAGTGCAGAGACATGTGCACCAGTCAAAACCACAAGGGAATAAAGCAAGTCATGCACACACAGAAGCCAAGATTAAGCAAACGTCATGAAGTGCAGAATATATATGCAGAGGAAAAGGTGATGAGTTAGTACTACCCACAGGAAGGGTAGAGGTAGAGACGAAATAGAACTGATGCAATTGGAATAATGAAGTGTGAGATTTTCCCACCTTTGTGGAGTTATTTGAAATACATTCAAGAATCCACAAGACAGTTCTAATTCAAGTTGTGGGAGCTGGTCAAGTCCTGTTCCTGGATTTCATGACATAAGATGAGGCTTTGTGGCTGACACTCCTGTCCTTTCTGTTTTTATGTGTATATTTACAATGAAACACACATCTCAGTATGGTAAAGAAATGTTGGAGAGAGAAGTCCACGTAGCTGTCACAGCGTGAAGTCATCAAGTACTACTTGTGCTGAGGGGGTAACAGATAGAATGGACAATAAAAGGAAGATATAAAAATGCTGAATTTTGCTTTAAATGGAAAGAAAAAAAATATATGTGGAATACAGATTCTATAAAACATTTACTTAGTAAGCCTAGCTAGCTGTCATGAACACATTTTGTTTTAATTATTTTTTAAGTGTCAACATTTATTGTCAGTCAATATGAGGAAATAATGGTTGGAGAAATCATAGTAGCAAATATAAAGTGATATTTATATTTAATTTTGATTTATACTCAGACATACATAGAAATTTATATTTTTCATGCTTACATGTGAACATGAGTAAATACTGCTAATATTCAAGGTGAAAAGTTGAAGTCTCACAAAAAAACATGCCAGTGTTGCTTTTGATTTCGACTCTATTCAGGAGGCTTAATTGTTCCTCTCAGCTTGGTACTGATAGTTTCATCTTCACAGATAGCTGAAATCAGAGCTTGTTTTAGTTCTATGAGATTGATATACTATATCTCTAAAAAGGTAAGAAAAAAAGAATTCTATTTGGCTTATGAAGCCCTCATTTGGAGGAATTCGTGAACTTATAATATAGAAGTGATGTGTTCATGTTTACCCAGGACATCTAACCACAAATAAGACAATAACAGTGACTATTTGACAACAAGATCTACCATAGACACTGTTGTTTTTGAAATTAGACAGTAGATAATAAGATACTCGCTGTAAGAAATGATGGGAAGCAGTTCCAAGAATGATTCGCTACGTGGTAGGGTACTTGACATGGCTTAGTTCTCACAAGACTACATTCTAATGTGAGAAAACAGTTTCAGGGAGGTTAAATGTGTGTGGTCACATAGTTTATGATATTTGTTTTTAATTTTATTTAATTGGACCTAATTCTGGGATAGACAAGAACAAGCCACAAAGTAAAGCTCACTTCTTAGCAGCTAAATTGCTTGAGTAGTTGCAATGATGCATGTCAGTTGGTTTCCCATCTAATTAGTTATGGAGTATATTTTAAATGTAAACACCAAACAAGGCCTTATGGCAGCAAAAAAACTAAGAGTCTAGAAGGAAGCAATGGTTTCTGCACGCCAATTGACACTCAAAAAGGAATGACAACAAACAAAAAGAGAGCAGTGTATCAGTCAGATTGTTGGTCTGTATCACTGGTTCTCAAAACAGTCTGAACCTGTGAATCACCTAGTGCATTTCTTCAAAAGATCAATATTTGGACCCCTCTACAATAGCCCCCTTTATCTTTCTGTTTTGCTTTCTGTAGTTTCAATTTCCTGCAATCAACAGCAGTATGAAAATATTAAATGGAAAATTCTAGAAATAAACAATTCATATGTTTTCAATTGTGTGCCTTACTTTTTTTGGTACGTGCCCCTAGCAGAAACCGAACCCGGGACTCTCTAGTCCACAGGCCAATGCTCCAACCTCTCAGCCAAACCAGCCAGGGCTAATTTAGTGTGCCTTTCTGAGTAGCACAGTAAAATCTTATGCTATCCTTCTCCATCACACCTGGGACGTAACTCAGCCCTTTGTCCAGCGCATCTGCACTGTATACACTACCCACCTATTAGTCACTTAGTAACTGTTTTGGTTATCAGAAAGAGACTACTTTCACATAATTTTTATTACAATATATTATTATAATTGTTCTATTTTATGATTGTTGTTGTCAATCTGTTACTGTTGCTAAATTTAAAGTAAACTTTATCATAGGTATGCATGTATCGTTAAAACCTAAACATGTATAGCGTTCAGTATTACCTGTAGTTTCAGGCATCCATTGGGGGTCTTGGGACATATCCCCCATGGATAAAGGGGGACTAATGTACCATAAAATTCTGATTTAATTGGTCTGTCATGAAGATAAATGATCTATATTTTTAAATATCACTTTGTATTTGTAACTATTATGGATGCTGCTATATGAACCTCATTAAAAACTGTGAAGAAATAATGTTTCTCCCTGGTTGGCAGTTCTACAATATTTATTGCTGTTACAGTAAAGTATTAGGTTAAGAATGAATTCTTCAATGGAGAATAGACATGCTAGCCATTACAGAACATAAGAGATTCTTACTGCATGCCAAAGGAAAGCTCTGGGACCATATGATAATAAGATAAGCATGGATTATTTTTTATGAAGACCATAGCAAGTAATGCCACTTAAATAATGTGTCTTTTCATTCTATGATGATCTATTTTTAGTTTTACTTGTTTTTCAGTAGTAGCAGTGGCTGAAAATATTTCCAGATTACAAATTTCCAAGTACACAACACTGAAAACATTGTGTTTGGTTGGTCATTTATTAAAAGGGGAGCTGCCTGAGGGAAGGAACAGTACAAGGGACTTTTGCCTTTGTTATTATGATTTACAATTGTGGAAGGTCATGTCTGAGTTCTGTTTTCTAAGATAGCTTTATATTTTTATATGCTCCTTCCAGGCTTCTCAGAATATTGTTAGTCATCCTGTTAAACTTGTGTCAGATAAACAAAAGGAAAGCCCAATAGGACATAACTGTTCTTGGACTGGTTCCTTCTAAAGAGTGTTCACTTAGGTTTCTGTTTGTAATTTAAATGTTAACATTACTAATTTAACAAACCTTTGTAAAGACAATAGAAATACTTAAGATACACAGTATGTGTATGGGTCCCCCCATAGGCCAGGGTTTCCAAATCTGTGGTTTGTATTTGGGAATTTACTAGCTCTTGTGGTTAACACAATTAGACGGGTGATGGACAATCAAACAGATTGTTGTTCCAAGTTCAGGACTGCCACCCACTGCCTCAGAAAATAAAGCAGGATAATGGTTTCTTTTAAAATAAATAATTGAAGCTGGAAAGCCAATGTTTTTACTGGTAATGCTGCATAAACAAGAGTACATCTTGTGAGTCACATGTGATGTTAATAGGGATCCATTTGTGGTTGTTTGTTTTTTGACCTTTTTCACATAAAGAGGAATACAAAACTAGTATTTTTTTAAAAAGAATTTGCTCTTCTGCATAATGAAAACAGTATTTTAAAGCATACTTGAGATGAAACATCTCAAGAATGTCATCTTCTGGAGGAGCAACTCTCAGGAATGAATGTTGTCTTACCAGTGAGTTCCCGTGCCCCCTTGCTATTTCATAACACCCTCATGGAAAAATACAAGTGTTTAGGCTAAATTCAGCCACCATCCTGATCCACAACTTGCCCTGCCTGTTGAGCCTTTCCCATAGGAGGGCAGACTGGCACTCATTATGGTCCTCAATCATTCTGGCAATTTGTCATTGATATCTTATTGTAAATTCACATGCCTGTAGCAGAGCCCCTTGTGATTTCAATGTCCCTAGTATTTTTGGCAGCTAGAATTAAATAATTTCATTCATAATCTATGCCTTTGTTCACATGTTAACCGCTCTTAGGGATCAACTCTTTTTGTTCTTCGGCATGTAGTCATAAGTTGCTGATACGGTTCTTTGTCAAGCAGAAATAGATAACTTCAGGGTCACATGGAAAATTTATGAATGTTTTCAAAGTAGCTGCTACCAGCTACTGGCACCCAGGAATCTAATTCAGAAAAAAAAAAAAAGAAAAAAAAAAGTCTATCTGTGATTAAGAAAACACTGACTTCTCTCTCAGTTCCCTGAAACTCCTGCTCCCCTTTAAAACGCTTCTGCTTGGTCTGGAACTTTGGAGATGGTCTTTGGACATCAGTCTGCCATCTTCCCAGGCTGACAGGTTCCTGAATAAAGCAACCTTTCCTTTCCATCCCACACGTGCCTCTCAAGTATTGGCTTTCTAGCAGCCAGCAGCTGAACTTGGGTTTTTCAGTAACATGCTTATCCTTTATAATTATTTCAATGTTCCCCTATTCTACTTGAAATGGTAGTAACTTCACTTTACCCATCCATTTCAGTGATTAACCTTATAATGAGGTTGAATTTTCTATACTCATCCACACTCATTTTTAAATTTATTTTCCTTTTTTTTTTACCTGTTATAGTGGAAAGGTGTGGTTAACCCTAAGCACTGTCCTTACACCTGTGTTCTGACCCCCATCTCTTCTATCATAGCATAAAATACACCGTGTGATACTTACATTGACTGATCCTCAGTCTCTTTTGACTATTGCCAACAATATGTTCTTTTTCCTTCCCTCTTATATGAAGAGCACAAGTTTCCACTCCCAGGTATTCTCTATTGTGTCTCAAATCTCAAACTCTGTCTCTCTCTCTCTGCTTTCTCTCTCTCTCTCTCTGCTCTCTCTCTCTCTCTCTCTCTCTCTCTCTCTCTCTCTCTCTCTCTCTCTCTGTCTCAGGCAAAGTGAGCTAAGTCAGAATTCTTTTAAATGCATACTTGCTTCATATATTAAAACTCTTTTCTGCTAAGTAGAAAGTCACTCTTTTGTCAAGAATGACTTGTACTCAATAGTTTAAAGACCCTCCATTTACTAGAAACCACGCTCCTTAAAAGGGAATGGATCATCACAAATATCCAAAAAATTGGTTCAGCTATAAAACTATTTCATTTCAGTACTATCCTAAAGCCTTTTCTTCTTTGGTTCTATCCCAACCACATTGAAACATGCTTTAACTGCTTCTACTTCAAGGGCTAGTCAAGCAATTGAACCCACACCCACATGCATACATCCAATCAAATGCTCCATCGCCATCTATAAAAAGGCAATTCCCTAATTATATTTTCTATATGCTTAATGAACAGCTCAGATAGTTCAAAATCAGAATGTCCAAAATCAGATTTATCAATTTTTCTCACAAATTTGCCACCTAAGTAAGCACGTGACAAATTTATTCCAGATATCATAATCCCCTGGAATTGAGGAAGACACAATAGCAGAAGGGAGCACTCAGAAAAGCATTAAGGAATCTAGTGATAGTGAGGAGTGGGCTGCAGGTGACCATATGTTCAAATTGTGTGATGAAAACCATTTTTTCACGGTAGTGTTTCACTGGATCATTTCTATGAATACTGAACATTGATTATTGAAATGTTGAGATAAATCCTCACCTCAGGCACACAGGGGCTCTGAGAAGAGGCAGCTCTTGCTGTTATTATGTACAGACAAAGCGCTCCTACAGAGAATGCTAAACGTGATTAGGACATGCTATAGTTTTTAAGAAATACTGTCCCAAGACTTCAGGCAGCCTAGGGATATTCATTAGAAGTCCTTTCCATCTCCATTCTATGAATAGTGAATATCGGAAAGTAAAAGTGCAACAAAGAAGAATGACACTATCTCTGCTCTTCTAGATTTATACCAACTGAACATCCTCAAAGTGCCTAATCCAGAGACATTTTATTTCCGGTGTACCCTGAGAGGAAGAGGTTGCAGAAGGCTTTGCTGTATCTTGAATTATGCTCAGAACAAGTGATATAATAAAAGTCTGCAAGGTGTTTGACACTTTGGGGAAATATTGTGCTTTTTTCAAATCAAAGATCTGTGAGAACACAGAAAACATGTTGATAGACTGCGTCTTTTCTTAGTTCCACGGCCCTGTGCCTTCTCATTACGGAAATGCATTAAAAAGTCAAGAAGTATATGGCTGTGGGTAGACCATGGCAGTCTGAATAGGATCATTATTAATAAGTTGTCACAACATATCTTGAATTCAGAATGCTTCGACGTGTTTTTGAGGAAACCACTTGTTTTAGGCACCAAATTTGAAGAGCAAATATAATTAAGTACTCATGGCTAATGACACTAAATAAAAATGCCTTTGTTGTCTCAAAGAGTTTTATTATTTGGATGCTCAAAGATAGTGCTTTCTAATCTTCATGACATGGTACGCAATAAAATAAATAAATAAACAAACAAACAAATAAATAAATAAATAACATTTGCATGGGGACATAAGAGTTACTGTTTCTCTGGATATATTTTAGTATCTTTAAAACAAATTTTTGTGCCCTGGCCAGTTTGGCTCAGTGGTTAGAGCATCAGCCTGTGGACCAATGAGTCTCAGGTTCGATTCTGGTCAAGGGCATGTACCTCGGTTGTGGTTCCTCACTGGCCCTGGTCGAGGTTATGCAGGAGGCAACCAGTTGATGTGTCTCTTTCACATCTCTCTCTCTCTCTCTCTCTCTCTCTCTCTCTCTCTCTCTCTCTCTCTCTCTCTCTCCCCCCCTCTCCTTCCCTCCCACTCTATCTGAAGATAAATAGAAAAATATCTTTGGGTAAGGATTTAAAAAAAAATTAAAACAAAAAACAATATTTTGCCCAGCCAGTGTGGCTCACTGGTTGAGCGTCGACCCATGCACCAAGAGGTTGCTGGTTCGATTCCCGGTCAGGGCACATGCCCAGGTTGTGGACCCAATCCTTGGTTGGGGGGCATGCAGGAGGCAGCCAATCAATGTTCTCTCTCATTGATGTTTCCATCCCTCTCTACCTCTTCCATCCTCTCTTGCTAAAATCAATAAAGAAAAAAAATTTTTAAACAAATTTTTGAGTTAAAAGCATTATTCATTTTTTAAAAATAGTAAGGTCTTTTTTTAATATAAATTATAATTTTATTTATTTTTTATTTTTTTATTTATTTTATTATTTTTTTTTATTAATTTATTTTTGTTACAGATGTTTCTCCTTTTTTCCCCATTGACACCCTCCTCCCCATCCCCCCACCCCGTCCCCAGCCCTGTTGTCCATGTCCATCAGCTATGCATACATGCACATAAGTTCTGTGGTTTATCTCCTCCCTCCCCCCCCACCCCCTCCTCTGAGGGGTGTCAGTCTATACCCTATGTCCACATCTCTGGATCTACCCTGTTCCTCAGACTGTTATGTTCATTATATTCCACAAATAAGTGAGATCATGTGATATTTGTCTTTCTCTGCTTGGCTTGTTTCGCTTAGGATAATACTCTCGAGGTCCCTCCATGTCGTCTCAAAGGATAAGAGATCTTTCTTTCTTACAGCTGCGTAGTACTCCATTGTGTACATGTACCACAGCTTTTTTATCCATTCATCCACTGATGGACACTTGGGCTGTTTCCAGATTTTACACTAAACAGGGCAATTTACTATATGTAGATTATACTTAAAAAATAGTAAGGTCTTTAAGTATAATCTACATATAGTAAATTGCCCTGTTTAGTGTAAAATTCTGCAAAGTTTGATAAAGGCATACAGTTATGTAACAACCACCACAATCAAGATATAGAAAGTTTCATCATTCCTCAATTTCTTATGTGCTCCTTTGTGGTCTACACTTTCCCCATTCCCAATCTCTAAAAACCACTTTCTGTCTTTATTGTTTTGTCCTTTCCAGACTGTCCTATAAATGACATCATACAGTATGTAAGGTTTTGGATATGTCGTTTTTCACTTGGCATAATTAAAATATAATAAGCATATGTTGCTTCATATATAAGTAGTTTATTTCTCTTTATTGCTGAGTATTCTTCCAAGTTGGGAAGAAATGGCCAGGCCATAGTACCCTTGCTTTATTCAGTCATTAACTGAGGAATCCTGGGAAGAGCATAACTTCAGCTAAAATGCTGTAGTAGATCCCAAAGACACAGCAGTTGGAGATGACCAACAAACTTGACATCTTATGGAAGTTTCCTTTTTGAAGGAAGATCTGAATGGTATATGTCCATCACTACCTTGGTCTATCCCTTGTTTTGAGGGCATCCATTTTTCCATCATTAAAAATGTAGCTCATCCATCATTTTCAGGAGCCTCCTTTCCTGAAGGGAATCTTAGAAGTAAAGGTTGGTGGTGCAAAATCAGCAGAGGGCCATGACTTTTATTCATCCTTTCCTTCCTTTGCCATCCATTCTACATCTCCCTTACATTCATGGATCACCTCTATAAGTCTGATCTGCTGATGTGATCCAAGTCTTCATTTTTTAGAAATCTGAGCCCATGGCAGATATGTGCTTCTCAAGTCAGGGTTGCTGCATTTATTCATTTACAGTTACAAACAGGAAAGGAAATACCAGGAGGCACCCAAGCAAATTATTTGAGTCCCTCATATACTTTCTTTGTCCCAATGGTGTAATAGCAATCATGTCTCCTCTTGTTGACCAATTTCAGTTGTCTCTGCCTGGATGGGAACTCCTCTATTGATTACTCTTTGTGCCAAATCTTCTCTTTGAACTAGTCAACACTTTCTTAGAGCTATGTCACAATGAGAAGTTTTTCCTATATAATCTTCCTTCTCGCTCCACCTTCTCTCACAGGTATCAAGTCTGCATCATGGTCTGAAAGCTTTCTTGTCTCACGCCTGCTCCCTTCTCCCTTTATCTTTCACAGTTATTACCCCTAATGAATATTGAGCACTATTCACTCTGTCTTGGCTTTTGCTTCCCAGAGGACATAAACTGACACAAGGAGCGCATGTGGGCAAAAGTAAGTCTGGTGAAAATTTTAGAGTCCTCTTTAAAAGAATGAAGACTTTTCTGTTGGACTAAAATAAATCTAAATGAGATAAAGGTGTAGTACACTGGGCTTTGCAGTACCTAGTAGGTAGTCCATAGAACCTTAAATAATAATTCTGGCCATTATTGAAGAAGAAAACTTTAAAGCAAACTCAAAGTTGAATCTTCAACTCCAAATTGTAGAGGCTATCATGTATAACTGCTTCCTAATATTGCACTGTTGACATTTACCCTCTTTGGTCTAAAAGAGATTATTGTTATGTTATTTTTATTTTAAGTGAATTATTAATAGAAGTAATTATGAATAATTAACTATTATTATTTTCCATGTTTGGTACTTGGATCACTGACTAAAAAATTGGGTTACCATCCTCTGATAAAAACTTATACATGGAGATACAACCTGAAGTAGAGCAGTAGAGAAGTGGACACCCCATTACAAAGATACTTTAGGTAATGGTTATGAGTCTTGTTTTCAGTTCATCTCACTGTGAGTGCCTATATTGTGAGTATTACTTGTTGGGTTTGGGGAATTCAGAGATATAAGTCACAGTGTTTTATATAGAGAAGATTACATAATAATATATAAATTGCCATGTATCCGTGAAACAGATTTAATAATTATCCATGTACATCCAATCCTATTTCATCAATATCTTTTCCCCTTGTCTTCACAGTAGTATGTTTCAAGTAAATACTAGGCATAAAGTAATTCTTTTCTGTAATACTGAAATATGTATATCTACAAGCAAATAAAATGATTAAGTTTTACATGGTTGTTCAGATCAGATTCAAAAGGGTTTTATACGTAGTATTTGGCTGATGAATCTCTTACATCTTTTTAATTTATTTATTTCAAAAATGGAATGGCTTTTTCACATTTTGAATTGTTCATCTCTTGAGTAACAGGAGTGACTGCCAACATGTAGAGAGTTTCTATTTGGGGTGATGAAAAAATTCTGGAATTGGATGGTGGAAATGTCTGTATAACCTCATGACTATACTGAAACCACTAAATTGCACATTGTTGAAGAGTGAATTTTATACTATGTGGATTATATTTTTAAAAGGGTATTAAAATTAGAACATTTAACTGGTATAAAATTAAGATATCTTCGGGCCCAGTGGTTTCCAAACTGGCCGATTATTGAAATCACATTAAAGGGTTTCTTTTCTTTTCTTTTTTTTTAAATATATTTTCATTGATTTTTAGAGAGAGGGAGAGAGAGATAGAAACATCAATGTGAGAGAGATACATCCATCGGCTGCCTCCTGCATGCCCTGACCAGGAATCGAACCAGGACCTCTCAGTCTGTGGGACAATGCTCAATCCACTGAGCCACACTGGCTGGGCACATGAAAGGGTTTCTGCATAATATAGATTTTCTACACATTCTTATTTCATATGTCTGAGGTGAGACACAGAAATATTATATTTTAAAAGACATTGTTTGATTATGATTACCATTTAGGTGTCAGAACCATGAAGAGGAAAACAAAGCCCACAGAAAAGTGACATGCCCAAGATCAAAAAGCTAGAAGCAGCTGGAACCAGAAACCAAGCCTTTCAGTTTCTTTTTCTTGATCTTTTCAAAATGCTCTGCTGTTTCCCATTACAGGCAACTTCAAACCAATTAAACAGATATCCGTTGCCCTTTATGTCTTTAGTATATCACACGGTGACCCAGGAAAAGCCATGTAAGCTAGGTTTACTTCTCTTTTATCTTAGCCAGTGATCCATCTCCTCCGGGTTTCTGCCCCATTCCCTTCAGAATCCCTGTTTCTCCCTTTGGTCTGGGACAAGAGAACAGTTGGATTGATGTTGCAAATTTGGGCAATCATTCTGAGGAAGAGAAAGTAGATCAAAATAAACCCACAATTCTGTTTCAACAAGATGTATTTTGCTTTATCATTATTGTTGTCTTTTTCTCCTTTTGTTTGCCTGTTTTTTCGGGTTTTTCTCTTTCGCTTTCTCTCTGTTTTTCTTTTCTCTGCTCTGAGACCAGTTCTTAGCTCCTGAGGGTCAAGCAATGCAGAATTGATATTACTATATTCTATAATATGTTATTAATGCATATGCAAATACTTTGTAACTAGAACAAATATGTTACTGTATTTCTACAAAGAAGGGGAAAAAATAAAGGAGAAACTCTGGGGGAATTATTAATGTGCTTTTCACTTTGACCTTTCTTATTATAGGATCTTCATCCTAGTTATCCTAAAGACAACATCTGCAAGAAAACAGTCTAGTCCAGCCGGTGTGACTCAGTGGTTGAGCGTCGACCAATGTACCAAGAGGTCGCTGGTTTGATTCCTGGTCAGGACACATGCCATGCCCAGGTTGTGGGCCTGATCCCCAGTGGGGGGCATGCAGGAGGCGGCCAATCAATGTTCTCTCTCATCGATGTTTCTATCTCTCTCTCCCTCTCATTTCCTCTCTCTCTAAAATCAATAAAGGGAAAAAAATTTTTTTTAATTAAAAAAGAAAACAGTCTAACATTCTTTACAGAATTCATAAAAAGAATAGGAGGGCATGATTTAATATGGCGATTAATTTAATTACATGAGTTAATAATTGCAAAGTGCTTAAAATATGTGTGGCACATAATGCTTCTTTACAAGTGAGCATTAATACCATTATCATTAGTGTTTCCAGAGGAGTTGCAAGAGGTTTACTCTGGTGGTGTGATAGTGAAGATACCTCTTCTGCCCCGGTTCTTGAAACTACAAGGTTTGCTACTCTGTGGGAGAAGTATACGTGATATCAAGGGATGATAAAAAGGATTCTGGGATGGAAAACAAGAGAAGGAGATAGGCATGGAAGCCAATAGAGACCAGAACATTCAACAGGCAAAGCATCAGAGACTCCCGATTCTTTCCTGCCAACATATGTTCGCATACAACTTCCCTCAGACATTCTCTTGGGAAGAAAGCAAGAACAGAAAGGCTATTGGAGACACTTAGCATTTTTTTTTTTTTTTTTGAGAGAGACTGAACATTAAATGAAAGGACTGATTAAATGATAAAAGGAATTAAAAGGACTTCCTGTAGTTATTCTTTGTCTACCATGTTGCATTTGTTATTTCCCTATGAGCATCTATTATCCATTCTTTCTGCAGTTGCCTCATTTGGCAATTCATCTTCTCACACTCTCAATCCATATGGATGGACTGATTACGGATAGAGTCTATATTGCAAATTGGTGCATCACTTTCCTCTAGGAATAAAAATTAGCTGTAGGCAGGTGATTTAAACCAGTCCCAAATGAGAATGATAGCAATCCAAGAATAGGCTAATAATATTGTTACTAGAAAAGAAATTGCATTTGTAATTTGCTTTGTATTTACTGAATGTGAGTGTAGCTGCTATTTAAGGAATTAAATAAACCACACATATGGTTTCATTTTGGTGGTTCCACCGCTTAATGGTATGTATTTTTGTTAAAGCTGTGATCCTATTTTGTAGCATTAATATTAGCAGATAATATTTTTCTCATGTAGAATTAAATGCAAAAGATTTAATAGTTTAACTTGATAGTTATTCTTTCTAAATTAACAGTAGCATCAAAGATAATTCTGAAGTGTCATGTTTGAACACTCAAAATCTTCTCACATGGAATTTATTTTTAGAAGTTATATATGACTAAGAGTAAAATACCCTTCTAGATCATAAGCACCTTTTGGACTGAGATTGTGTGCTGCATTTTGTATTCCTTGTTAGGATAAAATTAATTTCCCACTCAAATGAATTTAACAAACTACATGATCTTTGTTGTTATGCACTAGTGTCTCCTCCACTTTTGTCATTGGGAACATCAGTTGCCTTTGATATGAATGTCAAGTGAATAGCGTTAGGGAAATTGAAACTACCATTGAAACAAATTTTAGGCCCCATATGGAGTTGTTTCTGTCTGAGGAGCCACGTCACAACTGAAACTTAGATAACTGTTCTGTTCTTGTAAATGCTCCACTTGACCAGAAATACAGTATATCCAGTGAGCCAATCCCCCGCTGCCCAGAATCTGTAATTATTTTCGTGTTCGAAATAAGGTCAGATATGCAACCCCAGCCAATCAAATTAAGCCAAATACCCTTTCATTATTTCCTGACTGTTTTCCTCTGTACAACTGCAAACTTCTCCCTTGCTTTGAAGTCTTTCAGACTCTTGATAGTGGAGACTGGTTTATGAAGTGCAAAAAAAAAAAAAATTTACTTAGATCAACTGAACTGTTCTCTTTGATTATTTTTAAATAATCCATTATATAATCTTGCTGTTAGCAAAACATGGCCAAAGGTCCCATGCCACTTATGATTTTGTGTTCCAAGATGTACCTGAGAAGAAGGTTTTCTTATGAAAGAAGGAGCAGAAAGGAATCAACAGGTTGAGAATCACAGGATGTTGTCATGGAAATTGGGGTATCTTCTTTCCCACTGACTGCTTGGCCTGAGGTCCTTACAATATCTCAAGAAAAAGAATTTTCTGAGACTCACATAGGAGGATGAGTGATTGTTATTTGTTTGGAAGTACATCCCTGGGTTTCCAAAGTCCCATTCCAGTAAGAGAAGAAGTGTAGCTGGGGTTTCAATAAAACTAAAAGCAAAGCCAGTGTCCAAATCTCTATTCCATGTCGCAGCCAGGTCCGGTTCAGCGTCAGGCTAGTTACAATCTATTAGTCCATTGTGTGTGGGGGTCTACATGGCCATGGGCCACATGGGAGAATGCCAGGAAGCAGAAGCTAGAGAGTCCCACAATCCAGAAGTCAAGGGCAACACACCAAGAGGAACGAAGAGGGAGAATTCCTTTGTTTAGGGGATTAAATAACCCAAATTTCTCACCCTTGCAGTGACCATTCCCTTTCTGGCCAATGACCTGTTCTCAGGTGTGACTTACAGGCAAGTACCTTCCCTACGTCACTCCAGCTTTACTGAGCATGTGTCTACCCTTCTTCCTGTCTAGTCCCTTCCCCCAGCAATCTGCGGGGAATAGACCAGTGGCTTCCTGGAGAGTGTAAAGCTTTAGCTTCCTAGTGAA
Source organism: Tadarida brasiliensis (assembly GCA_030848825.1). Lineage (NCBI taxonomy): Eukaryota > Metazoa > Chordata > Mammalia > Chiroptera > Molossidae > Tadarida > Tadarida brasiliensis. Next base: position 32,821,303 of record CM061260.1, read on the forward strand.
GTTGTCCAACTGACATTCTTATAATGGCTGGCCTCCCCCTTTGCTCCTTTCTTATTATTAATAACTAGGTTAATTACAATGGTATCCTTGAGTTCTAATCTCATGCACTAAGGGCTATAGCATAGCCTCCATCATTTCTGATATATAAAAAAAAATTTGAGCTCATGAGATTGTTGTCATTAGGGTATTATGATGTTTCTAGAGAGACTTCACTGAGACCTGGAACTGAAGTCTGGTGCCTTATCCAGACAAATAGTATTGCTTAGGATGGTTAAGACTGTATTGAGAAAAGTTCATTTCTTCTAGTCCGCTGTTTGCTTTCTGGATTCAGAGTTTCACCAGGCTTGCACAGGGATGTACTATTCAAAGAACTAGGTGGTAAAAAGATAGCTTGTGTAATAAGGAGTTGTAACCATTTTTTATTAGGGGGACCAGAAAGTAATGTCTTTAGAGTAATGATATGTTAAGGGCAGAAGTGGAAGCAAATCTGTGTCAGACAATCAAGGAACTGTCAAACACTCTTAACCAACATTGGTCGACCTTCCAAGAACATTTCCAGCAGATTGGTAAAGTAAGCAGAGCAGGTGTTTGGGTCCCGCATAATCTGTTCGAAGAAAACAAAGCTAACCGGTCCACCACATGCAACTTATTGCTTCAGCGGCACAGTACAAAAGCGATTTTTGATCATTTGAACACTGGAGATGAAAAATGGGTCCTCTATGATAATCCAAAACGCAAAAGGCAGTGGCTCTCTCCGAAGGAATCACCACAAAGTAAAGCTAAGCCAGGTTTACACCCCAAAAAGGCACTTTTGTGTGTTTGGTGGAGTATTCGCGGGGTCTTTCATTTTGAATTGCTGAAACCTGGACAAACTGAATGCAGACCTTTACTGTGAACAATTGGATCGAGTAAATCAATCTTTAATTGAAAAGTGCCCAGCGATTGTCACCAGAAAGGCGTTATTCTGCAACACGATAATGCAAGACCGCACTGCGCAAGACAAACCCTGGAAAAAATTAATGAATTGGGGTGGGAGGTATTGCCTCACCCACCATACTCGCCTGATATTGAACCATTGGATTTCCATTTATTCCAATCGCTACAACATTTTCTAAGTGGCAAAAAATTTGAAAATTTGGATGATGTCCAAAATGCCATCTCCAGATATTTTGCTCAAAAACCAATTGATTTTTATCGATCTGGCATTGAAAATTTGCACACTAGATAGCAAAAGGCTGTTGATAACGCGGGTGATTACATCATTGATTAAAAATAAAAACTTGTTAAAAACTTATCTGTTTGAATTTAATGTAAAAAAAACGACATTACTTTCCGGTCCCCCAATACCTTTGCTCGTGCATCTATAAATGAATGAATTAATGAATGAGCAAGTGAACATCATTTACAAAAGTCTGAGTGTCAAGATAGCTTAATTTGGCTAATTTTATATTGAAAAATAAAATTAGAAATCATCAAAAATGTCAGAGTATATAAGCTTCATCAGTGATTGGACTTTATGTGGGCATCACCTAGTGTAAATTTACATTGTCTAAAATAGTGATGCTTTAAAAGAAGGAGTGAATGAATGTCTGTTACAATTAGTAAATGCATACTTGAATGAGAATTGGCCAGTAATTATGTGCAGAAGCAAAGTTATTAAACAACATTTCATTATAAGGAAGGAAACAGGGGACCTAAAGATTTTCATTGTCAATTATTATCCTCATTTCTATGACTTAAGTTGATTTTACACTTGAGTGAAACCTGAGTATGGAAAACAGGATTCTGCTCATTGGACATCTATCTGCAGTGGACATTCAGGAGATTCAGGTAGAAATTCAGTTCATTAGAAAGACCACATCAGTGTCCCCCAGAGCTGGAGTGTGCATATTCTAATTTCTTATTTTTTTATTTAAAATATTTTAAAATAATGTGTCAGTGCAGTACATGAAGTATCTTCAAGTAACACTGAAGAGTAACCACATCCACTCATTCTCTTTTAGTATGTTTTAACCTGGTTTAATTCACTCTATACTCAAACCATGAACAGTTCATTTTACATGAAGAAGTCTTTTAGTCATAGAATATTTATAACACCGTGAAATGACAGAAACTATTTTTAATCACTCAGAGATTTACATGTTATCTCATAATGAAATACTCAAAAGATTTCAAATATGTGTTATATATTTTTCAGTAACAAAATCCCAAATGTTCCAAATTTTCTGACATATTCCTTGATATCACATAACTAAAATGTTGTCTCTAGTAGTTTAAGAGGCATATATTAAGAAATAAACAAATATTCTTTAAGACAAGATATTAATTTCAACAATACCTGGGAAAGCAACTGCTTTTTAAAATTTATTTTTATTTTTCAATTATAGTGAAAGCAACTACTTTTCAAAGTGACATGCACTGTGTTGGAAACTTTTTGAAAATAGATGTTCAGTAATGTTCTCGTTATTGTTATTTTACTCCTTAAAACGGTGTAATAATCATCTATAAAAAGACATTTGCACACTAAAACTTAAAAGCATAACTTTTCTTACTTGCTTAAATATCTTCTGAATGAAGATTTTCAGTGTGATTTGAATCTGTTTGTTGAAACTGTAGGAATACAATATCTTTTGATTAGTTACAAAAACAACCAATAGGAAAATGAAAAGCAACTGGTTCAATTTCACCAAAATTTTAGCCAAGTTGGTAGACAAGATTGAAAGAAAACATAATATGTATTAAGAACGGCCCATGGTGACCTTCATTAATTTATACCTGTGCATATCTATGAGTTATTTTGTTTTCAGGTAAGACAATGAATATTAAACTACACAAATTTATGACTAGAACTTCAAATCAATGCATCACAAAAGGTTAAACCCAGCACATTCAGTCACTTTGATGTTATTTAAAAAATAAGAGTTTCTCTGGAACAAGATAGTTCTTTGTGTTGTTAACAAATGAAATCTCTTAAATATTTATTTCATCTTTTTTCTTCCTGATACAATGTTCATTTTTGTGTTGTTGAATACAATAGTACATAGATATAATTCTCAGGTAAATGCATACACATTTATTAGGATGCATATTCCAGTCTGTAATAGATAAGAATTTATGTCAAAAATGTTTGGAGACACGTATATCAATTGTCTTAACCTACAGTTACCTCAAGCATCAAGAACAGACAACTCACAGGGTAAACATTTCTGGGACCAAGACTGATTAAGAGAAATGGCAGCCGTCGCTCACCAGACGAACTGAAACACTGGCTTGACATTTTTTGTTATCCTCTTCGTCTCCTTCCCGCTGCTCACATAAATATTTACAAGTCTTCCACAACATAGATGTCACCTGTTTTAACCAGTATTGGATGAGATAAAACAGAAATTGGGATTCTAATTCAGAACATATGAGCCCAGACCCAGTGTTTCTAATGACTACTCCAATGTTTATTCTTTGTTTCTAACTCATAACTTATACTTCATAATTTTGACACAATTTGTTGTTCAAATGTCAAGAACCATGTTACATAACATAAAGTCAGAGCATTATATGCCTGTTCTTTTTTATTGTGAATGTTTTCAGTGTTTCCTTATTGAGCATGATCTTGGTTGCTAATTTGAATTGATATTGACACATAGCTATATAGAGAGAGACAGATATAGATATAGTAACAAATATTGCTTCTTTTTTAGATATTTAGGGAAGGTTGACAAAAACTGGGTGTTTATACTTATCTGACATTTTGTCTTTTAGTATACAGACTATAATCTTGTTCCCCCATGTTTCCATTGGATTTATCAATTTGCTAAATATGCTATGGAGCTGTTCTTATATCCCTAGTGTAAAATTTACTTGGTCATGGTTTATTATTATTCTTAATATATAGGTAGGTCAAATTTAATAATACTTTGCATCTCTATCCACTTTGCCATGGAAGAAGTCCAGTCTTGTCTTCAGCAGGGCCAGAATCAAGGCCACTGAGCATAATTTCTGCTCCGTATTAAGGCACAGTCCAGTCCAGCATCTGGCTAGCTTCGCTGTGTTCCCAGCTGCAGTCCATTGTGTGTGGGGTCTGCATGGCCATGAGTCATGGGGCTTCTTAAGGCCACATGGCTCTGGAGGCGGGTGCAGGGACTGAGTGCAGGTCGTGGAGCAAGAGAGCATGAGGCAGCAAGGGGCATGGAGAGTAAGAAGAAGCTAACACAAAAGAAAGCAAGTGGGAACCAGAAGGCAAGAGAGAGGAAACTCTTTGTCTGGGGGTTTTACCTATCCAAGATTTTGTATGTTTTTGCTGAGATCTACCCCCTAGCTTATTCATTGTTCCCCAGGCTAGACCAACAGAAAGCACCTTCACCACATCACCCCAGCTTCACTGCACATGTGCCCGTCTCCTCCTTTGTTTGATCTCTTTCCCCCAGGGATTTGCAGGGAATAGGCCAGTGGTTCCCTGGGGAGCATTAAGCTGTAGCTTCCTGGCAAAGCTGCCTAGATAACCATGCTTATGATGCCTGGTCTCCCCTTTGCTCTCTTCTTATTATTAATATTAATAAACTAGCTAATTATGATGATACAGAAAAGCCACTGGAAACAGTTTGGGTGGACCTGAAAGTTGGGTGGGGCACACCTCAGGGAATCACTAGTGTGGGGAAAACACTGAGCCAGGTTGATGCAGTCTCAGGTATGGTGCTGGCCTGCTGTTTCTGTGTGAGGAGGGTTCAGAAAAGTAACAGTGGCCTCTGCCAGCACTTCTGCCTGGGAGAAAGCTGTCCCTCCAGTTCTCCCCCAATGCCAGAAATTTTAGTTCCTCCTTTTATGTCCCTGGAGCCTTTCAAACTGCTTCTCTAGTGTTGGAGCTTAGAGCAAGTGAGTCCTAGTAAATCTGTGCATGGGCACTTTAAGAGGAACTGCCTGGGGCTGCAGCAGCCTCCTATCCCTCAGCCTCAGTTCCCTCTGGTTTTTACAGCCAGAAGTTATGGGGACTTCTCTTCCTGTCGTTGGTAACCTGGGCTTGGGGGCCTGGTGTGGGATGGGGACTCCTCACTCCTCACAGGGCACCTCCCTAATTCTCCCATTTAAAGTGAATAATTCAATCATTTTTTGTATCTTCACAGAGTTGTACAACCACCACCACAATCTAATTTTGGAACATTTTTATTACTCTACAAGAATTCAGTACAAATTAGTGGTCACTCTCTATACCTGTTCCCACCCCCAGGCCCAGTCAATCTCTAATCCACTTTTTATCTCATGGATAGGTCTCTTCTGAATGTTTTATATAAATGCATTAATATAATCTGTGGCTTTTTACATCTGGCTTTATACATTTAGTATCATATTTTCAAGTTTATCTTTTTTTTTTTTTTATCCTCACCCGAGGACACTCCCTCATTTTTTGTTCAGACAGAGTGGGAGGGAAAGAGAGGAAGAGAGAGAGAGAAACATCGATGCGAAAGGGACACATCGAGTGGCTGCCACCCGCAAGACCAACCAGGGCCGGGGACAAACCGCAACCAAGGCACATGCCCTTAGCGGGAACCGAACCCAGGTCTCTCTGGACCGCAGGCCGACGCTCTAACCGCTGAGCCAAACCGGCCAGGGCTCAAGTTTATCTTTTTATAGTGTGCCTTACTTGTTTCCTTTTCTATGGCTAAATAACATTCCATTGTATGGGTATATTCAATTTTGTTTATCCACTTATCTATTAATAAATATTTGAGTTTTTTTACACACTTTTTGGTTATTATGAATAATACTGCTATGAATATTCAGGTATAAATTTTTGTGTGGATATATGTTTTCTTTTTTTTGTATATATCCTTAAGAATAGAATTGTTGAATTAAATCTAATTTTATATAAGATTATAATAATGATATTAGTTTAGAAATTCAGCAGGAATTAATTTAGAACATTTATTGAATTCCTTTATGCTTTCATATTTTAAAAAATGAATATGTTTCTTCTGCTTTTCATGAACAGTGCTGAAATTTTAAGAATAGATAGACATTAATATGTATTTCAGGGAGACATTTTAAATTTTACTTATCTATGAAAAATCCGTATGGATTTGTTATAGGGAAATAAGCTGTTGCCTTTTTTCTTTTCCAAAGAGATGCTATGAAGGATAAAAATTGGAGCCATGCAAAAAGTTAAGAGTTGAAGCATGGGGAATTGATAAGATTTCAATGAGGAAATTATACAGCATCAAACAAAAATTAGTCAATTACCTGTGTGCCCAATTGCACTTGATTTTATAGTTTCCGTCAGGTAACTGATATATACTAAAATGTTGTCATCTTATTGTTGATTTCTTTTACAAAGGAGTATTTTTAGATTATGTTATTGAGTCATATAGATGTTTGTATATCCTTGTGTGTTTTTATCTACCTCTGTCTATACACACACACACACACACACACACACACACATATATATGTATTCACTCACAGAAAAGATATGTATACATGTATATACACAGGGTGGGGCAAGAATGGGCTTACAGTTGTGAGTACATGAAACAAAGAGTTTATTCCTCTTATTTATTAATTAATGTATTGTTTTTCATAGGAACAACTATAAATTTACTGTTGCCCCACCCTGTATATTAATCCTTAAAATAACAGGTCCCAAATAAAACAAATGTTTTTTGCCTCTCCACACAATGTCTTTCTTTAACTGTTTTAGAAATTTTCTTAAAATGCAACAAAATACTTAAAACTGTATAAAAGAGACTTCCGGTCAAGATGGTGGCATAGGTAAACACGGTCTTGCCTCCTCCCACAACCACATCAAAATTACAGCTAAACTACAGAACAACCATCCTTCAGAACTGCCTGAAATCCAGCTGAATGGAAGTCCTTCAACTAGGAGATTAAAGAAGAGGCCACATCGAGACTGGTAGGAGGGGCGGAGGCGGAAGGGCTGGTCCCACACCTGCGTGTGGCGGACAAAAATCAGGAGGATACCTCGGCTGGGAAGGTCCTCCCTGAGGAGCGAGGGGTCCCCGTCCCACACCAGGCACCCAGCTCAGGGTTCCAGTGCCAGGAAGAGAACTCCCCATAACTTCTGGCTGGAAAAACCAACGGGAACTGAGGCTGAGGGAGACTGAGGCTGCTGAAGCCCCCAGCAGCTCCTCTTAAAGGGCCCGAGCACAGACTTACTCGGACTTGCTCCCTCTGAGCTCAGAGGGGAGGCAGCTTGAGGGGGCTGGAGACATACAGGGAAGAACTGAGCTGTTTGGCCTCAGGACGAGAGCTGGAGAGGTGGCTTTCTCCTGGACAGATGTACGGGTGGAGATTGATGTTCCTTTGGTGAGTCCTTCCCTGGGGCGGCAGATGGCCACCATATCTGGAACTCCAGCAACCTGGCTCACACTGTTTGCCCCGCCCTGGTGATTCCCTGAGGCCCTGCCCCACCCAACTTTCAGGCCCACCCAAGCTGTTTCCAAAGGCTTTACCATAGGATTGGCCTGCCTCGGATCCTGCTTTAGAGTTTCATCAAGTCTCTCAAACAAGCAGCATTTGAGCTCAGCGAGCCCCATACCTCTTGTTAAGTGGCCCCAGGCCTGGCACTAGAAGCAACCAGCCTTAGTTCACAACATGGCTTTTCCTGGGCACCTCCAAGCCCAGCACAAGAAGCAGCCATCTGCATATCACTCTGTTGCTTATGCCGGGTGGCCTCGGACAGCACACAGGCAGTGGCTGACCTTGCCCCAGAGCCAGCACACCCAGTGGACGGCTTCAGAGCACATTGAAACACCACCACCCAACCACCTCCACAAGTGACACACTCAATGAGTGGACTCAGTGGGTACCAGAGCCCTGCTGAAGTAAGTCTTGCTCTGTGTGGTGGGCCCCTACACAGCTGATTCTCCAAGGTAGTCAGAGGCCAGGGGCTAGTGGGCACAGCCAGTCCTTGCAGCTGATCAGCCTGAGTAAATCCCTCCCACTGACCTGCCAACAGCAATCAAGGCACAATTACAACAGAAGGGTATACAGTCCACACTAGGGGTGCACCTGGAGGACCCAGCTGTGGTGCTCAGGGAGGCTGTGCCACTGGATCCTACAGGACACCTACAACAATAGGCCACCCTACGAAGCCTAGGAGACATAGCAACTCTACCTAATACATAGAAACAAATACAGAGAAGCAGCCAAAATAAAGAGACAAAGGAACATGTCCCAAATGAAAGAAAAGAACAAAACTCCAGGAAGAGAATTAGACAAAATGGAGATAGGCAATCAATCAGATGCAGAGTTCAAAACACAGGTTATAAGGTTGCTCAAGGAACTTGGTGAGACATTCAAGGAACTTAGTGAGACCTTCAAGTTAAGGAGACCTCCAAGGAACTTGGTGAGAACATCAACAAGACAAAAAAGGACCAATCAGAAATGAAGGAGGTACTAACTGAAATAAAGAATAATTTACAAAATAATCAATAGTACAGTAGGTAAAGCCAAGAAGCAAACGTCAATTTGGAATATAAGGAAGCAAAAAACACCCAATCAGAACAGCAAAAAGGAAAAAGAATCCAAAATAATAAGGATAGTGTAAGGAGCCTCTGGGACAACTTCAAGCATGCCAACATTATCATCAAAGGGGTGCCAGAAGGAGAAGAGAGAGAACAAGAAATTGAAAACCTATTGGAAACAATAATGACAGAAAACTTCCCTAACTTGGTGAAGGAAACAGACATACAAGTCCAAGAAGCACAGAGAGTCCCAAACAAGATGAACTCAAAGAGGTCCACACCAAGACACATCATCATCAAAATGCCAAAAGTTAAATACAAAGAGAGAATCTTAAAAGCAGCAAGAAGTACAACCAATTTGTACTTCTTAATTTCTTGTTACCTACAAAGGAGCTCCCATAAGACTGTCAGGTGATTTCTCAAAAGAAATTTTGCAGGTCAGAAAGGAGTTGCAAGAGATATTCACAGTGATGAAAAGCAACCACCTACAACCAAGATTACTCTATTCTGCAAAGCTATCATTTAGACTCGATGATCAAATCAAGAGTTTCCCAGACAAGAAAAAGCTAAAGGAGTTCATCACCACCAAACCAGTATTATATGAAATATTGAAGGGTCTTCTTGAAGGAGAAGAACAAAATTATGAACAATAAAATAGCAATTAATACATATCTATCAACAATTGAATCTACAAACAAAATAAGCAAGCAGAACAGAAACAGACCCATAAATACAGAGAACTTTTTGTTGCTTGCCAGATGGGTGGGGGCTGGAGGGATAGGTGAAAAAGATGAAGAAATTAAGAAGTACAAATTGGTTGTTAGACTGATGAACCTCAAAGGGAAGGGAGGAGTGAGCGGGGGATGAGATAAATCAAAGAACTTCTATGCATATATGCATAACCAATGGACACCAACAATAGTGTGGGGAAGGCAGGAGGGGGGTGGAATTGGGGAGGAGGGGGTCAATGGGGAAAAAGAGGGGGAAACATCTGTAATACATTCAATAATAAAGATGAATTAAAAAAAAAAAACTGTATAAAAGTGCACTCTAAGTCATCTTGATTCTTCCCCCCACCTGTACAGGATCCTGCACAATCTAAATTTAGCTTATCACTCCCTTATCACCCCCACTTTACTTCTCACCACCAGCTCTCCATAATCAATCCCTAACTGGCCTTTTCTGAAATCCTAGAGTACCACCCTTCTCCTGTTGCCTACAATGTTTTATTGACCCTTTCTTGTTCTTCAAGAATCAGGTAGATTTCTTTTTTGATCACTAGCATTTCTCATTCTCCACCTTATTTGATTTCTTCAGAGTACTCATCACCATAAAGAATTATTTTATTTTTTGTGTCTTTCCTATACTAAAATACAAGATTGTCTATTATAGTCACCTTGCAGAATTATTAACATTAGAAATAATAGAATAAATATTTATAGATTGAAAACATAAAATTAAAAATAAAGTCAAGTGAAGCTTAATTTCCTGGTAATCTATAGGAAGATTAATATACACATAAGTAAGGAAACAAATAGCAAATTCTCACCTCCCACTTAAAATGAATAAAATTTACTGTTACACTTTTAAGAAACACAATTTTATTTTTATATGTGCAAATTGCCAAGAAAAATATAAAGTACATTTTTGTTAATTTCATGGAATTTACAAAGGTAAAATAATTTCTTTAAAAATTAATGTTGCATGAAAAGTAAGGCTAAGAAAATTTGTTTCAAGGCAGTGATTGTGAAGGGTGTGTAAGATTCATCCTTAAAATAATCCAACACACAAATTGTAGAGAGAATAGTGAATAGTGACAATGCAAGACCACGCATTTTTCCTAAACATGCTGACATCGTTCAAAATATTTTTGGATCTTCTTTTTTAGCACTGTTCTCAGAAGCTACAGCACATTCTTTTGAATAGTCTGCCATAAAAAAATGTTTATCATTTGAAGGTGTATTCCATTGTTGGGAACCACAAAACCAATTTTGAGTTAAGTTTGCTAAATAAAAGAATGATTAAGTTGTAAGATACTGCTTAAAGGAAATAAAGACAATATAACTAAAATAATAAGAATAAACTTCCTCATCAGATCAAAAAACTAATCTTGAAATAAATCTCCAAAAAAAAAATTCCAAAAATTTTCAGAAAAATTGTAATAATGCTGGAATAATTTTATTGCCTCATAAATGTAACTTAACATAGTTCTAACAGGTCTGTTTCAATATCAGCCTCTACTTATTAGCAATATTATGTTGATATTTTAGCTACCTTGTTAATTCATTGAAAACTGCCTAAGCTCATCACCTATATGGTTCAATATAATTTGAGTGTATTTAGTGAAGGTTATAATACATATATGTTCCTAAATTATCCATGGAGTTGGAGAAAAATTGAAAATTGTTGAGAGATGGTTTGATGGCAACTGTAAATGTGAGTATGACCACTGCAAATTGGTGAGTTAAGTGCTAAAATTTTCCCAAATTTTAAATTAATAAATAAGAAATACATAATAAAACAAATATTTAACATGTATAAATCTCTAATTCAGTTTCTTATTATTTCAAAATATTTCATCATTAATTAGCAAAATGCCAAAATAATCCTTTTTTTTTTTTTTTACTGAAAATTAATAATTATTAAATTGTTCAAGTTAGACAGCTGAAATTATGCTTACTATAGGGACTAAAATATAGAGATTGCATAATAAAATTTATTTTATTCATAGATTAAAAACCATAATTTTAAGAATAAAATACTTTAAGAATAGTATACTAGTTAAGAAACTTACTTAACTGCAAGGACAAAAACTAAAATCCCCTCTTTAATGTAATAGAAATGGAATGTGTTAATAGATAGGTACTCAGCTCATCACACCACAAGTTTGGTTTGAATGTTTTCCTGGTGCTAATTCCAATAAATATTGAATTCAAAAAACTGCTAGAAGGCACTCGACTGCCTCTCCTTCTTGAGTAGAAGTTCCTGATGAGCTGAAGTTAGTTCCCTTGCCAGCCCATTAGCATCCAGGGTTCTGGGAGAATAAATACCTAGTATGACCTACATAATCTGAATCAGATCTTGTCCTTTCATCACGATCCACACATAAATGGATTGATGAATTTAGCAATGGTTTTAAATGGCAGAGAATAAAAAAGAAGTAAAGTAAATTTCCACCACTGCTCTTTTAGTGGTAGTATTTTAAGATGAACAGGTCATTAAGTATTAGTGAGTATGGACACATATCCTATACACTACTAGTAGATACACTACTAGTAAGAAAATCCTAAAGTGACCCAAAGGTTCTAACATTGTATGGATTAAAAAAGAAATATAACCTGAAGATAATACTTGGCATTTCTTCTTGTAATTGTTATTTCTATTGTTTATTTTAATTTTATTTCTATTCTTATATGTTCTTGTTTTTTAATTTGTTTTAGCTTTATAAAATATTACTTGAGGAAAGAACATATGATTAAGATCTGAAAGAAAATGGGTCCTCAGATGCAGAGTGAAAGATAGAAAAACTGTAGGACTATTATCTTCATCTCGCAGAGTAGAAGACAATATAATTAAAGTGATGGAATAAACTTTAATGTTATAGCACGTATTCAATAGTTTCAGATCCAAACATAGAAAATTAAAAAATTATATTAATATCATAATTTGCATCTAGAGCTATGAAGATTAAATCTTTCATATAGGAACAAGTATCCATCAGTCATTGACATGGAATAAGTCATCTCACAAGTCAATAACTTGAAACATCAATAGTATATTTCAATTCACATATCTGCTGGTCATCATCAGGGGTCATCTGGTCTACTGTGAGTGACTCTGGACAGCTGTTTCAAGCTGCACATCTGCTTGGGTTTAGCTCCTGCTGTGGGTTTAGCTCAAGGCTACTCCTCAGGTCTCTCACCTTCCTTGAACTAGCACACTGGGTGGGCCAAAATCTTTTCATGGCAAAGACAGAAACAGAGGGCATCTAATTCACATCTCATTGGCCAGAGTAAGTATGGCCAAGCCAAAATGATAAGAAATGGAAAGGCATATGTTAACGATGAGGATGCAGATACGAGGGTCAATAATTTAGTTTACTACACTGTACTCATCAGAGAAACTTAAACCAGAAACAATGACAGAATACTTCTTTGGGGTGTGGTATTAGAAAAAAGGGAAAATGAGGTTGGAGACCATTCCTTTTCATTCTAAACCATTCTGTACTATTATAATTCATAGAACATTTGCATGTATTACTTTGTTGAATAGGAAAAAAAAACCCAAGAACAAAGCACATGTGTGATTAACTACCTGGAAGACAGAAAACAAATGACTACTATTTTAAATTGACATTTGCATATAACTGTAATTAGAAAATGTGAAGAATTCCAGAAACCAAATTTTAGGTATTCTATATTTTATGCATATGTCATATTAAATCACTGAAAACATAATTAATGTTTTATTTTTTTACCAAAGGTTTTCACTAGAAAAACATTTATATAAGAAATAATATGATAAAGGATTTTAATTAAAAATATATTGAAAATAGTATAAAATTGTATTTTATGCTTATATTTAATATAAATGATACATGGTTAGGACAATTTTATGACGGCATCTTTCCTTTTACTTTTATGGACTTCATACTATTATTATATTACTTTCACACTGCAATTACACCAGTTAAATATTAAATTATGTATAATAAACACAGGAATACAAGTTCATGATTGATAGAGACATAATTTATTTGGTGTGGCTTGTAATACCTATTTACTTTTACAAAGGCTTCTAATTTCTATAAAAAAAATAATTTTCAGAAGAGCCAACAAATACGGAAGGGAGTTTGATAAAATGCACATATAGTTTAATAACATTAAGTTGAAATCTTTGCTCTGTTTTAAATACTATGAGTCTTTTTAGCTGTAATAGCTAATCTTTTTGAGCATTTACTATGTTCCGGATCCTGTGACAGATGCTTCACGTGTATTATTAGATACAAGGGAAATGCTTATATTTTTACCATCTTACAGACTCAGAAATTGAGTTTTTCAGGGAGAGCAATGAATTTACAAAGGTGGCACAAAGAGTAAATGTGAAGGTGGCAATTACACTGATTTTTTTCTCTTCAAATTCTTGTTTTATCTATGATGTATGAACACCTCTCTCAATGTTATCTGTTATATTCATATTACAAACAACATTGTAAAATTTTTTTTTCTCAACGACCTATAAGCCATTCCTTTGAAATGTAATCCTCAAGGAATATAGTGCTTCAATCTCTCATTCTCTGCAGGAAGGTAGAAGAGTAATTTTGATGGGTACCTCCCACCCAGTTATTAAATACCACCTGTCATGAAGATATGAGATTTCGTTTATTTTTCTTTTGGGTAAGGCCAATCAGCAAACACAGGTGGCCTAAGATTTTCCCCAAACTCAGTTTTTAAAACTCTCCACCCTTTGATTCAATGGAATTGAAAAGACTTTTCCTACATTGCAGTACCCTTGGTTAAAACGTCCTTGCCTATTGAACTTCGCCCAGTGCAATTTTTCTTTGACATTACTCAAAATACTTTACTGTGGAGACTTATAATTTTACATATGTTTTAGAGGTTTTTTTAATATGTGAAATATATAAATATTTATAATAGATATAAAATTAAATCTTGTGTCTTTGGCTTAAATTACGTCAGTGTATAAAAAGATTTTGAGGCCTTCTAAACTCTCTAAACCTTGCTCTAGGAATTTGTATTATAATTTTACTTTTTTCCTCAAAGAAAATAACAATTAAATGAAGTTGAAAAATAACAGAAGCTCATTCAAATTTAAATTCTATAATTCAGTAATAATTAGCCTAAAACTATTATATTAAATGCCTTGTTGCTAGTAAACTTTAAATATGCCTCTGTATTTTAATACTAACATGTAAACTACTTTACATGTTAGCACTAAGTTATTTTACAACAACAAATATAGTAAGTAAAAGAAAATATTATATTATGGAAAATAAGAGTGCAGATATGGTTGCTTTGCCTTAGACACTCTCTGTACATTTGAGAGTTATTACAATGCCTATCATCAACTCCACTGAAATATTGTAATTATTATTATTATTATTAATATCGTTATTTGCCAGACCAAAATGTTGGTCGGTAAAGGACTGCTAGAATACAATTTTTGTTTTTAGAATTTGCTGTTTGAGGTTCAGAAAGAAATTTTCAGGAGAAATTCAGATATATTTTGAGACAGACTTCTAATATGGTAAAATCTGTTGAAAGCAGTAGAAAATCAAGTAGAAACAGCCTAGTTTCAAAGACTACATGTAGCTCTTTTCCTACCAAAATGTTGACAAACAAAATATGCTTTCCTTCTTTCTTCAGATGACATAGTGTCTCATGATTCAACCACATGAACTTTCAATATTTTCAACCTATCCAATGTTCTATATCATACCTGATACCATTTATTTCAGCTTTGGGAGCCCTTTAGCTCAGTAACTATAGTCACTTTGCTTTGTGGACAGGCGTTTGAGCCCTCTGTCTGACTCAGGCTTGGCTTGCACAGGAGCGAAATTCTTCGAGGAGTCCACTTGAATCAGGGGCATCTGTTGCTATGGCCTGGTTTCAACATCAGGGCTAAGGAACATTTTCACGGAGCAAGGCTGTCTGTAAATATTTATATAGACCTCTCTCCAATCCTGCCAACTGGCTTATGAAGCCTTCATCCATTCTCTTCCAGAAAGTCATGTACGTCATATCCCAACCCCATTACTAAAACTGTCAAGAAATGTGCAGGGTCAGAGATATCACCCTGCTTGTAAGCTAGGTTAGCCTGTCACAGTTTTATAAATGCTGAGAGAAGACACAAAAGTCCTGGATTAGAAATGAAGAGAAGATTATTTCTCATAGCAACAACAGTAGTCAGAGAATCAGCATTTTTGCACTGTTTTCCAGAGATATAATGTCCACAGGGTGGAGAAAAGAGAGCATGTAATGCTTGGACATGCAATGGGTTGTGTTATAGGAACGGAACATGGGCATTAGAGATTCCTAATATTTTATAAAAGACAGTAAGCGTGCCCATTTTTGCTCTAGAGGAAGACACTCTCTCTAGCTTCCAAGACGGTTAGTTATACAAAAATCTATTTTAAAAAAAGAAAGTCTGAAGTAGAAGGATATATTATATCAAACAGTCTTGTCTCCCAACAATAGCCTTGTCAACATCCCCTCCCACAGCCATCTACCTTCTAATCACATTCGGTCTCTTATTCAGCATGATCATTGTTTATTTCTTTGTTGGACTTTCATCTACCTTACTGTGCATGGTAGATTATTATTATAAAAATGATTGTGCAAGTTAATATTCAGTGGGAAAATTGCACTGACCTTTAAAAATGATTGTCAAAATACTAAAAACTGTGTTAGTGTGGGTTATAAATACATAAGGAAGAACAGTAAACTAATACTCATTTAGCATAGTTTCATTACATTAGAACAATTAAGAAGTAAAGTGTTTTATTTCTTTGTAAAACAAAGCCTATCAAGTAGTTTAACAGTACCTGCCTGATTCTCATGTTATAACTTGCAATATAGAGTGGACACTTTTGCTATCTTAAGAAATTTCATACTTTTTCTAAGTTTGGGTTAGCTTCTAACATTTGTTCTTTGTATTTTTGATGTTATAAAAATATTTCAAGAGTTACTTCAATGTGAAACTTTTTTCTGGAGTCACTTTCTCTAGGACATCTGCCTTGCTTTTAAACACAGTCACCTTCTTCATTTCTGTTACTCAGTTTACCTTCATCAAATTCCTCTGGCTGCATAGCGAGTCTCTCAAACAGGAGACTTGTCAGCATTTCCATTTATCTTTTAAACACATCCAATTTCATATTCAGTATTTGACTGTTTATTTCTCTGTTAGACTTTCATCTTTGTTGGCCAATTCATCTTTTGATTATCAATTTTTGAAGAATATCTGCAGGTTTATTACTGGTGGACCAGGAGGCAACACAATTTCATACTTGCTGTCTGTGCGTGAAATGAATAAAAGATAAACAGTAATCAATTAGCAGCCAACTTTGAAAGAAGTAGCATGATTGGACACTGATATACATTTGTTATTTACATAGTGGTTATGGAATTCAAACTGAGTAGTAAAATGTGTACTTTATGCAATTACTCACAGTTAATATTCCATGGTAACTAAAATCTGAGAGAGAGAGTGTGTGTGCTCTGACTTTACTGTTATTGATGAACTTGAGAATTTCTGGGGATGATAGAGGTTACTCTAAATCTGACATCCTTCCCTTTCTACAGATATGAAGTGAAGTTTTATCCACTGGATTATTTATTCTTTGCACCAGTTGACAGAGTTGTGAGATTCTTTAGAATATGCATTTGACACCTTGATCTTGGTCAATAAACTTGAGAACCTCTGCCAAATTATTTAATTCTTCAGAAAAATTCAGAAATAATTTTTGATGCAACAAATTTACAAAACAATGTCAATACAAGTGCCATTTATTTTACAATAATTTATATTTTGGCCCTGGCCGGTTTGGCTCAGTGGTTAGAGTGTCGGCCTGCGGTCCGGAGAGAACCAGGTTCGGTTCCCGCTAAGGGCATGTACCTCGGTTGCAGTTTGTCCCCGGCCCTGGTTGGTCATGCGGGAGGCAGCCACTCGATGTGGCCCTTTCAGGTCGATGTTTCTCTCTCTCTCTTCCTCTCTCTCCCTCCTACTCTGTCTGAACAAAAAATGAAAAAATGTCCTCAGGTGAGGATAAAAATAAATAAATAAATAAACAATAATTTATATTTTGAAGAGCTCCAGATGATATATAATATAAAGTCTCCTTATATACTCTCTCTATATTTGTTGGTGAATTTACAGAAATTTGTGTATTTGCTAATTAGAAACAAATGTATAGAATATTACTGTCTTTTATAAAACCATTTGAATAACATTTTAATAATTTTAAAAGGACTGTCTAAATTTATGAGATTGTTCCCTTTGAAGTTTTATTTTTAGTGTCATTTCCCCTAATTATAACTGTTGTAACTTGGATCAGTTACAAAAACTAAAAAAACAATGTTTCAAATATTAATATTTAAAATAGTAAAAGTATTAATCAAAAATTACAATAATTAGGTTTGGTTTTTGTTATTCTAACAACTGTGTATTTTGAATGGAGGAGTACTTTTTCTGTATATTTCTTTACTGAACACAGATTTACTCCACATAATCAGTCACAGTCCGATCAGGACAAATAAAAGTAGCTTATTGTTTAAAAAATAATGCCAAGTATAGTGTCACCACATGTCCTTTGAGATTGATGTTTTTAAAATAAAAATATGTTTAAATCATGTCTTCTGCAGTGAAACAAGTGAAAGAACTTCCCTGTATTTTGTTTTATGAAGGATGATTTTGTTCATAACTAAGCCTTTTGGAAAAAATCTGTTATTTCAACTTTGATTTTTTTGCAAAATAAATTACTTTCAAATATATGAAAGACTATAAAGAGGTCTCTGAATAATGATGGTAACAGTAGAAATTAAATAAACTTGATGGCTTGTATTTGTTTTATTGCTAAAATATTTTATGATTCAACAGCATTGCAGTGTTTTCTAATTTTTGCTTCAAAAGGAAAGTAAAACAACAGTTTATTGTGGCAATACTTCATACTGGCCTACTTCTGTAAATTGTCTTTAAGCTCTAGGGTACAGGGAAGAACATTCATGTTTTTAAATTGGATACAAAAGCAGTTTCTATCTCATAGCTGTTGTAGCATAAATTGTCAAATAGAAACTATTAGGTATGTCTCAGCAAATTATAAACATTTTTTTTTTTTTGGTGTACTTTATCCAGGGTGAGCTTATTTAGATTTTTATTGAATATTTTAAAGATGCAATGTAAGTTATTAAACATGTTCAGTTTCCCAAAACATGGTTCTCAAAGTATGTGATGAAAACTCAATGTGTTTCTTCAATATCTTTTATTTATTTATTTATTTTTATTCCTCACCCAAGGATATGTTTTTTTATTGATTTTAGAGAGAGAGAAAGAGGAAGGAAGAAAGAGAGAAACATTGATGTAAGAGAGAAATACCCATAAGTTGCCTCCCATATGTGCCATGGCCAGGATTGAACTCACAACCTAGGTGCGTACCCTGACAGGGAATAGAACCTGCAGACTTTTGGTGTACAGGACAATGCTCCAACCAACTAAGCCACCTGGCCAGGACCATATGTCTTTTTAGAATGGAATATGATCACTCAGTGTTTGTGGGGAAAAAAGGGAAGAGAAAATGGGAGGAAGGTAAGAAGGAGGGAAGGAAGGAAGGAAGGAAGGAAGGAAGGAAGGAAGGAAGGAAGGAAGGAAGGAAGGAAGGAAGGAAGGAAGGAAGGAAGGAAGGAAGGAAGGAAGGAGGGAAAGGAGGAAGGGAGGGAGGAAGGAGAGGGAGAAAACTGGAATAAGGAAGAAAAAGAAAATAAGAATTAAGCAATTACTAACAGTTTTACTGAGGATGTGGAAATATAGACAGACACTTCAAACATTAAAATAATGCCTCCATAATTAACCTCTATAATTAACCTTCATAATTAAATACCTTCAAGTTCTGTTATATAGTATGAAGGCAGCCAAAAGGTTACTTCTGACACATTCTTTCCACTACATATGGAAATTCTTATTGCCATGGTTATAATAGTATTTTAGATAAATATTTAGTGAAATGGGAAAACACCCATAGTGTCCCTCTATATATAGATAGGAATATACAAATTAAAAATTTGCTTCTTTAATATTTTATACTAAAAAACAGAGTTGGTTCATTTCTGTAGATGCTTATTTTAATATTCATAATTTGGGAGATAAGAGAAAAGGCAAGTTGTGGGTTCTTTTAATCCTTGTTTCTATATTTTCATTTTTATATTGAAATAACAATAAGTAAAATTTATAATTTTATTAGATTGTTAATTCAGGTGAAAAGAAAAAGAATAATCCAGAAGTTTTTGACACTACTTTCAGTATAATGATTAGCATTTATCTTTCCTACCTATGTACAGATGTGCATTTCTGTGTAGTTAGACTTACACAGAACCATTTTTATTCTTGTAAATCAATTTCATAACTTCTAATTGTCAGGTAGGATTAGCCATACTAATTCTAACATTGTGCATTTTGCTTTACCTAGTCCAAATTGTCAATATCGCTTTAATTTTTAATTTTCCCCAGACTATGAGCCATGAATGGCAAACATATGGAGAATACTGTTGGTATTCTCAAGTATTTTCAACCTCCCTTTCAACTCTGAGAACAATGTTTGCTCTGCCGGTAGCCAGTGTATGTCTGATGAGAGACTTTCTCCTTATTGGCTTTCATCTGATCTACACTCTCAACTACCATAAGTTTTTCTTATATTTTCTTTCTCTCCTGAGACCTTGAGACATTCAGCTCTTGAGAGTCAATGGGGATGAGCTCTTTCCAAAGATATCAGCCATCAGCAGAGGGTAACTGCCATAAAATCGCATTTATTATCGTAGTCACACACCCGACGTCTGCATTTATCTTGGCTAGCTTCTCTTTCCAACACAGACTTATTTGTCCTGATGAGAGTTCAACAAGAGGAATGAATGAAAAGAGTGTGTATCTCTCTTCATCGTGGAACACTATGAGTTCTAAATATAATTCCTTAAGTGTATCAAGACTCTTTCAAGATGAAACCTTAAGCACTACACAACATAGTCACTCATTTCTCACAATAACATCTCTGTCAGAGAGAGAGGCAGGTCTGTGTGCAGTAGTATCAACGTACACCTTGAGAAAGGCAGCCTGTCGAGTTCAAATAGAAGTGTAAAGAAAGCACTTAAAAGTTATAACACCTAGATGGATCTTTTAATCATACTGCTCTGTGCCTGCGGTTTTGATGGTGGTAGGTCATCTCTAATAAAGGATGCCCATGTTAGCGGCCTAACTTAAATTCTTAGGTGATTGTAATCCAATAGAAGTACAAAAGTTTAATTTTTTAAGGCTTATGACCTTTTATGAAATATATCATTTTATTCCAACTGTATTCATTTTATTTTTGTTTATATTGGTTCAGTTGGTTGGGTGTTATCCCATGCACTGGGAGGTTGTCAGTTTGATGCCCAGTCAAGGGCACATGCCCAGGTTTAAGGCTTGATCCCCAGTCAAGGACATGCAGGTGGCAGCCAATTGATGCTGGGCTCTCACATGGATGCTTCTCTCTCTCTCCCTCGTCTCTCTCTAAAAATCAGTAAACTATTCTTGATGCATAAATACATTTCTAATCGATAAAAGGAATCCTCTTAGGTAAGGATCATGCCTTATGGATGACTGTGAATCATCCTATTGCTCTGTCTTCATACTCTCACAGTCAGCTTGAAGAGCTAATATTTCTATGAAAGTTTTTCTAAAAAGTAAACCTGCATTAGTTCCTCTCTCTCTCAAAATAATTTCTTTCAAATAATCAAAGTTTTTATTTTTTCTTTACTGGCACCAGACAGGCCCAAGACAAATTCAACAGAGTATACATAAACTTTTTTTTCCTCTCACTGAAAATAGATGTAACATTTTGCATTTAGAGAGTGTGTATTCAAATTATTTCTTTTAGTGGCTGGTAAGAAGATACTGAAATGCTGTATATTTTAAAGTCTTTATTGAGTCCAGGATCTAAAGGTGTTTAAATGCAAATTATTATATTATTATTTAAATAGGTGTCAGCCTAACAACAACAATAAAATTCGGTATATTTAAATCTGCCTTTAGACATTGTGCTAGGCAAACAAGGCAACCATAACAAGAAACCACAGATTAGCAGGCTTAAACAACAGAAATGTGTTTTCTCACAGAGCCCCCTCTTCTCAGCTCTCAGTTGAAGGCTGTAGTAACTCCCCCAGTTCCATGTTGCAGAAGTTTTACTCCAGGCAGGAAAAGCTGAGAGATCTGGGTTTCTTGTCATTCACTCAGCCACCACTCCCAGGGAAGAAGTTCTATTAAGTAAAACAGGACAAAATGGCAAGGGCTTACAATCACCCTCACCCCAGTTTATTCATAGGGCAGATATTTTATGTTGAGAGATGCAAGCTGTCAAGAGCAAAGGTTACTGCTCCCAATCAGAACCTCACTTTTAGAGCAGAGAATCACTGTGAGACAAGCAAACCACTGTCCACACCCATCGCTATAGAGTAGTGGCTCACAGATTCCACTCAGGGAAGAGACATACCGTAAGAATGGTTTAGAGCCTTTCCCAAGGGGATTGATATGGAAATAAATGAAGACCAATCAAATCAGAACAAGTAAAGGATATTTATGCAGAGCTTCCTATAGATAGTAGGAGAATCAGCCACCATCTCTTGCACTGTGGTAGGCTCAAGGCAGGCGGCAGAGAAGTAGGAAGCTTTACAGGGAAATGAGAAGGCTCCAGGTATGGCCTTAAGGAAGGTTGCTGGAGGAGGAATCTGGAGGTGGCTTCATTAGAAGTAGGCCATCCTCTATGACTGGTTTGGGTGTGCATTTGACTTTCTCAGTTGGTCCTAAATTTAAAGTAATGTTAAAAATTAGGGAAGCTGTCAGTTATTTTCAAATTATGACCACTTGGGACCCATTCTCAGGAATAATTGTGTGACTTTCTGAATAGGTTGCTAGAGACAGCAGCTTGACTTCCTACAAGTCTGACTTCTAGAAAGCAGGCTGGATTCCTGGGCTAGTTACTATAAAAAAATAGCTTGCTTTCCTAAAATGTTTTTTGTAGATAGTGGGTCAGAGTTCTATTTTTATATATGGTGTGACCAACGTCCACTTGTATACTCTTTATCACAATAATGGATGATTTAATATAGTCTTTACACTTTAAGAAATGCCTAGATTGACTTTTTCAGTGTTGTAAAGATGCTGATATCAAAGTAAAAAGATAATGGACAGTCAAATAAAAACTAAACAAACAAACAAAACATTTTAAAACCCCAATTAAAACTTGTAGTGGCCAGTCCAGCCAGTGTGACTCAGTGATTGAGCATCGACCTATGAACCAAGAGGTCACCAGTTCGATTCTTGGTCAGGACACATGCCCAAGCTGTGGGCCAAATCCCCAGTGGGGAGCATGCAGGAGGCAGCCAGTCGATGTTCTCTCTCATCAATGCTTCTATCTCTCTCTCCCTCTCACTTCCTCTCACTCTAAAAATCAATAAAGGAAAAAAAAATGTTTTAAAAAAACTTGTAGTAACCAAGGATACATAGGATCAGGGGTTATTATTCAAAATATATGAAGTACTCACACAACTCAATAAAAGGAAGACAAACAATCCAATTAAAAAATGAGCAGAGGACCTGAATAGACACTTCTCCAAAGAGGACATACAAAAGGCCAAAAGACATGAAAAAATGCTCAATGTCACTAATCATCAAAGAGATGCAAATTAAAACAACTATGAGGTATCACCTCACACCTGCCAGAATGGCTACCATCAACAAATCATCAAACAACAAATGCTGGAGAGGATGTGGAGAAAGGGGGACTCTAGTACACTGCTGATGGGAATGCAGACTAGTGCAGCCACTATGGAAAACAATATGGAGTTTCCTCAAAAAATTAAAAATTGAACTGCCATTTGACCCAGTGATCCCACCTCTAAGAATATATCCTAAGAAGCCTAAAACACCAATCAGAAAGAATATATGCAACCTTATGTTCATAGCAGTATTATTTACAATAGCTAAGATCTGGAAACAGCCCAAGTGTCCATCAGCAGATGAATGGATAAAAAAGCTATGGTACATATACACAATGGAATACTAAGGAAGAAAGATCTCTTGCCCTTTGAGATGACATGAAAGGACCAGGACAGTATTATGCTAAGCAAAATAAGCCAGTTAGAGAAAGATAAGTATCATATGATGTCACTTATTTTTGGAATATAATGAACAAAATAAGCTGACAAACAAAATAAATCCAGAGACATGGAAGCATGAAATAGACTGATGAATCTCAGATGGTAGGGTGTGGGTGGAAAGAGATTAACCAAAGAATCTATGTGCAAATATGCATAACCCATGGACACAGACAACAGTGCAGTGAAGAGGCAGGGAGGGAGCAGGGACAAGAGTGTCAATGGGGGGAAAAAAGGAGCACATCTCTAATACTTTCAACAATAAAGGTTTTTTTAAAAACTTGTAGTGAAAGCAATTAAATGTACTTTTTAATAAAGGTGAGTTGGTGCATATTGCAATTTATTTTTCTTTCATTCTCTATGATGGGCATACAGATAAATTTACATGGGGATGATGTGACACTATGCCAATTATACAGCATTTTTAAAAATTGTTTTTTTTTTGGTAAAAATGTCAAAGAATTATAGAAATTTATTGAGAAAATTAAAGAAATGTGATAAATTGTAGCATATATAGAAGGAAATGTATAGTGGGATTTTGATTATTACTGTAATAGTGGTTTAATTTACAAATATGCTATACAATATTATAAAATAATACAAAAGCAAATTTTCCCAGCAATCTGTTTTTTTTATATTTTTTTTTATGAAAGGTTAAATATAAATAAAACTAGCTAACCGTGTTAAAGCAAAACTTGCAAGTATATAAAAATAGAGATTTTTTTTTAATCACACTTAGGATATTGTTTATAAAGTTTTTAGCTAATCAGTTTATTTCCACTCTTTCATTGTGAACCATTATGATTAGAATAGATTGTTTCACACAACATTATATATTAGGAGTGACAAGTTTAGTTCAATTTTTGTTCTACAATTTGTAGAAAAACCCGTGCTTGAGTTTACTTTTAGAATTAACAAAAAATAATCTGTTAAAAGTACATATACACAATGGAGTACTATGCAGCTGTAAGAAAGAAAGATCGCTTATCCTTTGAGACGACATGGAGGGAACTGGAAAGTATTATCCTAAGCGAAACAAGCCAAGCAGAGAAAGACAAATATCACATGATCTCACTTATTTCTGGAATATAATGAACTAAACAAACTGATGAACAAAATAGACCCAGAGACATAGAAGTAGGGTACAGACTGACATTCCTCAGAAGGGGGGGAAGGGAAGGGATAAACCACAGAACTTATATGCATGTATGCATAACCGATGGACATAGACAACAAAGCTGGGGACAGGGTGGGAGGAGATAGGGAGGAGGGAGTCAATGGGGGGAAAAAGGAGAAACATCTGTAACAAAAATAAATTAATAAAAAAAAGTATATCCTTACTTAAATTTAACTTACAAAACATTTCGAGATATTAATACTAATTTTTCTAAAAGACTGTTTTCTTGCTAAAGTGTCATATGTTTCAATATAATTTTTCATTTATTTTATGACCTATTTAGAACCCCCAGAAATAAAATGAATCCTTAATATTTAATCATGTTAGACTGTCTAGGTTGTAACTTTGGTTCTAATTCTTACCAAATGTTGATCTTGGATAAATTGTTTCACATCCGCAAGCTATAATTACCTTATCTGTAAAACTGGCATAATAATATCATCTACTTCATGCTATTTTTTGAAGGTTAAATTACTTAATGTATGCAAAGCACTTAGAAGAATACCTGGTACAGCCCAGCCAGTGTGGCTCAGTGGTTGAGCGTCTACCCATGCATCAAGAGGTCGTCAGTTCATTTCCCAGTCCGGGCACATGCCCAGGTTGTGGGCCCAGTCCCTGGGGATACGGCGGGGGGGTGGTATGCAGGAGGCAGCCAATCAATGTTCTCTCTCATTGATGTTTCTCTCTCTCTCTCTAAAACTCTCCCAATAAATGAAAAACAAATTTAAAAAAAAAGAAGAAGAATACCTGGTACAAAGTGCTGAAAATTTTAGCTATTTTGTCTTAGTATTATTTATAGTCCTGAAGATTTCAATGAATTTTAAAATAAATGCCCTGAATATTGTTTTAAGCAACACGCTATTTCCTAGTACTTCAAATGCAAGCTGTGCCGGGACTAGACACAGATCTCATGCGATATTTTCAGCAGAATCCTGTTAGCAATTTAGTGAGTTCTACTGTGTTTGTTTTACTGTTGTGTTAACTGCTGTTTTTTATCCTAATTACTTACTGATTTGAGCAAATATAACACTTGGAGGTAATCAGTGTTGACATTATGAATATAGGACTCAGATATTTATGAACTATCACTGAAGGCTTAATGAAAACTGAATCTGCTCAAGAAAGAATAACATACAATGGGGTAAGGACAGTCTCTTCAATAAAAGGTGTTAAAAAAAATTGGACTGGTACACCCAAAAAGAGAAACTAGACCACCTCCATACACACACGAGAATAAACTCAAAATGAGTTAAACTTAAATGTAAGTTGCCAAACCATAAAAACATAGAAGAAAACATGGGCAATAATATCTTAGACATTTCTTGTAGCAATATTTTTTCGTATATATTCCTTTGGGCAAAGGAAACAAAATATATCAAAATAAAAAGCTTCTGCATAGCAAAGGAAATCAACAAAATGAAAAGACACACCACTGAATGGGAGAACACATTTGCCACTGATACATCTGGTAAGGAGTTAGTATCGAAATTTAAATTGAATTTCTATATTTTTTTAACACCAAGAAAACAAGCAATCCAATTAAAAAATGGGCAAAGGACCTGAATAGACACTTCTCCAAAGAGGACATACAGACGGCAGGTAGACATATGAAAAGATGTTCAACGTCACTAATCATCAGAGAGTTGCAAATTAAAACCAGAATGAGATATCACTTTATGCTGTCAGAATGGCTATCATCAATAAATCAATAAATCAACAAACAACAAGTATTGGCAAGGATGTGGAGAAAAGGGAACCCTTGTGCACTGTTGGTGGGAATGCGGAATAGTGCAGCCACGTTGGAAAACAGTAGGGCGTTTGCTCAAAAACTCAAAAATGGAACTGCCTTGTGACCCAGCGATTTAACTTCTGGGAATACATCTGAAGAAACCCAAAACACTAATTCAGAAGAATATATGAACCCTTATGTTCACTGCAGCGTTCTTTACAATAGTCAAGGTTTGGAAGATGGGTGGATAAAAAAACAGCGGTACATTTAAATAGTGGAATACTACTTGGCCATAAAAAAGAATGAAATTTTAACATTTGAAATAGCATGGATGGACCTGGAGAGTATTATGCTAAGTGCAATAAGCCAGTCAGAGAAAGACAAATACCATATGATCTCACTTATATGTGGAATCCAATAAACAACATAAACTAACAAACAAAATAGAAACGGACTCATAGATACAAAGAACAGACTGACAGCTGTCAGAGAAGAGGGGATTTGAGGGGCTGGGTGATAAAGGTAAAGGGAAAAAAAAAGAACAGACAAAGGCAACAGTACGTTGATGGCCAGAGGGAAAGGGGGCTGGGAGAGGTAAAAGTGGAAAAATGTTGATGGAAAGGTACTTGACTATGGGTGATGAAAGCACAATGCATTATGCAGATGATGTGTTTAGAGTTGTACACTTGAAACCTGTAGTGATTTATTAACTTAAGCCACCCCAATAAATTCAATTAAAAAATAATTTTAAACATGGGACAAGTAAACAGAGTGATGCCCAACCCAGGTACGGCTACCTGTCACTTGAAAGCCAATAATCTAGAAACAGGGGCTGGTGGAAGGAAAGGAGGTTTATTGGCAGCAAGAGAAGACGGTGGACTCTGGTCGCAAAGACCATCTTCATGATTAGACAGGGGCAGAGTTTTTGTAAGGAGGGAGGAGGAAGAAAAAACAAACCAAACAAAGAAGTCAAGAGGAGGGGTTTGAGAGTTGTCTGTTGAGCAAACTAGTCTGGGCAGCAAACACAGTTTGTTCAGATAACTAAAGGTCCACAAATATCTCCAAGCTGGACCGTCCAAAGGATGAAGTCTACTTCTTTTGAAGTTGGTTCCTAGAATTCCTAAGCAAACAGACTGTTTATCTGTAGTCATGTATTAGTTAACAGGTCATCATTTACAAAAGTAATGTTGAAAGAATGGTGGGGTGGGTTACAAGAGGAATTTAGCAAAACAACACAGAAAAAGCACAGGATTTGGAATTTAAATACACAGCTTTAAATCTTGCTTGTGACATCTGTGTACTATTTATTTAATTTTGTCATCTTAATTGGTCTGGAAAATGCAGGTAATAACACATATTTTCTAAATATTTTGAATATGCAATGAGTTAATTCCTGAAAAATTAGTCTAGAATTTCTTTTGACGTTATTGTTATAGAAGAGTAATCATTAGGTCTTTTCTTACTTAAAGGCAAAACTAAAATCTGTGTGATATTTTTCACGAGAAATCTTACAAAAACAGGACTTTAATTCTTTCTCTAAAACTGAAAAGAACTTAAAAACTAAACTCAGGATAATCGCACAAGTGAAAACCAGGTATTATGATAAATCTCTGCCAAATAAAGTTTGGATGAAATGGAAAGATGATTTTAAGAACACGTGTGTATGTGTATGTACTAGCTTTTCTGACTTCCCAACAAGAAAGTAAAGGAAACAGAAGAACCATTCATCAATTATTCTTTTTGAATTGCAAGTTTCAAGACTATGATGGAGAAGTATAGGACACCCAAAGGGGACTAAACAGCAGAGGAGACATTTTATTTTCTATTATGTAACAATTTCTTTTTTTTAAAACATACACATTTAACTTTATTTATCATTGTCATTTAAAGCTTGATTTTATAAAACACATAAAGACATTAAGAGTTCTGTATTACCAGAATTTAAACAGTAGAAATAGGGACAGCTTTGCAAGTGTAAATTATATACATTAAAATCAAATAAATGGAGATCTTTTTCAACATGGAAACTATACAAATTAAATAAATGGCAAAAGAATCTCCTAGAAATATTTTGTGATTGTGGATTATCAATTGCTTTAGGGCTAAACAAAGATTTTGAATATTCAGACTTCTTTTGCTGTTTCACATTTACCTATACTCTGAGTCAAGCTACTTGATCAAGAGGTCTGGTTTAGGAAGGCATTTAGCTTTATGGCAAAAGTTTTCCATCTCCGGTTACCACCTTCAAAGGGATTGACAGTGCTTTTGTAATCTGCTGGTTCCCTTTGAACAGTGTGCAAAAATGACATCAACCCTATGGAAAGCCAAACAGGTACCAAAACATGGAACACCGTGCACAGCTCAGTAAAGTATACTGTAAAGCTCTCCATCTAAAAATGACTCAGTGAAACAGGACATGAATACAGCTGACGTGGTTTCAGGAAACACATCTGAGAATCCACTATTGCTCTCGGCTCCTCCTCAGTCATGGACAGGGATTTTGTAGGCCACCATGCTGTTTACTTTGTGGATTGCTATAGTGAAGGAACGCAGATGGACTTGCTCAGAATTGATAATGGACTGTGGTCCTGACTCTTCCCACTTTTCGGGTACAACCAAATCTTTGTGTAGACCAGCAGATCAAACAAACAGGAAACTTTCAGCAGGGGCAGAAATGTCATGGTAGCAGTGATCTGTCTGATCACCGAGCAGATTTCATCTCAGATAGCTTTCTGAGATTTTCTCTGGGTGTACTGTCATCTTTGGCAGTCTTGTCACACTCAATAGCAAACTGCCATCTCTCGAGGACTTCCCCACTTTCAATGTTCGAGATGACTACCCCAGTTTCTGCACTGAACACTTGTACAACCAATCTTTCAGTTGTTCCACCACATTGTTTAGGTATTTCATGAGGTCAGGATTGGTGGTTACAAGCAGGTGAGTCCATATTTCTGCACTCGAGTAAAGGTTTCAGTTGGATAAATTATTATGCAACAGTTTCATCTTGAGAAATGTCTTTGAGATGAGACAAGGTACGGAGAAAGGGAAATATGACTTTTGACTTGACAGCTGCTGACCCGAGTCAAGGAATCAGAGATTTAAAATAGTAAACACTAGCCTGGCCTGTGTGGTTCAGGGGATTGAGCGTAGTCCCTTGGACTAAGAGGTCTCAGTTTGATTCCCAGTCATGGCACATGCCTGGGTTGCAGGCTCCATCCCCAGTGGGTAGCATGCAGGAGGCAGCCAGTAGATGTTTCTCATTCACATCGATGTTTCTATCTCTCTCTCCCTGCCTCTGTCTCTAAAAAATCAATTAAAAAAAGAGTAAACACTTAAGTATCAAGCAGAACCTTGCTAGAACTATCTCCTAAAGAACTGAGAGGGAAGGAATGCTGAAAACCAAGGAAGATATAGTTTCAAGGCAAAAATCAGTGGGTAGGTGTTTTTGAAAATATTCCTGAACCCTGGCCTGTTTGGCTCAGTGGTTGGAGCATCAACCCTTGGACCGAAGGATCGTGGGTTTGATTCCCAGTCAAGGGCATGTACCTGGGTTGCAGGTTCGATCCCCGGCCCCAATCAGGGTCTTGCAGGAGGCAATCAGTCTATGTTTCTCTCTCTCTCCCCTCACCCTCCCTTCCACTCTGTCTAAAAATCAGTGGAAAAATATCCTCCGTGAGGATTTAAAATAAAAATAAATGTTTAAAAACATATTAAAATAAAAATAAAAACATTCCTGAATTGTTAGCTGCTCTAAATAATTCCCTTTGCCCCTCTCAACAACATACTTAAATTGTTGAACCACCTAGAACTTGATTTCATTCAAAAGCTACTAAGGCAAAGTATTAGTGAGTGTTCTCCAGACCAAGGAAACCAACTGGATATGAATTATAGAGAGATTTATTTGGAAAAATTTGTTCACACAGTTGTGGACACTTGGTGAATTCAAAACGTAATGAGGTAAGCTGGAAGGCTGGAGACTTTGAGAAGAGTTGCAGTTCTAGTCCAAAGGCAGTCAGGTGGCAGAATCTCTTCTTGCTTAGGGGAGATCAGTAATTGTTTTATTAAAGCCTTCAACTGGTTGAATGAGGCACACACACATCATGGGAGACTTCGGCTTTACTCAAAGTTCACCTGTATAAATGAAGATCAATAAGTGTTGAAGATGAGTCACAGGGACTCTGATACACTGCTGGTGGAAGTGTACTTTGAAACATCGGCATTATAAACAGCCTCATAGCAAACACGGTCAAGAATGTTGATAGGAGCGTTCATAACAGTGAAAACCTAGAAGCAACTCTATTGCCCATCAGCAGGAGAGCAGATTAACAAACTATAGTATACTCATGCAATGGACTATTTAACAACAGTTATAAATTGACCCATAGCAATGTTTCAAAGTATGAACGAATCTTAGAAATGAAATATGAAGTTCAAAATTATCTCCACATGTTTATTACTTTATAAACTTTTTATACTGCAAATGCATATTTTAGGAATACATATATAGAGACAGTACGATTATATAGAGAGGAAAACAAGAAAATGATAAACATAGGACTTCTGAAACTAGTTATTTCTGGTGAGAGAAGGTAGCTCTATGGTTGGTGCTGGGACCTTAAATAAGGTTGTTTATTGTCAATGTTTTAACCTTGGTGGATCATTTTGAACTCATGGCTGCTCATTGTGTTGTGTTTAAAAATAACTGATCAACTAATTAACTAGAGCAGACTCTGCATGATTGATAGAAAGTAAAAATGGCAAATTATTTTTCTACTAACTGTAAAATATTTTTGTTGTTTCCTCATCCTATATTGTCTATCACTATTGTTAGGTTTTACCTCTGTAACTGACTGAATGAATTTATGCTGAATCCCAGTCCCCTTCTCAAGTATGGGTTCTTTGTTAGATCCGAGAACTTTTTCTCTTCTCACATGTTGCTAAGAATGAACCACAAAAACAGCAGGCAGGATACTTGAGTGTAAAGTTACAAAAGAAGATCTAATATAAAATAAAAGGTATTGATTTCCAGTATTCAACCTGGATCTCAAATGGGATGTCTTTTTTTAAATGTTTATTTTAATAGAGAAGCTGAAAAATGTATAGATCAAGACATGAGGATCAATGTAGCAAATTTATTGGACTATATAAATTTCACCAAGAATGTATAAAAAACTTGCCTAATCTTCCTAACGTGGAAATTATTTACTTTTAGAAAAAAGTTTTCGAAAGGACTATTGATTTTTAAACAAAAAATATTATTTTTCAGGCTGTGGACAGCAATAAGTGAATAATAACGAGGATGTAATTTCAACATTAAAATGTGACTACTAAAATAAAGAAATAATTTTCTCCAGATGCCACCGTGCATCACTAGCTCATCAGGCCCAGTATGACATTGATCCTCTCCACTGTTTGAGCACCGATGCTCGGCAATGCCCTTGCTTGCAATGCTGTCTTGGATGGCTCTGTATGCTATTACTGAGTCCCAACTTCGTGGCAGTATAATTACTGTTCTCTGACAGAGGGTTGGCTGAGGCAGTCATCATCTCAAAGGGGTAGCTAGCTACTTACTGAGTTTTAGCTAAAGCTGCCAGACACCTCATCAATCCTCTGTGCTGACTCGGAAGAAGGCACATGAAGAATCCACACTGAATTGGTGTCTATACACTGCTTTGGTACTCAAAATCATTGCTATGACTGCTTGGATTTCTTCAGTTATCAAAACGGGAACACTTTCACTGTTTCTCACACATATTAATATTTTTGTGAACGGGAAAATAAAATAATTTACTTATGAGCATAATAGCTTCTTCTCCCATAGCTTTCCATCCACACCTAGTGCCTTAAGATTGTTTTTACTGCCCAATAGTTATAAAACATATAAATAGTTTCTTTTGTGTGTGAAGAACAGGGTAAGAAATGAATTTGTGTGGGCCAATGGAGGTTTTTTTTTTATGCTGTAGTATGTAATAGATTATATCTGTGAGGTAATGAGAAATACTTTTGTTATGTTTGCAATTGACACTGAGCAAAGGTGCAGGTGATACACCAGCAGATCACCTGTTTCAAACATATTCCTTCTCAACTCCACTGCATAACAGCTATCTAACTTCATCCTGGTGATCAGGGTTAGCTATTTCTGACGGTATGATCACACTTTCTATTGCTTCTTCTTCTCTTGGCAAGAAAAGCCTAGAAGTTTCTAGGAGGCTTGAACCGTTAAATATGAGTGGGATACTTACTCTGAACATAGTAGAAGTGATCTTCCTTGGAGAACCAGGGTCTCCACATTCACAGTGCCTAAAATTGTGAATAAGAGAACCAAAATTCTCCAAGTCGGTCACAATTGGGACCACTTGTACCTTCGCTCCTTGTTTTTCAATTCATGTACTCTGAGGGCCAGCAGCTTCCAGGTATAGAATATGTGACACAGGCAATGGGTTCCATGTACAGATATACACACCGTCTCCTTCCTCTGTAGTGAAGTGGGTTACCTGATATGATGTAATATTATGTAGAATCATGTTATGATAAGTCACTCTACTTATTCAGATATGAGTGCTGGATAACGTGCTGAAGGCAGGAAAGGCATAGCCAGACCTAGAATATGTATCAGTTCAGGTCAAGATGAATCACTGCCATTCAAGGATGGGAAGGGTCCAATGCAATCAACATCACACCATATGGGTATCTGCTTCTCACAAAGGATGATGCTGTATGAGAGCTGAGCATATCAATCTGCAGATGGTAGATTGGACAATGGTTACAATAGCCATTTCAACTTTGGTGAGTGGGAGCCCATGTTGTTGGGCACACGCTCAGTCAGTGTCCCTCCCACCATGGCTCCTCCACACATGTGTTCACTGTGGTAGTACTGCGATGGCTGGTAACATGGCTAGATGATGCCATTCGGCTTAGCTATTCTGTATACTTGAGTATTTAGTTTAGATAGCACTGGATGGTTCTGCTGGGTATTGCCATACAAAGTAATAAGCTATTCACACTTTGTACCCAATCCCATTGGTCCACTCACATACTTATACTAAAGACTTCTTTGTCCCCAACCTTTCAGTTTTTCAGTCTCTTTTGTTTTGTTTGTTTGTTTGTTTGTTTAATTTCAAGACTGCTGACCAATTAGCCAATTCACTTGCATTACTCTGCACAAAAGTGTAGGTAATCAGGTTTTCCACCTGAAGATCAGCCTTTGGGAGAATATCCCCTCATCGTTGCAACCATGGAGCAATGGGGTTCACCTGCAGTAGCAGTCCATTTTCAGTATGCACCTACATACCACATTAACTCCTCCTGAAAGCATACTCAGCCTTGTCCCTCCTCTGTCAGCTGACCATAATGTTGGCACCATGCAGTCCCAGCTGTGAACTGAGGGTGAGACATCTGTGCAGCAGTAGTGGATGAGATTGGAATCTGCCCTTTGGCCCTGCTTTTCCCTCATCATAGATATACTTTTTCCGTTTTATTATGGATAATTACTGGACCTATCTGGTCATATAACATGATGAGTAAGTCTTAGAGAACCCAGGCTGTTGTGGACTACCATTCAAAATTTGGTTTGAATATCCAGAATGATAATGCCACACATACACCAGGAGAGCATGAAAAGTTTATTACTCAGACAATGAGGCTTTCTGGGGAGATATGAGAGGCTCTCTAGAAGGTTCAAAATGGGTTGACAGAGAGAAAAAGAGTAAGGAGCTGAGACTGGGGTTTTTATTGTGGTTAAGGGATAGGGCCATCATAAGGGTTCCTGCTAGTGTCAAAGAAGGAACACCTGGGCTTTTCTATAAGCTCGCCAAAAAGCAAGACACATGGGGAAAGGGGAAGGGCTGAGACTTATAAACAGCAAACAACCACAAAAATGGAGTCAGACTCCATAGTAAAAAGGTCATTATGGGGAGTTATGGCTCCATGGACATTTTATTCTTGTGGCCCCGTAGCATAAAAGGAGCTCTCTTTCAAATAGTGCAGACTTTACTTTTTTGATTTTTGATGATAAAATGACCTTCCACAAAACCCTAAAAGCATACTTTCTAACACTGGTGTTTTTTATAAACCCCACACAGAGTCTTGTATCCCATGGATACCTTTAGCATTGTGGGGTCTGCTGGGTCATATGGTCCATGCAACATGGCTGCTTTGCACCCCAACCTGAACCTGCTGCAAAGAACTTTTCTATGTTTGTATATCATTGAAAACTAATAGCATTTTGTGGCACGAAAAATGGATTAGAATAATATCTCCAATTAAGAAATATACAACTTTCATATTTCCAGAAGTCTACCAGGTATTATGATTCCTTCTTGGTGTAGTTAAGTGTAAGATGAAATAATCTGATCATTACTTGGCATGTGATTCACATACCACCAAACATAGTGACGTACCACCAGATCCCCCAAAATTCACTATTGTGAGGGTTGTGAATCTTATAAGATTTATCTCCTACCTTCCAGAGCACCAGGTGTTATCATGACCCCAATCATACTTGCCATTTTTCACTCCTCTACTCTGATTAACTTAATATCATTAATATATTAGAGAACAGGATAATTAACCTAGCCTTTGGGCAAAAACATAGCATGTGTAATTATCCTTTACACATAAATGCAAACTGCTTTTGATTTTCCTTATTGATAGGGAGTTAATTGCTAAATCTATGGCTGTAGACTATATTCTTGTGGCTGTGTTAGTTTTCTCCGAGGAATATACCACATCCGGCACAACATATTGAGGTTATTACTTTGTGAAAATGACATAATTTACTATTATTCGCCAGGATCCATATAAGGAGTTGATAGGAGCATTTTGAGAACCACCACTTTTGCATCCTTAGTCTTCATTAAAGTTCTAATCTTGGTAATTTCCTCTAGATACAGTATATTTTCTTTAACATCTTTAAAAAAGAAGAAGTCATTTTCATAGACTTCTACTTGTCCTCCAATATAGTAGCTCTTACCTTATAGACCAAGGAACCAATGCATAGTTCTGCCAACTATCAGTTTGTCCATTCCTTTTATATATTCAGGGGCAGAAAAATGATAACCTATATCAGTACAAGCAACAGACCCACTGTGAGCCATATTCCATTTATTACCTGGCTCCCATATACCTGCAATTATTTTGTTTTTCCTGATTCTTTTCCTTAATTTTTATTAATTTCTTTTTGTTACAGATGCTTTTCCTTTTTGCCCCCACTGACACTCTCCTCCCGAACCCGCCCCCTCCCCACCCCAGCATTGTTGTCTATGTCCATTGGTTATGCATACATGCATATAAGTTCTGTTGGTCTATCTCCTCCCTCCCGCCATCCCCCTCTTCGGATGTGTACCCCATATCCATGTCTCCGTGTCCATTCTATTCATCAGTTTGTTTTGTTCATTATAGTCCACAAACAAGTGAGATTATGTGATATTTGTCTTTCTCTGATTGGCTTGTTTTCTTAGCATAATACTCTCCAGGTCCCTCCAGGTCCTCTCAAAGGATAAGAGATCTCTCTTTCTTACAGCTGCATAGTACTCCACTATATATATGTACCACAGCTTTTTTTATCCATTCATCTACTGATGGACGCTCAGGCTATTTCCAGATCTTAACAATTGTAAATAGTGCTGCTATGAACATAGGGGTATGTATATTTTTTCTGATTGGTGTTTCAGGCTTCTTAGGATATATTCCAAGGAATGGGATCACTGGGTCAAATGACAGTTCAATTTTTAATTTTTGAGGAAATATCATATTGTTTTCCATAGTGGCTGCACCAATCTGCATTTCCACCAGCAGTATACAAGAGTGCCCTTTCTCCACACCCTCCTCAGCACTTGTTTGATGACTTGCTGATGGCAGCCATTCTGGCAGGTGTGAGGTGATACCTCATAGTTGTTTTAATTTGCATCTCTCTGATGATTAGTGATGCTGAACATTTTTTCATATGTCTCTTGGCCATTTGTATGTCCTGTTTGGAGAGGTGTCTGTTTAGGTCCTCTTCCCATTTTTTAATTGGATTGTTTGTCTTCCTTTTGTTGAGTTGTATGAGCACTGTATATATTTTGGAAATTAACCCCTTATCTAATGTATTATTGGCAATTATGTTCTCCCATATAGTGGGGTCCCTTTCCATTTTCATGATTGTTTCTTTTGCTGTAAAGAAGCATTTTAGTTTGATGTAGTCCCATGTGTTCAATTTTTCCTTTGTTTCTCTTGCTTTAGGCATTGTGTCAGTGAAAATTCTGCTGCATGTGATGTGTGAAATTTTGTTGTCTACATTTTTTCTAGGATTTTTATGGATTCACGAGTCACATTTAAGTCTTTTATCCATTTTCAGTTTATTTTTGTGTATGGTGTAAGTTGGTGGTCTAGCTTCATTTTTTTGCATGCAGCTGTCCAATTTTCCCAACACCATTTATTAAAGATGCTGTCTTTACTTCACTGTAGGCTCTTGCCACCTTTGTCAAAATATTAATTGAGCATAATGTCTTGGGTCAATTTCTGGATTCTCTGTTCTGTTCCACTGGTCTATATGCCTGTTCTTGTGCCAGTACCAGGCTGTTTTGATTACAGTGGTTTTGTAGTATAACCTGATACCCGGTATTGTGATCCCATCTACTTTGTCCTTCTTTTTCAAGATTGCTGTGGCTATTCAGGGTCTTTTTTGGTTCCATATGACCTTTTGAAGTATTTGTTCTAGTTCTGTGAAATATGTCATTGCTATTTTAATGGGGATTGCAATGAATCTATAGATTGCTTTGGGTAGAATCGACATTTTAATGATGTTGATTCTTCCAATCCATGAACAAGGTATATGCTTCCACTTTTTTATATCTTCCTCTATTACTTTTTTTAATGTCCTATAGTTTTCTGAGAACAGGTCCTTTTCTTCTTTGATTAAGTTTATTCCTAGGTATCTTAGTTTTTTTTGCTGCAATGGTAAATGGGATTGTTTTTTTAGTTTCTCTTTCTGTGAGTTCATTGTCAGTCTATAAGAATGCTGTTGATTTCCTGATGTTAGTTTTGTATCCTGCTACTTTGCCAAATTCATTTATTAGTTCTAGTAGATATTTGATGGAGTCTTTAAGGTTTTCTATGTACAATACTATGTCATCTGCGAATAATGACAGTTTCACTTCCTCCTTTCCAATTTGGATTTCTTTTATTTTTTCTTCTTGTTCAATTGCTGTGGCTAAGACTTCCAGTACTATGTTAAATAAGAGTGGCAAAAGTGAGCATCCCTGTCTTGTTCTTGTTCTTAAAGGGAATGCTTTTAGTTTTTGCCCATTGAGTATGATGTTGGCTGTAGGTTTTTAATATATGGCCTTTATTATGTAGACATATGATCCCTGTATCCCCACATTGCTGAGCGTTTTTATGAGAAATGGGTGCTGGATTTTGTTGAATGTGTTTTCAGCATCTATTGACATGATCACATGGTTTTTATCTTTCATTTTGTTTATGATGTATCACACTTATTGATTTGCAAATATTGTATGATCCTTGCATCTCTGGGATGAATCTCACTTGGTCATTATGAATAATTTTTTTGATGTATTGCTGGATTTGATTTGTTAATATTTTGTTAAGGATTTTGGCATCTATGTTCATCAGGGATATTGGCCTGTAGTTTTCTTTCTCTGTAGTGTCTTTATCTGGTTTTCGAATTAGAATTATGCTGGCTTCATAAAATGAGTTTGGATGTCTTCCTTCTTCTTGGATTTTTTTGGAATAGTTTGAGGAGAATGGGTGTTAGATCTTGTTTGAATGTTTGAATGTTCAGTAAAACTCCCCCGTGAAGCAGTCAGGGCCTGGGCTTTTGTTGAGGGGAGTTTCTTGATTACATCTTCAATTTCCTTAATTGTTATTGGTCTGTTCAAGTTTTCTATCTCTTCCCGGTTCAGTTTTGGGAGACTGTGTGTTTCTAGAAATTTGTCTATTTAGCCTGGATTGTCCAATTGGTTATCATATACTTGTTCATAATATTTTTTAATGATCCTGTGTATTTCTGTGATGTCAGTTGTTACTTCTCTTTTGTTTATGATTTTGTTTATTTAGGTCCCCTCTTTTTTTTCTTAGTGAGTCTGGCTAAGGGTCCATCAATCTTGTTTAACTTAATAGACTATTGATTTTTGTGACCTATTAAATATCTTTTCCTCTCTACTGTCACTACTAATGCTTTAGTTCAAGCCTTCTTTATCTCTTGTTTAAACTCCTATAATATATTTTTAACTGTTTTCCTAAGTTCCATTTTTGTTTATGACTAATTCAATTTTCACATTGTTTCCATTATTGTTAAGAGCACAGGTTTTATATACATAGTCCATGAATCTTGATTAATGAAGTCATTTGCAAAATGAAGATACTTATGTATGGATTTAAAATTTGTAAAGAGTTAAATATCATTGACTGGTGAATAGGAGTTTATTTTATTTGAGGTAAAAAGTGAAACATAATGAATTACATGGTTTTGATTCCTTGTTAATGTCACTGATATAAATCCTCCGTGTTATCTCTAAGGCATAATTAACTGAGTTATCCAATGGCTGAAAAATCTAGTTTGACCTAACAATATGAAATTAATGACCACAAGCCTGGCTGCTATTCATCCCACCCATTCTATATCTCTTTACCAACATTACGCAATGCTATTATTATCCATCAGTGCTAAGATTTCTAGAAGCAATGGGAAGGTAGTTAGGAGAGCTGTGTGGGCCATTACAATGACTTTATTATACACACACTCTGGAAGTTCACATTGTGTGTTTCCCATCTCTAATGAGTATAAGTTTTTCAGAGAAATAAACAGATTTACTTCAACAAGAAAGAGTGTGCCCTCTTCAATCGTATTTTTTGAACTTGAATTTTAGAAGAATCACCTAACAAAGAGACATCATAGGGAAAAGGGCATGAGCATAGATACCAAATAGGACTAGATTCAAATTCCAGTTCAAATACTTGCTGGCTAAGAAGCAATATGAGGTAAATGGTGAAATCTCTATGAACTTCTCTTTATTAATCTCCAAATAAAGATGGCAATGAATTGGTTACAATGTTATAGGGGAGACTAATAAAAATAACATGAGAATCAGTTGGTACAAAGCAATTTCCCAATTACTTGAACATAAGTACTTTACAGGCCTACTGTCTAAGGTTTGAAATACAACTTGAGAGTCTAATAATAAAATTCAGTGTCACAATATTTTATATAAACCAGTATCACGTGACAATCACTTTGATGTAGAGAAGCATGTATTGGTGACCCTTTGCAATCCCAGGAATTTATGTCTAAGAGTTGTTAAGAAACTTCCTAAAGATGGCACAATGCACAAAAGGCAGTCCTAAACCTGTCATCTAAATTTCAGGTTTAAGTCTTATTTGTTCATTATCAAGGCCAGCAGGCACCAGCCAAGACAAGGCCTCCTCCTGTAGCAGTCATTGAAGATATCCTATTTCACAGTTGTTGACTAATCTAATTGCCAGTAAATTCTGTTAATTTAGAATTGAATCTGCTTCACACTACTTTCTAACCCATAATCCTGGTGTGACTCTCCAGAGCCACATAATTTGCTCAAGTTGAATGATATTTCAAGAACTACTATTTTCTTCTTAACTTCTATTTTCCAGATGTTACTCATTTCTGAAGAAATCCATATTTAAACAAACATCTATGGATGATTACAGGACAAAATATTCTAGATCCTTCTATCAGATGTGTTGTCAATGCCTGTGTTGAGGTCAGTCACTACTCCCCTTGTGCATGCCGTCATTATGACTATTCATACCAAGTGTGATCTGTTATTTCAGACGTGAATAAACTATTATAAAATGATAAGTTGGAAACTTACTATTATAAAAATAGTCAAAAGGGAGGGAATCATCAGGCCCAAACTTGTGTTACAAGAAATTTGGATAAATGCAGGTATTTCTTTCAAAGAAGCTGGGAATGTTTTAAATGGATTCTTCTGCTTTAATTAGAATATCTGAGCTTTTGCATGATGTCTTGCCTCACAACAGTCCAAAGTCTGTTACAGAGCATGATGATGGTGAAACATAAATTATATTGATTATAAAACAATGTACCTTCTGAACTAGGACTTCAATATGAGAGAGAGCATTTTAAGTGGAATTCATCAGAATTTTGTAAATTTTTATCAAGGAAAATCTCTACTATATAGAAATATAACACACTTTTAAATAACCCATATGTTAAAGAAGATTCTCAACAGAAATTAGAAAACATTTTAAACTAAACATTAATGAAGATATAAGACAAAATTTGTAGGTGTAGCTAAAACTTATAGTGCTTTATAATGATTCAAGAACAGAATAAAGGCACATAATATTGACTCACTGTCAATGAGGCTCCCTTCTTTTTGGGCTCTTGGCTTCCCAAGTTGTGGCTGTTTTGGAAGCTCATTAATGTGCTCATCATAGTGATACATGATAGATAGATAGATAATTTACACACACACACACACACACACACACACACACTCATATATACATATATAAGTATATACTAACTTTTCTAGTTCTGAGAAGCCTTTTGTTTGCTAACAGCTACTCCATCATATCCAGAAGTGAACGTCTTGAACATCCACCTTTAATATCTAGAATTAGGAGACCCAGGCTAAGCACTAACAATAGTAGCAAAAGAGTAAACTAAGGTCTTACTCAGTTATCTCACATTTTAGCACAATTCAGAAATCTTGCAACCATCTAAAAATGCTAGATTTCTTGATCTTAACAACTGACCCAGAGTTGGTATTTGTTTATTCTCTTGGGAAATAAATTATTTCTTTTAAAGCTGCCCAGGAATACTATTGTTATTAAATTTTACTTCAGCTTTTCAGATATAAGTTCAGGCTTCAATATATCATTAGCCAACACATGGAAGATTTTTTAATTTAAATTTAAGACACTATTTTGTAATTATATCAACGTTAGTGGAGATTCTTACTGTTAGGACTTACACAGGCAATATAATTCCTAATGACCATTTTGCAAGCTTCTCCGCCACAGGAGAACAAAGACCAAACTTCCCACCACAGGAGAACTGGTCAGACAAGAAATGCTGGACAAGAAATGCCAGACACCAGGAACCAAAGAAGCACCCAATCACACATCTGCATTCCTATAGACCCGACCCCCTGCCCAAAATCACCAACAAAGACCCCAAAACCCACTGATTGACAAAAGCTGCCTGCCAGTGGACGTATATAAGGATGAAACTCCAGCTCCTAGGTGCTGCCATCATCTATCTAATACCCCACGGCCTGGTGACATGTAGCCCTTCCCTTTGGATATCCTCGTGCCCCAC
Organism: Tadarida brasiliensis; assembly: GCA_030848825.1. Taxonomy (NCBI): domain Eukaryota; kingdom Metazoa; phylum Chordata; class Mammalia; order Chiroptera; family Molossidae; genus Tadarida; species Tadarida brasiliensis. The sequence continues at coordinate 32,862,914 of CM061260.1, forward strand.
CCCCTTTCTTTAAAAAAACCAATTTTCTTTATTCACTATCTGAGATTGCTATTTAGAATGCCCGTGCACCGTGAACCACCAACTTTAACCTTTCACTTACAAGTTATTAATTTGTTGTACAAATGTCTCGATTTGATCACATAAGAATAAATGTTTCCTAATGCTATTGCTGTAATTAACCATAAAAACCAATTAAAAGAATGAATTAAAAAGTAACTGAAATTCAACTTCCAGATGAACCAATAAGGGCAACAAGCTTATAAAAATATTGAATAAAATATTCGTTTCTTAATGGTGACTTTATCTGCAAATAAAATATATGCTTGTTAAAATATTAATCTGAATTACTATTATGTATCTACTTTAAGCAGCTTTAATTATTATTTTAAATGTATTCTTGACAAAATATGTATCAGTTTCTTTGTTAAAATTAAAATACTGTGAAAATATGCTTGAGTTTCATTGCTAATTTAGTTACAATTTTAATAAACAAAAGATTCAAGTGCTACATGGTAAAGTTATTTCTCTCAATAGTTTCTCTAATTCACTAGTTGTAAAGATAACACATTTATTTCTTAAAATTTTATTCTATTTTATCACTTCATCAATGTTTGATGGCTCTCTTGGGAAATTTTAAACCTCATTAAAAGCATAACAGAGTAAGAACAAAGTCTCTTAACTTTTGTTCTAGATTGTTTTTTCTGTTTCTTGAAGATAATGCCAAGATTTGAAAACTCATTCTTCAGTCTAAAAGTATCAGAAGTTAAAAATTTTTTTAGTGTATGTGTGTTTTTGTTGTTGTTGTTGTTACCACATTACTCAGTTTGTTTCTCTTATCTTAGTTTCCTCATTAAAATCCTAAAACAGTCTGTACATTTTCTTGCCTTTGGAATCGTGTTCTTTCACAGAATCTCAAAGAAAACATTCCAGGGACCCATATAGGGGAGATAATAGCATGATAAGATTTATTTGTAGAGTCAGATGCAAAGTCAAAGGACTGTCCCTGGATCTCCAATGTCCTATTTCCATCTGTCCCTCCATGGAAAAAGTCCAACCTTGCCTTCATTTGGGCCAGAAATAGGGCAATGTCCAGAGATTTTGTGCCATGTTAAAGCTTAGTCCTTTGGAGCCCGAGAGGTCTGCCATGGGCTCCAAGCAGCTACTAGACCCACATGCTTGCTTTGGAGAGAGAATGCATGAGCATACAGGAAGAGTTCACATTACCCAGAGAGAGAGAGCTTCTTTCTTAAACTGGAATTATATTATCTCAGGCTTAGGAAGTACCTTGCACTTTTTCAAAACAATCAATCAACTTCTCAAACTTTCATGGGCTTGCACTGGGCCCACACTCTAACTAATCCATTTCCTAGATCTTTTGGGGTTCTGTGTCCTCTTGATAATATTGTGATTAGCTAGTTATTAATAACAGGAAAGAAGCAAAGGGAAGGCCAGACATTATAGGCATGTCATTTGGGCAGCTTCACCAGGAAGCAGCAATTTCACACTCCCCAGGGAACACTGGCCTATTCTCTGCAAAACACTGGGGAAGGGATCCAACAAAGGGAAGATAGACATGTACCCAGTAAAGTTGGGATGGTATAGTGAAGGTAATTGCCTGTCAGTCACACCTGGGGAAAAAGATCATTGGCCAAATGGGCATGGCCACTGCAAGCCTGTGAAAATTTGGGAATACATAATCCCCTAAACAAAGGAATTATCTCTCGTGTTGTTCTTGTGTTCTTGTACTCATGGCTTGCCCTTGGCTTCCTTGCATTCGCCCCTATGGCCCACAGTCATGTGGACCCCACATGCAATGGATTAATGGACTACAGCAGGAAAAACAATCTAAGCTGGCCTGATGCTGCACTGAACCCAGCTGCAACACTGTCTGGACACTGTCTCTGCTTTTAGCTCTACTGAAGCCCCAGCTACACTTCTTCTATGGCTGGACTAGAGGAAACGGGACTTTGGAAACCTAGGATGTAATTCAACAGAAATAAAGCTTTCTACTATACTTCATCCTCCCCTGGGGGCCTTCAGAAATTCTTATTCCAGCAGTACCCCAAGAATTTCACTCCCTTCAGCAACTGGCAGAGATGAGGCCCTCTCTCCTCCATTAACACCCTTATCAAATCTGATGCAAGGCTAGACTGACAGACCTCTATGGTTGGCTCTCACTGTGCATGTGCCTTTATTGTTCGCTGCCTTTGTTGTTCTCTCCCTTCCCCCAGTGGACATGGGGTTCGTGGGGAGTATGTGAAACTGTAACTTCCTAGGGAAGCAAGCAGGCTTATGTTCCCCAGTTGATTAGGCTTAATAATGTGTGATTTCCTTTGCTCCCTTCCTTTATTAATAACTAGTTAACTACCTATGTCAACATTTTCTCTACAAGCATTTTGAACATTGTAAAGCTTTATAGAAATACCAAGTATTCTTATTGTTACAATTTTGCAGAGGTGAACATTGTCAACTAAAGAGAAACAAAGTTTGCCACCAGAAATTACGCCTTTTGGTATATTGATTTTAAGCTAGTTATTGAGGAACAAAAGACTCAAAACACTTGACCTTCCCTCTAACTGCCTAAAAGGAATTTTGATAGAGGACCAGTTCCAGGAAGGGAGAACCCATCACAGATAACTATAGTCTAATCTGAACTACTATGTGAAGGAAAAGGAGGAATCCAGGTTCACTCTGTGTGTCTTTGTTAAAGATTTAACAAACATGTGGTTTTCCACCTCCATGGGAATTGCCTTCCAGCCCTCTGGAGTTCCAAACCACAACCCTCCCTTTCTCCTTAGATCCAGAATGTTATATCAACATCAACTTTGACTCTCCTATCATATGACACCTCTGGTATGTACATTCGTAATAAACTGTACATTTTATCTCATTAATTTGTTTCTCTTTATTTATTAGCCCAGCTAGAAGAACTTAGAAGGTAGAAAGACATTATTATTTCTTTGCTCCTCCATACAATAAAAAAATTGTTAGAACCTAGATTTATTACCCCCATCCTGAATGGGCTCAAGGAAACTATGAAGCTAATGGTTGCTGAGTAAACTCTAGGGAAAAAATTAATAGTGAAAACTTTTTATGCTTTTTTGGCAAAGAAAGATTATTTTATTTTTTTCACAAAAAAATGGGTCTCTGGAATATATTATCAGAGACAGTAAATAAGTCACCTTTGAGACTGTTGGCTAAACGATAAATAAATGCTTGCATTATTGATTCAATATTAAGTCCTACTAGTATACTTTTCAAAAAGGTAATTTTGATGGAAAAGAAATATGACCTCAAATTTGCTCCACAGCCTTGGTAGATGTGGTTCTGATTTTATTTACTCCATATCAAAAGATCATCTATAATTTATTTAGTGGAGTACTAGTATTATACATGATAAATTTAATTAGTATAGAGTACTATAGGGAAGCTTCCATTCAACACTGTGTGGATGAAAAGGGGCCACATGCTATCCTGATAAGCTCAGGGAAGGCCTGCATGACAGCTTTGCAAACTCAGAGACATAAAGTAACCAGAAAGGATGGTCTGAAATTAAAACATTTTTAACTAAAAGCAGTTTATGGCAGGTAGACATGTCCTAGGCTGGCATCTTCCCTGACAAAGGTCAATTTTTACCTTAATGGAGCCTGTTGTCTTTTTGCATCTAAGACACCGTATCTTTGGCATGTGGAGTAACTTCCTTTTTTCCAGACCCTCAGGGCACAACCTATGCAAACAGGGTGAAAAACACAAATCGTCTCATTGTTATTATTACCATATTGATTGTTGACTATTAACTATCCTGTACCCACCTATGAAAAAGAAGGATATGTCTATCATGTTACTTTCCATCCAATTCCAGAGATTCTCCCACCCTTTACTTTCTCCCACCTCCCTAATCTATCACCAGTGAATTTCATGTAACATACTTAAACCTTCTATTTTGATTGTAATGTATAAATTAAGGTGCAAAGTTGCCATTCTCCTGAGCATTATCTCAATCCGTTGAGGTTTTGCTTCCTAGCATTAGTTGACAATTTGACTCAAATAAACTCACAGCATTCTTCACAGGTTTGAATGTTTCTTACATTGACAACTAGTTAAAATAATTCCTATTTTATGTCCTTACTTTCAGCTATATGTGGCTTAAATAAAAAATGTAAGTCAAGAGGGATTCCAAAATGGTGGTAGAGTGAATGGAAGCTACACAGACCATCTCCCAGGCCACACTGCAATTACAACTAAAATAAAGACAAATCATCAGGAAAAAGCAACAGAAAAGCAGCTGGAGAGGACCCATATAACCAGGAACAGGAAAAAAGGACACTGAATCGAGCCTGGTAGGTTTGTGGAGGCACGAAAGGGTGGTCTGAGAGCCCATGGACAGCAGCTGTTTTAGATGTGAGCAGCTCCCTCGGGGTTAAAATCCCAAGCCAGCTCCACAGCACAGAGGGCCAGGACACAGCACTAAATTAGCTACAGCCACTCACCTTGGACTCTGGCAGAGGGAGGGCTGACTGGACTGGAACTGTGTGGGGACACCCAGGATTTGGAGGGTGCTGAGTTTTTGCTCATGGCCACACAGGGCAGTGGCCATTTGTTTGGGGAGCCCCTTCCTGGAGCTCTGGGGAGAAGCAACAGCCAATGCCATGGAGATTTAATCCCATCCAGCTGGGCCAGAGAAACGCAAATAGAGGCTCATTAACAACCAGCATCTGCCCCACTCATGGGAAATCCTCTTACGCTGAACACCTGAGGGAGTATTTCATTCACTTGAGGGCTACAATCCAAGGCTCATCAAGTAACTAAGACTAATAGCCTCCAGGCAAAAAGCTAGAGGATAATTGAACCTTTCCTGGACTTGCATATCTACCCAGGAAAGTAAGACTTGACAGCCGTGTTTAACATGGGTCCTCCCACAATCATCCAAACTGAGTAGAGGGGGCCACAAACAGCAGAACACCAACACCCACAAGGAAAATTTTGTAGGCTCAAAAACTCACTGAGATAGCCAAAATGGTGAAACAAAGAAACAAATCCCAAACGAAAGAACAAGAGAACTCTAATGAAGATGAGATAAATGAAATGCAGTTAAGCAAGTTATCAGAGGTAGAGTTCAGAGCCATGATCTTGAAGAAGCTCACCAGCATGAGTAAGGACATCAACACCATTAGTAAAGATATAGAAACATTGAAGCCAACCAAGTGGAAGTGAAGAATGACACAGTAGAAATAATGAACACATTGGAAGGAATAACCAGCAGAGTAGAGGAAGCTGCAGACATGATCAGTGAATTAGAAGACAAGGTAGAAAAAATCAACCAATCAGAAACCAAAAGGAAAAAACAATTAAAAAACAGGAAGACAGCTTAAGAGAACTGTGGGACAACTGGAAATGTAACAACATTTGCATCATAGGAGTTCTAGAAAAAGAAGAAAATGAGCAAGTGTTAGAAAATATATTTGAAGAAGTAGTGACAGAAAACTTTCCTAATTTGGTGAAGGAAGAAGGCATTCAGGTTCAAGAAGCACAGAGAGACCCATGTAAAAAGAACCCAAACAGGCCCACACTAAGACACATAATAATTAAAATGCCAAAAATTAAAGACAAAGAGAGAATCCTAAAGGCAGCAAGAGATAAGCAACAGGTTACCTACAAAGGAACCCCCATAAGGCCATCATCTGATTTCTCAACAGAAACACTACAGGCTAGAAGGGAATGGCATGAAGTAATCAAGGTCATGAAAAACAAGGATCTGAATCCAAGACTTCTCTATTCAGCATGACTATCATTTAAAATAGAAGGTAGCCCTAGCTGGTTTGGCTCAGCGGTTAGAGAGTCAGCCTGCGGTCTGGAGAGACCCTGGTTCGGTTCCCGCTAAGGGCATGTACCTTGGTTGCAGTTTGTTCCCGGCCCTGGTTGGTCATGCGGGTGGCAGCCACTCGATGTGGCCCTTTCATGTCGATGTTTTTCTCTCTCTCTCTTCCTCTCTCTCCATCCTACTCTATCTGAACAAAAAATGAAAAAATGTCCTCGGGTGAGGATTAAAAAATAATAATAATAATAAAAAATAAAATAGAAGGTAAAATAAAGAGCTTCCCAGACCAAAAAAAAAAAAAAGGCTAAGGGAATATATTAGCACCAAACCAGCATTACAAGAAATGTTAAAAGAACTGCTATAATTAGTAGAAGAACTAGGAAGAAAAATATAACCACACTAAACAAAAATGGCAATAAATAAGTACAACATATCAATAATCAGCTTAAATGTAAATGGATTGAACACTCCAATCAAAAGACACAAAGTACCTGGTTGGATAAGAAAGCATGACTCATATATATGTTGTTTACAAGAGACCCACCTCACAACAAAAGACTCACATAGGTTGAAAGTGAAGGGATGGAAAAAAAATCTTCGAAGCAAATGGAAAGGAAAAAAAAGCTGGGGTAGCAATACTCATATCTGATAAAATAGATTTCAAAATGAAGACCATAACTAGAGACAAAGAAAGCCACTACATAATATTGAAAGGATCTATCCAATTGTTAGATATAGACTTGGTAAACATAAGACTCTAAATGATGCACTAGGTCAAATGTATTTCATAGATATCTACAGAGAATTACACCCAAAAACTGCAGAATTCACATTTTTCTCAAGTGCCCATGGGGCATTCTCAAAGATAGATGACATGTTAGGACACAAACTAAGTCTCTACAAGTTCAAGAAGATTGAAATCATATCAAGCATCTTTTCAGATCACAAAGGCATGAAATTAGAAATCAATTGCAACAAGAACGTGCAAAGACATTTGAATACATGGAGGCTAAATAGCATGTTATTAAACAATGAATGGGTTACCAAGGAGATCAAGGAAGAAATTAAAAACTTCCTGGAAACAAATGAAAGTGAACACACAACAACACAAAATCTATGGGATTCAGCAAAAGCAGTCCTGAGAGGGAAGTTCATAGCACTACAGGCCTACCTCAAGAAACAAGAATAATTCCTAATTGACTTTCTAAACTCACAACTTAAAGAACTAGAAAGCAAACAAAAAGGAAACCCCAGAGCAAGTACAAGGAAAGAAATAGTAAAGATCAGAGCAGAAATAAATGACATAGAGACCAAAAAAAATTTCAAAAGATCAATGAAACAAAGAGCTGGTTCTTTGAAAAGATAAACAAGATTGATGGACCCTTATCTAGACTCACCAAGAAACAAAGAGAGAGAACCCAAATACACAAAATCAGAAATGAAAGAGGAGAAGTAACAACTGACACCACAGGAATACAAAGGATTGTTAACAAATACTATGAACAATTATATGGCAACTAATTGGATAATCTAAGCGAAATGGACAAATTTCTAGAAACTTGTGCTGGAGAAAAGGGGACTCTAGTACACTGCTGGAGGGAATGTAAACTGGTGCAGCCACTATGGAAAACAGTATGGTGTTTCCTCAAAAAATTAAAAATTGAACTGCCATTTGACTCAGTGATCCCAATTCTAGGAATATATCCTAAGAATATATGTACGCCAATCAGAAAAAAACGCCAATCAGAAAAAAATATATGTACCCCTATGTTCATAGCAGCACTATTTATAATTGCTAAATCTGGAAACAGCCCAAGTGTCCATCAATAGATGAGTGGATAAAAACCTGTGGTACATATATACAATGGAATACTATGCAGCTGTAAGAAAGAAAGATCTGTTATCCTTTGAGATGACATGGAGGGACCTGGAGAGTATTATGCTAAGCAAAATAAGCCAATCAGAGAAAGACAAATACCACATGATCTCACTTATTTGTGGAATATAATGAACAAGGTGGTCTGATGAATGAAATAGACACAGAGACATAGAAAGGAGTAAGGTTTAGACTGACAACACTCAGAGGAGGGGCACGGGGGGATAGATGAGATGAACCAAGAACTTACATGCATGTATGCATAACCGATAGACATAGACAACAATGCTGGGGGGCTTGGGGGGTGGGATGGGGAGGAGGGTGTCTAGGGGGGAAAAAGGAGAAACATCTCTAACAAAAATAAATTAATAAAAATTGGGAAAAAAATGGTAAGTCAAAAAACTAGTGTTCAGTTTTTATCAGAAATCATTTATATACCCCACAGTTTTGCTATGTCAAAACACTAATGTTTCTTTTTATAGATTTAGTTCAGATTGTAATTAGCAATTAAAATGAAATCTTTAGTTAATAATTTTGAGCATTAGTTTTTACATTTAATGTATACAGTTTTTCAACGTACATTTGGTTAAAGGCACAATTTAGTTAAAAGGTCTGAGCCGGCAGCAGGTCACATCCACAATACAAGGCCAATGTAGAGCAAAACTATTTTATTGTATGTGCCTGGGGGCAGGCAGGCTGAGCCTGAATAAAGGGTCAGCCTCGAATAATAGTTGGGGTGTAGATTATATACTCTGCTTCTAGCTTCCGACAATTCCTGCTGAGGTACTCTGCATGGCCCATTGTCCAATTTGCTGTTGGAGTGGTCTGGTATCTGGTCCTGCATCTACTGGGTGATTCATTGTCTTGCGGATAACCTGATAATCCGTATTCAACAGAAGGCTGAGCAAAGGTCATGCAAGCAATGCATTTTTCACAGTTTCTGCCTTTTGTAAGTTTTGCCTTTACCCTTTAAAATGTTATTAACCCTTTCATTAGTGACTCTTAAATAATCCTAAAACAAAAACTGGTATATTGCATTGACATCTGAAAATTTCTTTATATGGGTGGTTATGACACATAATTCACATATATGAATCTCTGAGAGAAAACATATATTTCCATTACTTGTCATTAATTAATGGTAGACAGTATCACTGCCTATTGAATTCAGCAGACACTATGATGCAGTGCTTTAAAGAGAGAGCAGAGACCTAGGAGCACACCATGGTTTTGAGATCCCTATAACTTCTTTCTGATGTCAGTTTACCATACACTGATATTAAGTACCTTGCAGTGAGTAAACGTCAGAAGCTCAAGATGGTAAATTGGCCCTTAGCCAGCTAGCTCAGTTAGTTAGAGCATTATCCAGATACACCAAGTTTGTGGTCTGATCCCCTGTCAGAACACATATAAGAAACAACCAATGAATGCATACATAAGTGAAACAACAAACCGATGTTTCTTTCTCTCCCTCTCTCTCTCTAAAATCAATTAAACCAAAAGTAGATGGTGAATTGGATACATTTTAATTAGACTTACTGTGAAAGATCTTTTCATATTAAAATATATATCTTTTACCTTAATTACCTTTAATTAATTTATTTTTGTTACAGGTGTTTCTCCTTAAGCATTCACAAACACCACATCTTTGTGAATAATGATTTACAATTCATCAAATGCTTTCAGAATAAAAAAAAGAAGTTGTTGTTAGAATTTAATTGAGAACTTAGGATCCTAAACAAACTACAATGGAATAAACAGTATTGTTTAGAAATGAAAAAAATCTAAGAACAAATAATGTTAAAGACCATTTCTACTGCTATGCTATTATCGTTAAATTAAGAAGAGGAAAGGATCTAGAAAGGGATATGAGAAAATGTATCTTTATTTTATGAAGCTTAAGATGAACATTAATGTAAAATTTTCTCAACAGAATCTTATGAATATTGGTCTATAGAGTGATTAAAAAGACTCATCTTTTAGGAGCTAACAATCTAAATTTCTTTATAAGTATTAAGCATACTTTTTGGTAATATAAATTTATCTAGTGTTCTCTCAAATGTACCCTTTTGGCTATGTTTACATAACATGAATTTGAGGTTTGTGGGCATCTTGGGTCAATGTGAAACAATTTTTATTACTATAGAAGTGAAGCTAATTCTCAGTTCATTCATTCATGTGCAAATATTTATTAAACATCTATTATATGCTAAGCCTTCTTCTAAAGTGCTGCAAATACAGCCTTGAACTTCCTGTCCTCAAGGAGCTTAAGGTATAGATGTTGATAACTAGTCACTGAGTGAAATAATTGCAGGTGTTGTAACGTGTCAGAGAGATAACCAGAGATGCACAGCCGAATTGTAAAGGAGCACTTTATTACACCGGTGTGCTGTTACACCGGCGGGCTGGGGGGTATAGCTTCCCCAAATCCTCAGCCCCGAGCCTTCTTTGTTGCCCGCTTTTAAAGGCACAAACTACAGAAAAAAAACCTGTTCTTGGTGCCGCTTTTGGCACCGTTAAGGGGGGCTGATACAGAGAAGGGGGAGAGGGGCAGGACAACTATGTCTTTTTTCTCATGGTTTCTCTGAGTTTCCCAAGGCCATCCTCAACCCCTTATCTTTACAGTTTTCTTTAGGTGTCTCAAGGCCCTTATGTTTACAGAAAAGAAACTGCCAGGGTGTTTACGTGCAGTAACTGAGGGTCAGAATGGAGTTATTACATCCCCACTGGTTTTATGTATAAGTCAAATCATTGACACTTTTTTTATTAAGGATATTAACTCTGTCCCTGTATTATTCCCAAATTATTGGTATAGAAACAGCAGGTTTCACCTAGTGCTACACAGAGTCCTTCCTGTTTGAGGAAAAGATCTAACCCTTGTCTGTTTTGTACTGCTGGAGGTTATACTTAGGTGGGAGTACGCAAGTCCCTTGTTGTCCCCATTCCCCCATAGGTGTCCCATAACCCCAGGGTAGGGGTTCTTCTATATGACATTAATCTTCAGTAATACCATCTGTGCCTATGGTGCCTCTCATGAGGTCACATAGGTCGAGACTGAAAACGGGTTTTTCTATCCCCTTTGTGGTGACACTTCTTAAGACCTCCCCCAATATCCCATTTTCAAGTTCCCAGTTCCATTGGGGCCCAGATCTATAAAAATTCCCCTGTACAGTCATAATCAGAAAAATTAGAGTCCCAATAAATGCAAGAGTCTCATTTCTAAGGGATCTGGAGAGGCCTGGACCGTTCATTCTGCTTTTTCCACCTTCAGCCGGGAATGGTGCAGTCAGACCGGGATGCCGTTGACCTTGACAGCCATTGGTGCAGGCAGGATAACAGTGTATGGTCCCTTCCAGGCCGGAGTCAGTCCCTGAGTGGTAAATTTCTTTACCCATATTGAGTCCCCGGGCTGGAAAAGGTGCACAGGGTCCGAGGTGGGCACAGGCAGGGCGTCGCAGCTTTCTGGGTGGACTGCGGGCCTGCAAGAACTGTAAGAGGGCGAGGGGGAGCAGAGTAGTCCAGCCCTCACCAGTTTCCAAAACAAATCTGGTTAAGGTTTCCCTCAAGGTAGGTGGGGCAGGAGTAGCCTAAACCTGTTACTTTCTTTATTACATCCTAGACTGTTATTCCATTACTAGGGGCAAACTCTCCCTCTCTCAGTGTCCCTTTCTTTTTCCCTTTTTGAGTATTCCTCCAATATCCTGTCTTCCTGTAATATGTATGTCCCTTTCCTTTATCCTTTCTTATCTTTTTACTTCCTCTGCACAATCCTTCTCTTTTTATTTCTTCCCTTCTCTACAAACTTTCTTCAACTTACACAGACCCTCTGCGACTTACACAATCCTTCTTCAACTTACACAGACCCTCTGTGACTTTCCTCTCCTGACATGAACCTGAGAGCTTGCTCAATCTATCTGCTGTCTGCACATCCCCCAGCTTTTCTTTTCCTCCTCCCTACTTAGACCCACACATTCTTGCTTCCCTCTGCCTTCTCCCTTTCCCTGTGACCTTACTGGACATTGCTTGCCTCTCAGGAGTTCAGTAAGCTTGGTGTAACCTAAGTGGGTAGTCTGGTGCATCTGGTTGACTAAAAGTCCGACCTAGAGCCTCTGGGACTAACAACCTCCCATCAGGCAGTGTCCACCATCCACTGATTTCTTTAATGGCTTGTTTCTGTTTGGCTAAGTCATTTTCTGATCTAGTATATCTGGAGAGGCCATTCCCCACTGGTTTTAGGGCTGCCTCTCAAGCTTCCTGGTGCAGCAGATTTTCTTTCTTGCCCCATCGGAGAGCCTGGATTAGGACTATGAGTTCAGCCTGTTGGGCTGAAGTTCCCCTACTTAATGACTGTGACCAGATGACACAGTCCTGAGTTACTACTGCTGTCCCAGCATACCTGATTTCTTCCTGGACATAGCTGCTCCCGTCCGTGAACAATTCCTCATCTGATGATGGCAGTGGGACATCCTTGAGGTCTGGGCGGGCCATCTGCACTATGTCGATTACCTCCAGGCAGTCCTGTAGAGGTTTCTCCGGGTCATCATCTGGAAGCAGGCTGGCAGGACTGATGGCCAACGTCTTGTGGAACTTGATGCAGGGGCTGGCGTGGAGTGGCAGTGGCCAGCAATTGAATGATCTCTGGAGGAGATCATGTCTGAGTAGGGGGTATGGGCACTCCGGCAGGACCAGAAACGAAGGAGTCACAGTATTTTCCCAAAGTCCATAGTCCTCTTTGAAGTCCAGGGGTAGGTTAGAGTCCCATTGGCTCAGTCAGGACTGAGTCTGCTTCACCAGTACCTACCAGGAAACTAGTTTGTCCCCTATTGTCTTTTCTGCTGTCCTGGCTCTTCCTCACGTTTCCCTTTCTCGGGTGATCCTTTTCTATGGGCCCTGTTCCCCTTAAGGCTGTTATTATTACCTTTGCTATTCTATTATCTTGTTTCCCCGATATTTCATTTCTAAGAATGTTTACTATGCAACCCAATGAGGTCTTCTGGGCATTAGGGTAGCCACCCATGATTAGACTAACCGTAACAAAGTTGAGGAAGGCAGATGAGAACAAAAACAAGGGAAGACACATAAGACAGAAACTTTTGCTCCCCTCATGGAGATTTCAGACGCCTCTTGGCATGTGGCAGGTTGGAATAAGCCCCCAACGCGGATCAGGCTTGCTGGTGGGACACCATAGTGTCCCAAGAACCTGACACCGCCTTTTAGCCGTATGAGGTCATCACGGAACCACAGGGTAGGACTCACACAGGCTCTGTAACGAGTGTCGTGGAGCACAGTCACTCACACACAATTACATTCACACAGTCACACTCACACACCAGAAGTTCTCGGGAGGTGATCAGTCTCCCCTTCCGCCCCACTGGCGGACCAGAAAACACCATGGTCCAGAACCAGAATTTACCAGAATTGAACCCCACCTAATGTCTTAGGGGGATCCCGGAGAGGAGAGGCTGCGCCGGGTCCGGCCCTCTCACTCTCACCCAGATGGACCGGTCACCCAGAACTCACCTCTGGAGGCTTTACCAGGTCTCCTTAAATCTTTTTGGGGATGTCTTGGCATCTCCCAGCCGCTCCTCAGAAACCTAAGTAGGATCTTTGAGGCCCTGGAACATCGCAGGGGGTACCTCCCCTCAGATCTCTCGGGGTCCTGGCGGCCGGATCGGGAGAGGCCGTTCATCCTAGGCGTCTATCACCTGGTGTCCTAAAGCACCAGGGATCTCGCTGGGGCCTCCAAATGTTGTAACGTGACAGCGAGATAACCAGAGACGCACGGCCGAATTGTAAAGGAGCACTTTATTACACCGGTGGGCTGTTACACCGGCGGGCTGGGGGAGGTATAGCTTCCCCAAATCCTCAGCCCCAAGCCTTCTTTGTTGCCCGCTTTTAAAGGCACAAACTACAGAAAAAAAACTACCTTCTCTTGGCGCCGCTTTTGGCACCGTTAAGGGGGCTGATACAGAGGAGGGGGAGAGGAGCAGGACAACCATGTCTTTTTTCTCATGGTTTCTCTGAGTTTCCCAAGGCCATCCTCAACCCCTTATCTTTACAGTTTTCTTTAGGTGTCTCAAGGCCCTTATGTTTACAGAAAAGAAACTGCAAGGGTGTGTACGTGCAGTAACTGAGGGTCAGAATGGAGTTATTACACCAGGTGTTAATGAATGTTACACAGTAAATAAAACCAGAAGGGTTACAGGAGGGGTAGTATTGATACAGGGATTTGCCCTCAAGGGAAAGTATTTCTCAAGAGGAGACATTGAAGCTGAAAGCTGACTGAAGAGAAGTGAATCTGTGAAGATCTAAGGGAAGATCATTCCTGATGGGACCGAGCAAGTGAGCTGAAAATGTGCTGAGCATTTTTGAAGCATTAAAACAGCTCAAATGTTAAGTAGACTTAGTCAATACAGTTTACAATCGGAAAAGATAATTGAGGTGATATGTTTACATCCTTTCTTAACAGTCAAGTAGGCTTTTCTGCAGATACAATCTTTTTCCTATGTATCCTTTCAAGTATAACAAAATAATTTGGAGGCAGATGTTACACATCATTTTAATAATCCTTTTTCAATATAATAGGTAACAAAATAACCCTGTATCTTTTGACAATCCACAATGTGCGCCTCTGTTGAAATGATTGTCTCAAAAAAGCAATTATATAGGTTAAAATACAAAATTCAACCGAGTAAATTTCAAGATCTAATTGGCTTTACGAAGCAATTTGTGAATTGGGCAGCATCCCATCCAGCAACTAGAAGAATGCTCCTGAAACCATGCAGCGGTGTCCCGGGTCGCTGTCTCACAGAATCGAAGAATGAGTTCATGGACAAATAGTAAGCAATAGGAAAGTTTATTTGAAAAATAGACAAGATTCCCTGCAGTGGGCTGGGGACCCAAGTGGGCTGCCTATGGGACTATTTTGTGTAGGGATAGATATATACTTTGCTAGCCTCTGATTTGTCCTTTCAAAGAATTCTGCCTTAGCAACATTCATACATTTTAAAGATTGTGTTTTCCACCTGACTAGGTTTAGCCCTAAGCCATCGATAGGGCCTACTGGCTTTCCTTTTTTGAAAATTTCAACTTCTCCCAGGCTATTAGTGAGGAGGAGGGGAAACGCCCTTGGAACAACCACATGCTTGCTTTTGGTTTCTCCCTCAAATCAAATCATTCAGCAATATTGTTGCCTTGCTCCCAGCAGAATCGCCAGCACCATATTCTTTACAAATAAAATTCCTTGGAATGATACAATCAATCACTGTTCCCCTCTTGCCTGAAGCAGGCTTTTCTGTTTTTTTGGCATGTAACTGACCTGTGCTCCTTCCTGGAGGTTTGAATTTGCATTTCTATAAATGGGGACTGAAAGTTTCGGCCTTGAAGTCATAACTTTGCCAGGTTGATTTTATTTTTTATTTTGAGATTTGTAGAGTCTGAATAAACCTCCAGATATACTGTGTACCAAGTTGCCTGCCTGTGTGCTGAGCTCCAAGTCATCTCAAACATCCCACTTTTCTCAGCCTTCCCTTCCCATGGTCCGGTCCCTCACTGCCTAACCTGCTTCTATCTCCTCACTCCTAGGGCTTGTGCTAAAAGATAAGATAATCGTTACAAAATACAATTAATCAAAGGCAATTTTTAAGCAGCAAAAACATATACTGGACTGTTGTGGCAGAAATTCGGTCAGCGGGAAGAGACAGACTGCACGCACTCGGAGGATTAGAAAATGACTGCTTAACGCGCACAGGTGCTGTCCCAGCGGAGTCACCTCCAAAGGCTGAGCTCCAAGCCTGGGTTCCAGCCACCTTTTATACATGATAAGCCTCCGGGTATTTGGGGGCTTTCTAGTTCCACTGTAGTTTAGGTGGTTGGAGGATATAAGGGAATTACAAAAGCCAGGGGCGGGGTCTCTGCACTGCCTAAGAGGCTGCACCTGGCTTGCCTTCTCAGTACTTTAACTGTATAACCTGTTGATTGAAAAATTTGTTTCTAGGTTAGGTAAATAAACATTTTTTAGTTAAAACATTCATTTCCAATAAATATTACTTCCTTGAAATGTGCAAAGAACATTTGAATTTTATTCACCAATTCTTACCTGAAATATGTAATGAGTTGCTTATAGAGTATTAATTTATTTTCTTTTTTTAAAAACTAATTTATTTTTGTTACAGAAGAGTATCAATTTAGATATATTTTTTAAACCCCTTGAATCTGTTCTGCAGTTTATTTCTAATGATGGAATGAACTATAAAATTGCAATGATCTTCATTTACTTTCACAAAAGAGAATTGACAACTGGTTCTGCTTTGGAGAGATCAAAGAGTTGAGGGTTCGTAACATAATCTGTCTGCTTCCAGATATGGTCAGTTCAATTTCCAGGATATTACTGCTCCAGTTAGCTTATGGATATTTCTGACAGGGTGAGAGAAAATTAAAAAATAATCAGTCATTTCAATTTTGTAAGATATGTTGATTTCTTGATTTACAGCTCTGCTCTTCTCTGTTTCCATGGAGTCCAGATGATTAAATAAAGCTTAGTGACCAGGGTCCATGCCTGTGGAAAGAGTATTAGTAGAAATCTGAGCAAAAAAGTATTAACCACAGGTTGCTATATAAGGGTAGGAAAGATGATACATAAACAAACATGAATTATATTTCTAGAAATAGTGGAGAACTATAAATTTTTTACTGAAGATTTAGATGAATAAATGATTTTTTTTATCTCCTAGGAATCTCTAGGGTGCTTTTTATTGATGAGACAGAAATAAAAGTGGGCATTAACTTGTGCAACACTAAAACCGGTGCATGGATGGGAGGAAGTGAGCACCATGTATCATTTTGGATAATGATGAAAGTTAATCTATGACTTTGAGACACTGACTCACTAAGGATGTCGAGTTACATTATAATAAATATCAGGTCTCCCTGCATTTCTCTATGGACCATATTTAATACCATATGATAAATCAGGGTTACTACAATGAAATTTCAGATTCTAGATTACATGAACATCTGAATTGCATTCATGCCATACAGCTGAATTTGGGGAGGCTACTTGTTATATAAAAGGTGCATAATAGGATAGCCACATTTTTAGCACTTGAATTTTGAATATTTGGATCTTTGTCACAAATAGATGGGCAAGAAAAATGCTAGATTACATTTTAAAATAATTTCAAGTGACTTGTTCATAAATGTGAAATATTGAGATGGTATATAATATAAAAATCAATACCAATCACTTCATAACTAAAACCCATTGTAAGAAACACCTTGTATTTCCAGAAAATTCTGTCTTTCAAGGAAATCTAGTCTAAGAGAAATCTAAGGCTAATGAAATTCATCTTTGTTGCAGATTTAATGGATTTACAGAGAAGTGGTTGTTAGACAGGTAAAAAGGAATAAAGAAGGTTTTATAAGGAGTTATTGAACCACTGATCTTTAATATAAAGGAAGAACTTTTCATGTATAATCAAAAGTAAAGAGATTCATCATTTTTATTGTCATTAAAGATATATTAATAACACCCATGAAGAAATAATAATTGATAAGATTTATGCACAAAATATATTATATACAAGAACATCAATTTATCATATTCCACTGCATTCTTCTTTTGTTAAAAGAATAGCAATTGTGTTTATTATTTGATTTTAGTGGTTAAATACATAAATTTCAGGTCTTAGTTGTTGATTATAATTTTGAACTTATTTTGGGTAAAACCCCTAGAGTAGCAGAGATAAATGTTGAAAATAGAGATAAATTGCCTTAATGATGAGTTTCTTAAGTGAATAAATTTAAGACATAAATGTTATAATTGAGATACATTATATCTATTGTATAGATTCAAGGAAGAGATACTATTCACATTTTCTTTCTTTTTCTTTTTTCTTTTTTTTAAATCCTCACCTGAGGTTTTGTTTATTGATTTTGGAGAGAGGAAAGGAGAGAGAGAAAAACAGAGATGTGAGAGAGAAACATTGATTGGTTGTCTCTCTTGTGTGCCCCAACCAAGGGACCTAGGTATATGGGACAATGTCCCAATCCATTGAATCATACCAGCCAGGACATTTTCTTTTTAATATGCCAACTTTATTGCTAAGCATTATATGTGAGTAATCATTTTTATTCATTTTCTTTTTCTAACATTTTATTTTTAAAATGAGTATTCAGAAATATATAATTCAAGTTATTTATACTGTACATTTTTTGCCATGTTTATTTATAAAAAAACTAATAATTAAAATATGTTTGTATATACTCATGTACCACATACAGCATTTAGGTCAATAACAGACTACGTATTTGACAGTGGTATACCATATAGCCTAGGTGTGTAGTAGGCGCTATACCATCTAGGTTTGTGTAAGTGCACTTGGTGATGTTCACACCGTGGCAAAATCACCTAACAATGCATTACTCGGAGCATATCCCTGTCGTTCAGTGGCACATGACTGAACGTATACATATGTATTCTAGTTTATGCTGTTAAATGTAGACAAGTAAGATAAAATCTTAAACCACATGTGTTTATTTATTTGACTTCTGTGTTCATGTGTTTTCTCAGTCATAAGCATATCTGTGTACACATTCACATTTATAGCTCAGTGAGATAGATTAAATTGACATGAATTGTTTTTGCCCTCAGCTCATGGAAATATAACTAGAATTCTATCTGTGCTGACAGTTTGCTTCACAGTCAAATTGGGCATCATGTCAAATGTTTGTCTTCTCATTTCAAATTGAGAGCCAATTTTCTCTTTTCTAAGACAGAATATATGCTAAACTCCATCTCAGCTTAGTTGCTTCAATGACCATTTTCTCTTTGCATGATACAATCTTATTACATGCAGAGATGTCTCATAGGAGATAAAAGATGGGAGATGATGCACCAAGAAGATTTGATTTAAAAATATGGAGTGAATATAGAAGAGTGTAGGAAGTGGTTTGGAGCTCAGAGTAGAGAAGAACTTCAATTATACTAGAAAATAGGATGAAAATGTATTTATGGGAAATGTAGGACTGAACTGAATTAAATATGTATAGGTAAATTTCACTTTAAATTTTTATCACGAGTATAAAACATTGTAAAAGCAGTAACAAACAGATTGACATCTATTACACTAATTTGACTGAAATAAGTAGAAATTAGATCTGGCCTAGCAGAGAAAGCTAGGATGTAAGAATCAGTTACTTGCAGTCTCATTTTATTTTTCTGACTCCTAGATATGAACAATTCATTTTCAGTGGTGGTAGTAGTACTCATTGAAAATTAAATAAATTCTATGGTCCAGCCGGTGTGGCTTAGTGGTTGAACGTCGACCCATGCACCAAGAGGTCACCGGTTTGATTCCCAGTCATGACACATGCTCAGGTTGTGGGTCCAATCCCCAGTGGGGGGCATGCAGGAGGCAGCCAATTGATGTTCTCTCTCATTGATGCTTCTGTCTTTCTCCCTGTCACTTCCTCTCTCTCTAAAATCAATAAAGGAAAAAAAAATTTTTTTTAATTCTGTGGACAAGAACAGATGCTTTACATGACCTCAAAATTCTTTCAGCATTTATATTTTGAAAACACTAAATAAAAGCATGCAAGAGAGGGTAAGAGAAAGAAATGACTATGGATTTTATGAGTCATTAGGAAATTTTGTCATTGAGCAAACATCGTAGAGTATACTTAAATAAACCTAGAGGATATAGTCTACTATATACTTAGGCTATATGGTATACCACAGTTATATATGCAGTCTGTCATGACCAAAACATCATTGTGCAAAACATGACTCTATTTGGGATTAATGAGAAAATAGAAATCTACCTGTGAATGTATAAACAAGAATCAATAAGATTTAATGTGATATGTATAGGCTGTTACCTATAGAGATAGGTCAAGTGTCAAAATGGTATTGTATCTTATTTAATCTGGTGAGTTTATTTAGTCTAAACTCATTCTACATAAAATGTATACATCACTTCTGAACTCTGAGTCTTAAATTGTCTAGATTAGAAATTCACTGCCCATAATAATTAATTACCCTTTTCCCCTTTTTGCTCTATGTCTGTACTTTTTAAACTAGGTACTCACAAAAAAGGCAGAGTAAGTACAATGTCTTTCCCAGGTATTTGAATTAAAAAGAAGCCTTAGTTTTATTCAGAATCAGACATCAATGCGTTATGCAGTAAGACTCAAAACCCAGTGCATTTTTAAGACAAAGCTTATAATAACAAAGAAACATTATCTTATGCTCCCAAGCTCCTGAAAGTTTCATCTTGAGAAGCAAGATGTTGACTTATGTGTTTAGGATTTGTCTATTGAAGGAAAAGTTTTTCATGGCAAAACTGTATTCTTTTTACTGTTTCCTAGTTTCATTATATTCAATATTCAACAAATGTAAATATGAGTGTGATAGTGTTTACAATACCCACTTGTTCTTTCCTTTCTGGGCTAGCAGGAGAGTATCTTTTCAGCTTCTTTGAAATCAATCAGGGACATGTGGTTATTTTTGGTCAATCAAATACGAAGTAAAGCGAAAATAAATGCCACATTTATTCTGAGACTACAAAAATTTACTTTACAATGAGACAGGAACCCTACCCTTTCCTTCAGGAATGGAGGAGAGTATGACCTTCAGTTGGTACAGCGAAAAGTCACTGTGCAGGCAGGATAGCACATTAACCTGTGCATGAGCACATTTGTAGGACCTGCGGCATGAGCAAGAAATACTTTTTTGTAACATTAAATTGCTAAGATTTCGGGGGGTCAGATAAGGCATTATAAAATAACAAATACATGCATTGCTAGGTTCTAGGCATGGTTCCGTGTCCTTGGAATTCACTGAGTGCCAAAATGAGGTGAAATTCTCTCCACTTCTGGAGTTTATTGTTGAGAGGATCACCTTTGTAGTATAAAAAGGGGTTGGTGAAGGGGAAGGAAGGAGAGTATAATTAACATAATCAGTTATAGTAGGTAGAATAATGGCCCCCCAAGATGTTATATCCTAGTCATTGAGAGCTGTGAATATGTTACCTTCCATGTCAAAGGGGACATTACAGATATAATTAGGTTAAGAACCTTGAAATAGGAGCTTATCCTACATTATCCAGGTGGGTTAAATGCAATCATAAATCATAAGAGTCCTTCTAAGAGAAAGCCAGGGGGTCCAGAGTCAGATAAGGAGATGTGAAGATGGTAGTAATGGTTACAGTGACACAGAGAAAAGAGCCCAAGATTGTGGTGGCCTCTGGAAGCCAGAAAAGTCAAGGAAATAGTTTTATCCTAGAGGATTCAGAGGAATGCAGTCTTGGCAACCTATTTCAGACTTCTGACCTCCAGAACTATAAGATAATACGTCCATGTGTTTTAAGTCCCAAATTTGTGGTAATACATAGAAATAATAGGAAAATAATAGATCTACCTAAAAATAAGTGTTACAAGACCAGATAACCTCACCTAACTGATAAACTGAGGCTTTGCCTTCAATGAAGGGTATTGGCATTGATTGACCTTATAGTGAAGGTAATGAAGGGATTGTATATGTTGAAAGGCATACTAGTAACCCTGCTACTCCAACTCCACTGCCGTTTTCATATGCAAAAATGGTTTGTTTTGTTTTGTTTTTTAATAGCAAGACCACAAATCTCAGTCTACTTTGTCCTCTTGCTATTTGTCACTACTCATTTTATGCCTTGAGATTCTCCTCTTCTCCAATACCAACTAGAATCTGTAGAAGGCGGTGTTTCTCCAGTTCTCCAATCAAATAACAGCTTCCAGAAATAATTAAAAGAAATACCAATTTAGAAGGTTTCACTTTGGAAAACTACATGAGAGATAGCTACAAAGGTTAGAAATTGTTCAAATTTTTATAAGCCTGGATAGCAGGTCTATTTTCAAGGGTTCTCAGTTAATGTGGTAGTTGAAGACAAATGAGGCTTTTGGCATTGGTTTATGAACCTTTCATTCAAAATTGACCCTCTTCTTAAGAAATAAAATTGAATCTAAAGATATTCACAAAATGGAAAATCAATTCCTCGCAGGTTTATGGTAATTGGTGCTACTAGTCTGAGTGAAACTAAGTTTACCAGTCTTATATTTAAAAACAGAGTGATTTCCTCTCAGAATTTCCTTATAGAGTGTCATTTGATTTTGATCATCAAGCTTACACCAAACACACACTTCCTTTTTAATCCAATTAAACATGTGTTTACCAAATGTACAACCCTAATTAATTTATTTTGGGAGAGAATCTTCCACCAGCCCCTCCCAAAAGAAAAATATATATTGTGATATGTCCTTGGGACACAGGAATGATCCTTAATGGGCCTACCATTTAAGTACTTTTTTTTTTTTTCTGCATATATTTTACATAATGGTATTTGAAGGTCAGGAATACAGTATGTACCAAGATTGATGGTGATCATAGTTTTCCATAGAAACATTCACAGCTTGTTTTGAAGAGGTTGTGTGGTGTTTTGTTTTTGTTTTAAATTGATTAATTGTATAAGGTGTGAAGTGTTTAGATCCCAAAGACTGAATATCTGAATAATAAAAAAGTGGACTCCTGTAACTTGTACCATCTTGAGAAACATTCAGCTTATAAATATGTAAACAAGATTCAACAACTGCAGCATTCTTCAGCTTCGCCAGATGTGTTTTCAAAGGGCTGTTTAGAACCCTTCTTTCATGCTTTTTCCTGTTTTTATTTTCTGCTGCCTGAAATATCAGAAAATGGGCAAGTGATTACCTCACATGGTTTTCTTCTACCTATGAAATATGCATGAGATCTGTTCTTAATAAAGTTCATGTTTGCCCAGAGGTTTAACATCTTTTGGGGGTCTTATCCTTAATGGCTTCATTAGACCTCCTGGAAAACAGATTTACATTAGAAATGGAAACTCAATTTAAATAATCCATATGTCTTATAAGAACTCTTGTAAGGAAAGTACTCTTCTTTCTTAAATAACATTCAAATAAAAGTGAATTTTAAAATTTTGAATGAAGCTGTCCTCCACGCGGAGAAATATTCTTTCATTTGTTAACGTAATTTAGGATTTCTTTATTCTATAACTTTAAATTGCATGAATCTTTGTAAGATTACTCTTACTCATGTTTATTATAATCTTAAAAGTTAATATTATTATTTTTTAAACAACTATATTTTTTAAAATGTTTTTATTGATTTCAGAGAGAGAAAAAGAGAAACATCATTCCTTTGCCTCTCACACGCACCCTGCCAGGGGACCAAATCTGCAACCTGGGTAAGTGCCCTGACTGGGAATTGAACCAGCAACCTTTTGGTGCACAAGACGACATTCAACCAACTGAGTCACACTGGCCAGGGTTATTTTTTAGTATCCCACACATTGACCTTTAAACTCAAGACATTAACAAAAATGTATTATATTTAAATGTGTGACAGTCTTACATTCATGTATAGTGTACTGTAATAGATAAAAATAACCAAGAATATTCTATGTTCAATTATAACATATTCAGTAAATAATACATCCTCTATGTCATATGAAAGGTATTTAATTAAGCAATACCTTGAGAATGGAGAAAATTTATGGATATCTTACTTTTGTAAGCTAATGATTTCTTTGTTTCAATTATTTATTCCACAGCATTTATTGGGCACCTACTACATTACAGGCACTGTCTTGTTCTTGAGATGTGCATGTGAGTAAAAATTACAAAAATTGCCTACTAGAGATAATCTTTTAGGAGGAGAGACACATAAACATAATTCTGAAATATTTAAATATTGTAATATATTAGAAGGTAATGAGTACCAGGAGAAAACAAGCAGAGTAGGCTACAGAGGGGACATGTACATTATAGAAATAACTGGTACAAAAGTCCTAATGTGATAATGATCCTAGCCTATTCATGGAAAAGCAAAGAGGACGTTGTGTGTAGAGGGAGGTGATAACTGATAATAAGAAATGAAGTTGGAGAGAGGTAGTAAGTAACAGTGGAGGTATGCACATAGGGCCTATCGGGATTTTAAAGAATTTGACATGCTCTTTATTCCAATAGAAATCCAATGGAATTTTTGAAGCAGAACAATGATATGTCTGAGTTATTGTTCATAGGATTACTCTGACAATTCTCTTGTTGAGTGTAGACTGTATTTGGGATTATAATAACCAGGTTTGAGGTGATGATAGCTCAAATCTAGTTGGTAAAAGTGGTGAAAGAGAGAAGTGGGATTCTGTTTATGTTTTGAAGGTAGGAATTTTTTATTGCTTAAATGTTATGTGAAAAAGGAGTCAAGAATGTATATAAAAGTTATGGTCTGATAAAGTGAACATATAGAATTGCTCTCAACTGAGATGCCATAAACTTCCGCTGGAACAGATTTGAGAGGGAGGTCAGAAAGTTAACTTTTACACGTTCAATTTGAGATGGCTTCTGAATATTTAAGTGGAAAGTCACAAAAATAGTAGGTATCTTAGTCTGGAGTTTGGATAATACATCTGGGCTGGAAATATAACTTTAGGAGCCACTGGATGATGAATGGGGTTTAAAGTCATAAGAAAGTATTCCTTTTCCAAAGAAATGAGTGTAGTAGTAGAGATCTTCAAAAAAAAATTTTTCTTTATTGATTTTAGAGAGAGAAGAAAGGAGAGGGAGAGGAAGATAGAAACATCTATGAGAGAGAACATCAACTGGCCGCCTCCTGCATGCCCCTCACTGGGGATTTGGCCCACAACCTGGGTATGTGCCCTGACCTGGAATCAAATTGACAACCTCTTGGCGCATGGGTTGATGCTCAACCACTGAGCCACACCAGCCGGGCATATTAAAGATTTTTTTTAAAGGGAGGCAAAAGACTAAGCCTCAGAACTCCAACAGTAAGAGTTAAAGAGATGAAGAAGAACCAATATTAAAGACTGAGAAAGAGTGACCAAGGTAGGAAAAAAGAAAGAGTGTGTGGTGTCTTAGAAGCCAAGTGAATAATAATAATTCACTTGTTTTATTCACTTATTTTATTTTTAGTGAAAGAAAGTGAAGATTGTACAAGTACCAATGAAAGTTCCAAAATGACTAAAAATTAAATATTGGATTTAATGACATGGAATACATTAATGACCTTAACAAGGCTGGTTGAGATGGTTTGGTGGGGTGAATAGCTGTCTGAAATGAGTTTGAGAGAAAATAGTAAGAAAGTATTTGGAGACAGAGTGGGAATACAGTGCAAGCTGGACTTCTTTTATAATGGAAGAAGAAATGACGTCATCTAGTATGCTGATGGGAAATACATAAGAAAAAATGTTATGATGTAGGATGCAGAAAGAGATTCAGAGTGAAGACTTCAACAAAGGAGAAACAATGGGATCCAGTGTCTAAGTAAAGGGTTTTACCTTAGGCAGGAATCCTGTGACTATTTATAGCAATAGGAGGGAAGGCAGAGTACTCTTTATGAGTCCAAATGCTTTTATATCTATGTATGTGATGGTGGAAATTTGAAAGTTTCTCCTTTGATTGCTTTTTTTTTCTCAGTATATTAGGATAGGCATAGGAAGTAAGGGGGGGTATCTTGGAGATTTGATGACAGAAGACATAATGTTAAACAGACTAAAAATGCAGAGGAAGGAGTGAGCCATACAAAAATACTGTAATTATACTATACTATAATTATAGGACAGAACTGAGGATCCACTTAAGGTTTGTAGACATGAATTTAATATGTCATCAGTTAGCACATACCCCAAAGTCTAGTAAGGAACTTGGCACCTAGGAAGTCACCATTAAATATCTTATGAATAAAACAAAATGCTTGAAATTCTCTAAAAATTATGACAGTTAATTTGCATCATGGGGATGACCTTTCCATGTTTGATTTTCCACTTAGTCTTGTTTTCCAAAGACCAATTTTTGCACTAATCATGGAGAGAATAAGAACTACTCTATTCTAGTTGCCAAGGAAACCATCTTGAGATATGCATAAAAGAAGTCCATTGAGAAATATTTTTAGGGAAGCAGAATGGGGGAGTTAAATTGGGGTGGTGGAGTGAATTAGGATGTAGTTTCATAAAGGACTCAATTGATCTTATAGGGAGTTGAAATGTACCTTCAAAATTGTCACAATTGAGACAGCTGGTGGAACTTTATACCCCTTTATCAGCCAGTTATTGAATATGAACTTCCCAGGGAGAGGGTTTGACCTTGCTCAAGGCAACATTTTTCAGCCTAGGGCAATTCCTGAAGAAGGACTAAGATGTCAGATAAAATATAATGTTACGAAAGTTCTTAGAGAGATCATTTTCACTTGTTTGATTCTCCACTTCCTTATAAATATCCAGAACACATTTGTAATTTAAATACCTCTTGTTCCACAGTGATGACATTTAATACAAAACTTTAAATATTTTTTCAAGACTAGAGTCTAAAGTATAGAAAACTTTATACATTTTTTAATAGGGGAATTGAAGCAGATAAGGATTATAGGACACTTACTCAGGTGTCCAGTAGCTGAAAACAATAATCCAGGCTCTTGTTTCTAGGTTCTCTAACTCCATTTATTAAAATTAAAAACAAATAAATTAGTGTTTAGTTGTGATCCACCAACTTGATTTTGTAACCCCAGAGGAGTGGGTTTCAATCTACATTTGGAAAAAAGATTGACTAAAAAAAAAACAGAAAGGACACACCTACTCTTCATCCACTTACCAAGAATTCAAGAAGTTTCCTGGACACGGGTTCTGTCTTTTGCTAAAGTGATGACAAAGTTTATCATCCAATCTAAAACCTTTTGAGAGAAAACTGGGCCTAAACCAGAGAGTAGGCAAGTCCCATTATCTCCAGGGGAGTTTTTTCGTCACTAAGACAGGTCAGGAATCAGAGTAGAAGTCACAAGAGCACAGCAGTCGGGTCGCAGCAGTTGTGTTTCCACCTCTCTTTTTTTCTCTTATTCCCTGAATCCAGAGAATAAAAAAAGAGGGAGTCAAAAGACATATGATATGTATTAGAAGCCATTAACCTAACTTGGACTAAGAAAGAAGAAAACATTAATTTGTAAGTTAAATCAAACCCAAAGCAAAAATTATCAATGACGCGTAAATTGGGGAAAGGCACACTAGTCTGTGAAATGACACACAACAGAACTCTCACTGGGGTATGGTGCCTTGAATAAAGTACTACATGTCTATACCTGATATCGTGTTGAAAATTCCAGAATTTGCAAGACATGTAGAAACTATATGCATAGTTATAGGACAAAAATGTGACCAAGAAATTTCATTTTATTTGAACTCTCAAGGTTCTGGTTTGACAACCATACATTTCTCTAACTCCTCAAACACATCCATAAGCTCCTTTGTAAATTTATTTAATGTAAAGTTTGATTTATTTTTTTCAGAATTTTATAGAATTTATTTGGTGTGAAAGGTAATTTTATGTGTCAACCCGACAGAGTTAAGGGATGTCCATTCTTATATGGAATATAAGAAATTTGGAACATGATGCTAATATAACACATTTAAGTTAATTTAACGATCTTAGAAAAATTAGTCAATTTTCAATTTTTACACAAAATTTGCAGTTTTAAAAATAGAGTGCAATATCTGTAGTTGATTTTGTAGTAGGATAGTTGTTTTAAAATGCATGGCAAAACTAACTTGGAGGAAAAAAAGCAATACTGATTTACAGGTAATTTAGCTTATAAAGTCTTCCTTTCTACTATGGTTTGATAATGATACATTTTCATTTTAAAAAATGGGTCATAATACTTTATTACAGGAAAAAACTCAGTCACTCTTTTTTCCAATAAAAGAGATTTTAAAAATAGCACAAACACACTAAAGAGTTACGCTCTAAGAATTATTTAGAAAAAAATCTTCATATTAATATAAAATTCATATTTAATATAAAAGTATTCATATTCATATTTAATATAAAAAGTATAGTATCTCTGAGTACTACATATGAAGCCCAAAATTTTATTTGATATTGAGAAAATAATATTGGACAAAAAGATAATATATAATTCAAAATGTATACAGAAACCTATTGTGAATCTTCCAAAAATAGCATTATATCTGAGCAAATATACTGAAATGTTTTCCTTTTGAATTCATATACCTACTTTTTAAATGTGATTTTGTCTTTTTCAACTTTTATATAATTAAAATAGTCACATTAAATCCAACAGAGAAGATGTAAAAATGATAAAATCTTATTCACTAAAAAAGTTAATAATTTTGTCTCGAAGTTTTTGGAAATTATTCTCAGAAAGAAGACCGTGGTCACGATTTTCTAAGATGCAAAAATATACTTGTGTAATTTATAATTTGAATTAGTTTGTGTATCACCAGCATTATTTACAAATATTTGTTTTCCACTTGAAATAGTTCACGGCTACTTAGTATTTTGTGTACTGTTTTTGAACTAGTTAATTGCTAGCTTAACTTGACAGAAAAACCGTAACTCTAAAATATATCTAACATTCATATTAAAATAATACAGCATGACATAAATATCATCTAATCGATACAGATCTTTCTTATTCACTCCCCTCTTTATGTTCTTACTAAGTATAGAACATTTCTTTGTAGAAAGAAAGTCCTCTGGGAGGTAACTTTCCCAGAAAGTGGGGGAAATACATAGGCCAGAACAATCGCAGTGGACCACCTCTCCCACCAAAAGCATTTAGAAAAGTTGTGTCAAAACTAAAAATCATCAGTTTAAGTATATGATGGTACTGCTAGAAGAAGAGAGTCCTAGCTTTTGGGAAGCAGAGAGGTGCTGACAGTTTAAACCACTGTCCCGAGTATTTGTTGTTAGGCAAGGAGGACAGAGGACTTGATTGGCCTGGGCCAGGACTGTCGCTAACACAAGACGCTGCTGCTGCTGCTTCTCCTTCTTCTCCTTCTTTTAGGTTAATTCTCTTGCTATAAAATCTGTTCAGACAAACCAGACATTTAGAACTTTAGAGGCCTCAAGCTTATGTTCCCTTTAAAAATATCTGCTAAATTATAAAGCTGTGTGGAGTGGAGGCGAAGTAAATGAATCGGAAAGGCAGGTGAAAAGGAGATTTTCGGCTGCTTTCTGTTGCTGAAGAAACAAGAACTGGGGTGCAGGGCTCCCGGAAACAGGGAACCCGGTGCGTGCGCCACGCTCCAAACTGAAAGCCCTGGGGGGTTGGACCCTACAACTGAAACGTAGACTTGATTTAGTTTTATTCTTGATTGAATTTGAATGATAAGTCTTCATGTTATATTTCTACCTGAAAAATAAAATAAAATAAACTCTCTCTGAAATACAATAACATTATCTGTAGCCTCTACAATTTTTTTTTAATACACAGTTTCCAACATTTAGATAAAGAAAATTTGGAAAGTCCAGACACAGGACCATTTGAACCAAAACAAAAACCAGACAAAGAAACAAGCAAAAAAAAAAAAAAAAAAAAAAAAAAAGATAATTAATGCACAAAACAAAACAAAACAAAAGACAAATACAAAAGGGCCACAAGGTATCTAGATATTAATCAATACTTTAAAAGTGAATTTATTTAAGATACATTTTAAAATTATGAAAACAAAAAAGAGAATTCCTTCAGAGTATGAAATCTGTATATATAAAAAAAGAATCAAATAGTAGTTTTAGAAATGAAGCATAATAACTCAAATCAACAATCCATTAGATGGGTTTACCAGCAGAGGGCAGGGTTAATAGAAACATGTAAATTGAATCACACAGATAAATATAAACAGGAAAGAGTGAATAAGAGAGAGAGAGAGAGAGAGAGAGAGAACAAACGACCAAACAACAACAACAACAAAAAAAAAAACCATGAGATACATAGGGAATAAGTTTAAATAATAGGACTAAATTTCCAGAAGGAAAAGAGTGAGACGGAAGAACATGTAAAGGTGAAATGATCAAATATTTATAAAGCCCATGAAAGATCACAGTCCATATATTTAAGAAGTGAAATAGCAAACAAATAAGTGGAGGAAAAAACTAGGAACATAATAATAAACCTATTGTGAAAACAAAGACAATGAAAAAGTCTTAGAAGATTTTGAGATTTTTACAATGTGGAAAAGGAACAAAAAATAACAAAAGGGCTTTTGAGGATCCTGTGTGCTTATCCATAGTGGCTGTATCAATTTCTATTTATAGTGAAAGTGTATACATTTCTCTTTATCCACATCCTTGTCAATACTTATTATTTTATAAAAAAGATTTTTTGAATAATAGCCATCCTCACAGTGATATTTTACTGAGGTTTGATTTGTATTTTTTCTGAAGATTAGTGATTTTGTGTTCCTTTTTATATATCTGTTGGCCAAATGTTTTCTTGGAAAAATGACTATTTAGTTTCTTTGCCCACTTATTAATCAGATTATTTGGGTGTTTTGCTATTGAGTTGTAGGAACTCCTCATATATTCTGGATATGCAACCCTTTATCAGATATATGGTTTGCAAATGGAACTGTCATATGATCCAACAATCCCAGTTCTGTGTATATGTCAAAAAGAGTTAAAATTGGGATCTTAAAGAGACATCTGCACTCCTATGTCTGTTACAGTTTTATTCATAATCACCAACACATGGAAGCAATTTATGTGTCCATCTATGGAAGAATTAACAAAAAAGGAGGGAAATCCTGCCATTTGTGACAACATGGATAAACCTAGAGGACAGTCTGCTAAGTGAAATAAGCCAGATACAGAACAAATACTACATGATACCACTTAGATGAGGAATCTAAAATAGTCAAACTCATAAAAGAAGAACAAAGATGAAAGATTTATCCAAGCAGATATAGATTATTATCAAATTATAGCAATCATAAAGTGTGCTTTTAGCACAAGGATATATAATTACACTCATGGAGCCCTGGCCGGTATGGCTCTGTTGGTTGAACATTGTTCCATGGACCAAAAAGTCATCATTTCAATTCCTTGTCAAGGCATATACCCAGGTTGTGGGTTTGAGCTCTGATTGGGGCCCGTGTGGGAGGCAACCAATCAATGTTTCTCTCTCTCTCTCCCCGTTCTTCTCTCTCTAAAATCAATAGAAATATTTAAAAAAATATATACCCATGGAACAGAATGGGATGTCTTGAAGCAGATTTTATATATATATATATATATATATATATATATATATATATATATATTCACCTGATTTATGACCAAAGAAACAATAGTATAGTGGACAAAATATAGTATTTAAAATAAATGTTACTTTGGAAAAATAATGAATCTTGTACTGCTCTCTCACACTTCCACACAAAGACTTTATAAATGGATTATTTATCTAAATGTAAAAATTAAATAAATCTTTTAGAAGAAAAATTGACTAAATATCTTTATGTTCTTGGATTAGACAAATGTTTCTTAATTAATTTCCAAACAGCAATAAATCAAAACAACAACAAAAACAGTAATATAGAATACATTGAAATTAAAAACTTTTGTATTTCACAAAACATAATTAAGGGTGAAAAGCAAACCACAAATTGGGAGAAGATAATATCTTTTTATATTTCAAAGGATCCTTTGGACAAATCAATAAGAAAAAGAAGGCAGGGAATCCAATAGCAGAAAGAAAGAAAAAAAACATTGAAAGGCTTTGTACAAAGGAGGATATCTATTATCCGCATTGCAATCACATGTGAAAGGTGTACACACCAGGATGCCTAAAGTGAAAAACAAACAGACAAACAAAGCAAAACAAAACAAATAAACTAAAAGAAATATTGGCAAGGATTCAGAGCAGCCAGAAACCAGATACACTGCTGGTGAGAGTATAAATTCTTAAAATCTCTGAAAAATTGCTTGGCAGTAGCTATTAAAATTAAAAATGCACATTCCCTACGATCAAGCAACTGCACTTCTGTGTAAATAGCCTAAAAAATCTATACATACGTTTACCAAAAAATTATAAATAGTTATTTCCATAACAGCACTAAGCACACATTGAAAACAACCATGATCAGCAATAGAATTAATATATTGTGGTATATTCATACAACACAATGGAAAATACACACAAAATGCACAAAACTACACCAACACATGAAAGGATACATTTTGTAGAAATGATGTTGAGTAAACAAACAAACAAACAGATTTCTCCACAAAAATGAAAAACCAAAATGGCAACAGCTACACAAAGTACATGCAAACGATTATATTTACTTATGTGTAGAAGCAGATTTACTTTCTTGTGTTAGAAGTAGGATAATGGCTACTTTTAGAGGGAATACTGAAGGGAAGGGGCCATAAGAAGGTATGTGGGGTACTGGTAATGTTCTGTTTTTTGATCTGTATGTTGGTTGTAATGTGTGTGCTCACTTTATAAAACTTTATCAAATTATATACCAGTGATTTCTGCATATTTTTATATGTATGTTATACTTTAAAAGACTTTACCAAAAAAATGCACTATGCCTGACACATACTAAGCAAATGGATAGCATTATTAAAATTTGCAAGCGTTATAAATAATCTTCAATAGTCACAGGTGATGCCCCAAAGATGTGCTGAATATTCTGACCCAGAAAGAATGTTCACTTCCTTATTATTTCAGCAAATAAAAAATGTGATGACTAGTAAGAATACAGGCAACACAGATATAAAAGTTAAAAGGAAGTAGATACTTTGATAAAGTTGCCACTGAATTTTATGAACAAAAGTTTACATGGAATACAGGAATTCATCCAAATCAGTGGTTTCCCACATGTTTCCAGGCTGACAGCATCAGTATCAGCTGGAATTATATCCAGATCTACTGAATTCTAAACTCTGGTAGGGTGGGGAGAAGTAGGTTCCAGCTATCTGTGTTATTTTCTTTTCCCTTTATTGATTTTTAGAGAGAGAGGAAAGGAGAGGGAGAGAGAGATAGAAACATTGATGAGAGAGAACATCGATCGGCCACCTCCTGCATGCCTCCCCGTGGGGATCTGGCCCACAACCTGGTGTGTGCCCTGACCGGGAATCGAACCAGCAACCTCTTGGTGCATGGGTCGATGATCAACCACTGAGTCACACCAGCCAGGCCCAGCTATCTGTGTTTTAACAAGTCCTCCAAGTAACAATGATACATGCTTTTTTAAAAAAAAATTTTTTTCCTTTATTGATTTTAGAAAAAGAGGAAGTGAGAGGGAGAGAGAGATAGAAATATGATGAGAGAGAACATCAATTGGCCGCCTCCTGCATGCCCCCCACTGGGGACCAGGCCTACAACCTGGGCATGTGTCCTGACCGGGAACTGAACCGGCAACCTCTTGGTGCATGGGTCAAGGCTCAACCACTGAGCCACACCAGCCAGACTGATACATGCTTTTAAGGTGTACCAATTTAAAACAAACCTGCTATCATGCTAAGCAAAATAAGTCAGACAGAAAAAAAATCAAGAATTATATCATTTCACTCATATGTGGGATATAAAACTAAAAGCAACAAATGAACAGACAAGACAAACAAACAGAAACTCATAGACACAGACAACAATATGGTAGTTACCAGAGTGAAAGGTGGCTGGTGGGTAGTGAAGGGTAGAGAGGTCAAGTGTATGGCGATGGAAGGAGATTTGACTTTGGGTCATGGGCACACAATGCAATATGCAGATGATGTATCATAGAATCATACACTTGAAATCTATATAATTTTATTAACCAATGACACCTCAATAAATTTAATTTAAAAAGTTTAAAAAGATAAATAAAACAAACTTACAGGTACTCTACCATTTTCTGTTTGTTTGTTTTTGCTGTGTTGTTGTTTGTTTTTCCAATTAACAAAAATTGTCAGGTACATTGTTGATGATCAATGAATATCTTTTGAACAAATAAGTAGTGTTTTTATGTTAAATTACATGAAACTTTTTATTGAATTGTATTTAATTGTATCCCATGTACAGCAATGGTTCAGCAAAATGTGAACAGCGTTCATGCTGTTTTTTTGTTTTTTTTTCTATTTTAGCTCAATAATCATGCATTGACATGAGAAAAAGAAAAAGAGAAAAATTTACTTTTTGTTGGCACTTGAGTAACACATTTCCAAAGAGATCTTAATGTCATTTCTAAAGTTTCAAAGAGAACTCTTGACAGAACTTCCTGATTATGGATCATTAATTTGGACATATAATAAAATAAAAGTAGAAAAAAAATAAATCCCTCAAACATAACCTATGAGGATCTTTACTTAAAAAAAAGAAAAAAAAATTACAACTCAATGTAATGAAAGGGTAAAAAACAAACAAACAAACAAAAAAGCCCCACTAACTACAGAGTATACTATTATAAACTGTTCATGAATTACAGTGAAATACCTGAAGTTATATCAGGGAATCAAGCTAATACAATCAGAGAGAAATGATCAGTTTACTTAAATATGAATGTTTAACTCTATGTACACTTTCTCAACAAACTTCAGATGTAGCATCTGTCTCATAGAAGAGTAAGCAAAGTTTGATCATAGGTGTTATAATTTATAAATCCATGAAAATTTCATGAACACCAAAAGTGAGTTATCATTAAAATGTTTTCTGTTTTGAAGCCAGGGTCTCAGATCATTAAGCAGCTACTTAGGTATAAACCTTGCAATTAAAAATATCAAAATTGATGTGCAGCTAGTGTTCTTTGCTTAGTAGTTGGATGTTAATTAGAATTCTGACACTATAGCTTATCTTTTAATTCGGAAACACTCTTCCAGTATTAACTCACTATTACCACCAGTTCTCTCCTCTTCACTGTAATATAACTTAGGGTCAGTGTCTTGGAAGCTAAAGCAACTCCTTTAAGAACCCAAGGTATTCGCTTAACAAAATGATTCACATAAAATTGACATTTAGTAGATAAAAAATTACTGAACATGATAATTGTTTATTGTTCAACCTCATGATTAACACGAGATTTATCAGTTAAACTGATATCAGTTTAAATATTTTTTCAGCTTTAGTGAAGTATAATTAACAAGTGAAGTTGTAATACATTTGAAATATACAACATATGATTTGATATACATATACATTGTGAAAGGATTCTACCTATTGAGTTAATTAACACATTCATCACCTCACATACCCTACATATTTATCTTTTTTTGGTGAGAACATTTAGGTTCTACTCTTTTAGCACATTTTAATTATACTATGTACTGTTATCAACTATAGTGAAAGTATTATACAGGGATGGGCAAAGTAGGTTTACACTTGCATTGTGATATTCCTTTGAGTTAATAAAGCTATTGTAATAATTATAATCTGCATGTCTTTTTTCTTATGAACAACTGTAAACCTACTTTTGCTCACTTCTATAAGTTAGATCCTAGGACTTGTTTCACTTTATAACTGAAAGTTTGTACCCTTTTACCAACCTCTTTCAGTTTCTCTATCTCCTAGCCCCAGGCAACCACCATTTCACTCTATGTTTCTATGAGTTTATCAGTTTAAAAGAGTTTTTAAAAACATGTAGTATGTGCCAAAAAATATGCTACATACTAATACCATATTAAAAACTATCAACAAGTAGAGAACATGGTCCTATAAACAAAGTTATAATGCCAAAACTTATATTTATGTTTATTTTTAATATTTTTATAATTATGTACATATTCAGATCTAGAACAAAAGAGGAAAAGGAAAATTTATAGTTGAATCAGAGGAGCCAGCAAATGGGGCTCAGGGAATAAGGAAACTCATGTGCCTGCCCCGTCCCCCTCAGGTGAGATCCATACAGCCCCGTCCAGCTCAGGGGAGATCCATACAGCCCCATCCAGCTCAGGGGAGATCCATACAGCCCCATCCAGCTCAGGGGAGATCCAATACAGCCCCGTCCAGCTCAGAGGAGATCCAATACAGCCCCATCCAGCTCAGAGGAGATCCATACAGCCCCATCCAGCTCAGAGGAGATCCATATAGCCCCCTCCAGCTCAGAGGAGATCCAGTAAAGTCCACTCTAATGAACCCAGACATCTCTCACTAATGATTACACCCTCTCCTTTATAAAAGAATTTTTTGTTATTTTATCTTTTTATTGGATTTTATTTAAGCATATTCAGACAAGCTTCCTTAAACTTTATTTTACATCTTTTTCTCTCTTCTTTCTATCACAGATAAAGTGTTTTTAGATAGTCTACATTATTTTTTACTTCAACATCTACAAAATATAACATTAAATATATACAAAATATATAAAACATATATGTAAGTTGTAAACATAATGGAAAGTGAACAATTATAAATCCGTATCATAATACATGAGCTAGAACATAACCAATAGTTTTGTCTACCATGTGCTCCTTCCATGTCTCAGACTCCTGCCTCCCCTGCAGTTATAATCTCTATTTAGAATTAATGTTCATTAGTACATGCCTAAATATTATATTGTTTCATTTTTATCACTTTGGGGTTTGTTAAAATTTTATTATGCTTTGTGTAATCTTCTGGGATTTTTTTTTTTAACTCAATACTTCAATACTTTATTTCTAAAGTGATTCCTTGTTTTTGTGGGTGATTGTAGTGTATTTATGTTCACTTATGTAGAATGTTCTATTGTGTTAATATGCCACAATTTATTTACTTGTTGATGAATAGTTGATGTATTTTCTGTCTTTCTCTACTTTTTTATTTTTTATTAAAATTTTTTTTTCTTTAGTGATTTTAGAGAGAGAGGAAGGGAGAGGGAGAGATAGAAACATTAATGAGAGAGAATATCGATTGGCCGCCTCCTGCATGCCCCCCACTGGGGGTCAGGCCCACAATCTGGGCATGTGCCCTGACTGGGAATCGAACCGGTGACCTCTTGGTGCATGGGTTGACGCTCAGCCACTGAGCCACACTGGCTGGGCTTTATCTACTTTTTTAAACAAATAATGCAGATCTGGACATTCTTGTACATGTTTTTTGTTGGATATATGCAAGAATTTATCTGAGCTGCATACCTAGGAACAGAACTAATATGTCCTATTTGAATCTTTAACTTTGTCATATAATTTCACTTTGTGATCCAAAGTGGTTCTAAAAATTTATTCTCCTACCAGCAATACATAAAATGAAAAAGTGAACATTATTCTTAAGATAATGAGTGTTGGAGCCAGACTTCCTGGGATTAGTTTTTCTTTGAATTAAAGTACACAATTGAAGCACACTTAGAAAAGTGCACAAATTATAAGTGTACAGCTTGGTAAATCTCATAAATTGAAACTACTTTGTACACAGTAGATTAAGGACCCAAACATTACTAGAATCTGTGGGGCTCTCCTTCTGATCTTTTCCAGCATTACCCACAATGTCCAGAAGTAAATGTTATCTTTAGTCCTAATCTCATAGGTTAGTTTTGCCTGTTTATAAATTTTATACTGTATCATAGAACATATACTCTTTTGTGCTTGATTTTATTGCTCAATCTATTTGTTGAATATAATAGCTATGTTGTTGAATATGTGAATTCTTTCACATAAACAAATAATACAGCATTGTGTAGATACACCGTCAATTATTTATCTATTCTACTCATTAGCAATTGGACAGGTTTCAATTTAGGTTCATTTCTAACGCTACTATAAACAATCTTGCACATGTTTTTTTGAGGAACATATATGCATTTCTGTTGGACTCTATAGAAGGGAAACTGCTGATTTTATGTGTACATCTTTAGTAGATACTAACCAACAATTTTCCCAAGCAGTGAACAAATTTTCACTCTGCAAGCAGTACATGAGACATGTATAAAACAACCTGTTTTATTTCTGCTTTGTTTTGTTTTAGTTGGTTTTTCTTTTTTTCCATTTAACCATTGAACCATTCTGGGGCATATGTTACAGCATTTCAGCGCAGTTTTACTTTGCTTTTGACTGATGAGTGTGAAAGTAGAGTCCTTTTCAGATGTTTATAAACCATTTGGAATTCTTTTTTTTGTAAAGTAACTGTTCAACTCTTGTCTTTTTTTATTTTATTTTTTAAATTGATTTGCTAGTATTTTTCTTTTCTTTAAATTCTGGATGCAAGTACTCTGTTCAACTATTTGTTTTAAATATTATGCCCCGCTGTGTGACTTGTGTTTTCAATCCTTTTATGTTCTTTTGATGATGTTTATTATAATGTAATCCAAATTATCAAGTATTTCTTTTGAATTACTGCTTGAGAATCTCGTTTTTAAAAATTCTGGAATATTCTGAGTATATTAAGTTGTTTTCCTATATTTTGTTTCAAAACATTATTTTTTTACTTTTGCATGTATACCCCTAATCCATCAGGAATTGATTTGGCATATGTCGTGAAGTAGAGGATCAGATTCCCTGGTTGGAATCCTGGATCCAATAATTTGGGGGTATAAACAAGTGAGTTACTCAACATATTTGTCCCTCAGTTTCTTTATCTGTAAAGTTGGAAGAGTACCACTATCTAACACTTATTTGGCCACCTGCTAAGATTGCTTTCAACAAAAAATCCTCAGCTGCCACCTGCTTCAAGGGGACTCAACTAAAGAGAGCGCCTCACCCAGTCCCCTTCCCTAGGGTGTCTGGCGTCCACTGGCTGATCAACACAGGGGGAATAAAGTCCAGGGCTCTGTCCCCTCAACTCAGGCCTCACGGTCGGTCAATCTCTTTTGAGAACTCTCCATGTGGTAGGCTAAGGAGTTTCTTGAGATTACATCACAGTTTTTGATTCCTCCTCCTGCCCGATCTGACTTCCTCTTTTCCCACAGGTGTTGTTCACAGAGGCAATCATTAATAAACCTCCTGCATGTCAATCTGCATCTCAAAGTCAGCTTCCTTGTGGATGGACCCAACCTGCCACACTACCTTATAGGAATTTTATTTATGAGGTTCAAATAAGTTAATATATTTAAAATACTGGAACACTGCTAATTACCATCCAGTTTAATCAAAGAAAGACCAGGGAAGTCTCTTGGAAGGAAATAACCGCCACATGAAGACATGAATGCTGAGCAGCTCTTAGCAAGATTAAGTTGTGGTGGGTAGAAGAAAGAATGTTTCAGGCATTGGAAATAGCACATGCAAAAACTCTAAAAGAAGAACTAGAAACTGAAAAGCATTCAGTATGGCCTGAGTATATTATGGGAGGAAACAGAGTGTTCAGAAGCAAGGCTCGACAGGTAAGCAGGAATTAGCTCTTGTAGCCTCAGTAACTGCCTAGAGATTTTTTTATTAAAGGATGGCAATGGCCAAAAGGAAGCCATTATAGGACTTCAGAATGATCATTGTTGAGTATTTCCACGATTGCTCTAGCTCCAGAGAAGTGTATAAATTAGACAACAGGTATCAGTTGGAAAATTATAGCAATAGACTGGTTTAGTAATGAGTCTCTAGCCCCTTACTCCACTCACACTGAGAGTCTACCTGGGTTAAGATTTGTGGATTTGCAAGTGACATAACGTAAGTGCCAGTAAATCCAGAGCCAAGTAGTTAGGTGCTAGCAACAGAGAGGAACCACAATTGCTATGACACAGTAAATGATTTGTTATGGGGCATGAGGGACACAGTTGTCATTGTTGATGCTCTTGTCTGTGGCTTCAATAACTGCATAAATGGTGTGCTTGCTCTTTGTTGAGCTAGAAAAACAACAGGAGAGGTTTGACAGAGTGGAGAAGTTATAATTAATTTTTAGATATGTATTAGGCTACTTATTTAAAAATTCACACAGATGTCTTTATTTTAATAAGATTGTATAAAAAGGTTTAGGTGATAGGTGTACATTTTGGTGTTATACACATTTTAATGTTATGGACACATATTTATTAATTTAAATTAGAGAAAGAGTGAACAAAAAGTAAATATAAAAAATTCTAACACTTGTATAAAAAGGTATTTATATGACTGTTATACATTAGACAAAAATCATTCAATGCTAAAAGGAAGTGAGCTAGCATGCTATGAAAAGACATAAAGGGAATTTAAATGCAGATTACGAAGTGAAAAAAGCCAATCCTAAAAATCTATATACTGTATAACATTCTAGACAAGGCAAAACTGTAAAAGATCAATGGATGCTGTAGGTTAGGAGAGAGGGACAGATGAATAAGCAGATCACAGAGGATTTTTAAGGCAGAGAAACTACTCTGTATGATACCATAATGATGGATACATTAAATGTGTCATTATACATTTGTCCAAACCCATAGAATGTACAACACCAAGAGTGAACCCTATGTAAACTGTGAACTTTAGGTAACAATGACATGATAATGTATGTTTATCATTTGTAACAAATGTACCACTGTGGTGAGGAATGTTGTTGATATAGGGGAAGCTATGCACGTGGGGGTCGGGGGTCGGCAGGGGGTGTATGAGAAATCTCTGTACCTTATTCTCAATATTGCTGTAAACCTAAAACTGCTCTAAAAATAAAGTCTATTAAAAAAGTATTTTATGTACTCTAAATTTTAGTAAAGATTGCTGTTTATATAGCTTATATCCAAGGGACAATTACATAAGTTGCTTGCCAGTTATCTTTCTATTTTGCATCCATTCAAACCAAACAATCAAACAATGATTGTCTATTAAATAGCTATTACAACTTTAACCACAATGAAAATGTCCATGAGCAAATGTATGAAGAATTTCTGTCATAGGGTTTTTAATATTTTAGTGGCAAAAATCACATCCTAAAGAATTAACAGAATGGATAGTAATTATGCATTTTATTAGAGGTCATGGTGAAGGGGCTTGGGAGCGTAAAGGATGAAGTTGGGTTGGAATGTCAAAGAGGACAGTAGTATGCCTCATGGAAAGGAGCATTTGAGCAAAGGCTTGGAAAAGGTGCAGCTTTTAGCTGAGCCTGGGTGAACAAGCAGTCATGGCTGGGACTTGTATCTCACTATCTCACTCATTGGGTCTATCCAGATTCCTCCATGAATGCACAGCATTCGTTTTCAAAATAGAACATTCTATTTTTTAAGCAAAAGGCATCTTCCTTCTCTGTCAGGAATCTGTTACCCCTTACATTTAGCAGACATCCCTGGTGAAGAGTCTAGTAAGACGCTGTTTCAAGTTTGAAGCAGTGATGCGGATTTCACCCAATGTTTATTTTAAATTGATCATAAACTTGGTGTTTGGTGAGATAAGAAAGCAGGTGAACCCCACCCTCCCCATTTATGTTGCCTATGAGTCAGATGTCACTGTTGTTTGACATCTAAACAACAGTTCAGACATTTTTCCTTCACAGATGACCTTTTTATCATAGAATTGCTGTATCTCCTGGAAATTAATGTACCTGATTTTTATTTGAATGTATACTTATCAATTGAGAAGGAACCCTAGATAAGTGAATATCAATGAATGTAAAATAACACATGTTTTTATTGAACTTTAAGTACAGATAATATTTGCTCAGATTCATTACCAACTATTAAGAAATTGATAAACCTATCCAGCAGATGGCAGTGCTACCCCAATTTGTAGATATTTAATAGATTATTTTGGTCAAAGCAGTGGAGGGTGAGGGTACCATTAAATTTAAAGGGAATCATTATTCAAGTATAGAGAAATATGATGCCCATCTAGGCAAATTCAATAATGTGCAGAGACTATATAAAAAAGTGTTATGTGTAGAAATGATAAATTGAATAATATATATAAAGAGTAAGATAGAACACTATTAATTTCAGATTTTTCTGAGGCAATTATGCATGCTATAATAGTAAAGGAAACTATTGAAAGTATATCCTTAAATACTCATTTTCAATTAGGAGGAGGGTAATAAGAACTTTGAAATAGAAGTAGACGAAGGAGCTAAAATAATACTTCCCCCATATGAACAAAGGATAAATCACAGTAAAATACAAATAACAAAAAGTAAATAAAAATAAATTTAACAAATTCAAATATGAAAATAACTATATCATCCTTATTCTTCTGGTTATGATGAAGTAGCTTGAAGCAATCCAACTCTCCTACTGAGAACAAGTAGAAAGATACAGATAAGAAATTTACAGTCCACTCAGGGACATAAGAGGGCTTCTGGAGAAACTAGAACTGGAGGGGCTCAGTGTCAGAAGCCAAGGAAACCATGAGGAAGTGAGCTGATATCTTGCAGCCTCCTTATCTATCCTGTGTGCAGGACACGAGGCAGAGAACAGGAGATTTTTGTGAGCAGAGGGAGGCTGCTCCAGGGAGAAAAAAACAAAAAACAGTTGAGCTTTTTTGGTGGTCTCATTGGTTTAGGGAGACAAAATTAGATACTTTGAAGAACAAAGGCACAGTAAAAAGAATGAGATGAAGAACTGAGCTTGATACATAGATAGTTTTGAGAAAAACATTTGTGCCCTGGCACCAGTGGTTCAGTTGGTTGGGTGTTGTTCTGTACATCTAAAGGCTGCATTTTTGACTCCTGGTTAAGTCACATACCTAGGTTGGGGGTTTGAACCCTGGTTAAAGAGTAGGGGAGGCAATCAATCAATGTTTCTCTATCACATCGATGTTTCTCTCTCTCTCTCTCAGTAAGGGAGACCAACAAGCAGATAGACATTTTCCATGGACTTCCAAAAAACACTGCATATAGTAAGATGCTAACTTGCATTCCAGCTACTTACCCCAGGAGCTCACCATTGTGAATACTGAGACAATTGGACCAGAGACCACATACATTGCGTTCACAAAAAGAGATAATAGCCTATCTGAGAGAGATATCGATCTATCAGGCATGTATTTTTATTATAATACCTCTCTCTCTCTCTCTCTCTCTCTCTCTCTCTCTCTCTCACACACACACACACACACACACACACACACACACACACGGATCCACCTACAACAAAAACAGGATTCTCTAGATCTTAAATATATGATTTTAAGACTAAAAATTAAATAGATGAAAAAAAATTATTGGTAGGTCCCTTCTGAGGCTCAAATTAATGCTCTGGAAAATCAAGGCAAGAAAAATCTCAAAG
The DNA here is from genome assembly GCA_030848825.1 of Tadarida brasiliensis. NCBI lineage: Eukaryota > Metazoa > Chordata > Mammalia > Chiroptera > Molossidae > Tadarida > Tadarida brasiliensis. The sequence goes on from CM061260.1 coordinate 32,905,482, forward strand.
CAAAAATCAGAACATTAAAGTGAAGTAATCATGAAAGAAACAATTTATAAAAAAACTTTGAAAGATAGATCTGAAAAGAGAAAACGGAACAGATGCAGAAGAAACAATAATTAATTTATAGAAAAATAAATTTCTTTTCAGTAGGAAAGATCTGGGTTTACACATTAAAAGGTGTCACCATTACTCAGGGTACATTAACAAGAAAACACACAGAGAGGATTAAGTAGTAAAATTGCTGAACTCTAAATAAGAAAATAAAAATGTTACAAGTTTCCAGGGAGAAAGAACAAAGAATTCCAACTGGCACTGGGCTGCAGATATGTAGCACTGGAGCTTGAACACAGTGGGATCCACTATCAACCCACACTATCATTCAGGGTGCTAGGAGCATATTGGAGGGTGTTCACAAACTCTAAAATGTATTTGAAAGATGAGAGAACTGGATGGAGAGCAAATACTCATCTCTATACTACTAAATACATAGTAGTTAAGGACACACTCTGTGGGAATGTGTAATGATTTCTAAATAGGATTTTTTTGAGCCAAAGCAGAAATATTAAGGGGATTACAATCAGTACTAAAATACCCATAAAACTTGGGACCTATGTTTGAGAGAATGAGTGTAGCAGAGGAGATTGTAAAGTCTTACACTACCAAGAGAAAAGTAGCAGAGAAATTAGAGCACTGTGGTGGGGATAATAATGTTTCAGTGGGAAAAAAAAAAATGTCTCTTAATAAATAATATATGTGTCTGATTAGGATGAATGGAGAAATGCAATGACAGAAAATTGGTAAACAAAGAAATAAGGAGAAAGGAAAAGTTACAATAGTGATTCAAAATGTTGACCTTTTCACTCTTGTTTACTCATGGGTGTTCTCCAGAAATTACATGATGCATGAGATCACAGTAGGTTGATTACAGAAGCAGCTATGAGGTTCCAGTTGTCATTTATGAAATCAAACATTAAAAAGATTTGTAGAATGTAAAGCAGTGCAGCTCTTCTCTGTTTCTTTTAAAAATATAATTATTTTTTAATGAATGATGTTACTTATGTTAATGTGTTATTTTAAAATGAATAAGTACATTTAAAATTTCTATTATAATTTCTAACATATTAAGTATCAGTAGATAACCCACTCAAACTAATAAAGTTTTTTTTGTTGTTGTTGTTCACTATCATTTTTAAAGATAAAGTTTAATAAAGAGTTTTTATCCAACAGTCAAAGCTGGCCATCAAAGAATAAAATCTTAGGACTAATCACAGTAAGAGCCATTAAAAGAAAAGAAGAAAAGACATTTCTCACAAGTTATAGACACCAGAGAAAGAAACAAGCAGAGTTAAATGGAAAAGAGAGTCAATCTGATCTCTGCTACACCCTGTTATCTTGGCAGGTGTTATTTCAGGACGACTGGGCTTTCTGTCTTCACAGCTACCACATTAACACAAACCATTATTGTTGGAGAGGCTGTGGAACGTTATTGTTAAGTAAGCACAGAGCCAACAGATTGCCTGTTGTGAAGAAAAGTGTTTCTATGTGTTAAGCATTGATTTACTTTATCAAAATTCTATTAATATGTTTAAAAGTAAATGTTTTGCTTTATTTATGATGTAGTCCTCAATATTTTAAACACGTTTTATATTTGTGAAGTACATATTTATATATTTATAAAGCGTATATGCTTTATAATGATAATAAACAATAGCATGTTGATAGTTTACATATATTTAAAAGTTGATATTTTAGGTAAGTAGAACCATAATGCACAGCTTATTTATTATGTAGGGACTGGAAATTTTTATCCTATATATTTACCCTGAACATGAATGTAATTAAATATATTGTTATATGTAAATAGTGAAATCATTTTACTCAATAAAAGGAAACTAAGCATTGACTCCTGAAAACCATGATTCAGTAATGAAAAAGAAGAACTTATATTGAATCACACTATTAAGAATATATATATTTTTTTCCATTAAAGGGAATTATCAAAACAGAAGCATCCAAACTATTCTTATCTTTTTCCTGACTTTCATGGCAATTTTTTTTTTTTTAAGTTTCAGAAAAGTCTACTTAGTATTCTCCTTTACTGATATAAAATAGATCAGGTCTGATTAATTATATTATTATAAACAAGAGAGATTATATGGTTTTGAGTTTACCTTAAAAAATCAAATATGTAACATGCTCTACTGTTTTTAGGTGATAAATTTGATTAGAAATTATACAAAATGTTTCAACATATGGTATGTAATGATAAAATTGAGGATTAAAGCTTATTTCATAAGGTTGCATAATGAATATATACTCATTGTGAAAATTTGCAAAGCACAAAATTTGCAAATTTTGTAATAAAGCAAAATTGCCCATAACCTATCACATCAAAATTATCAGTGTGGATAGTGTGATGTGGATAGTTAATTCCTGGGACATCCAACCCACAGCAAAGCATAAATCAGGTTTCCTCAGGTCAGTGTTAAACTGAAGAGAACATAGTTCTCAGGATTTACCACAGGGTTATAAACTACTCTTAACATTCTTGTCTTTCTTTATAAAAATCCTTCCAGCATTAACTGACATCACATTCTGACCAAATCTTGAAAGAAATAGAATAAATTTCTAGAAAGTCTACTTCTTGCTTAACAAAATTTGCACCCTAAAAATTCTGCCCTGGCAAGTTTGGCTCAGTGGTTAGAGCGTCGGCCCACAGACCAGAGAGACCAGGGTTCAGTTCCCGCTAAGGGGGTTGTGTGGGTGGCAACCAGTCGATGTGTTTCTCTCTCTCTCTTCCTCCTTCCCTCCTTTCCTCCCTCCTGCTCTATCTGAAGATAAATCCAAAAAAAAAAAAAAAAAGTCCTTGGGTGAGGACGAAAAAAAAATTTCTTCAGGAGTTTCTGCCTCGGTAAAGTATTCAAACTATTGATATATGTTTATAAATTGGAGATCCATTGCGATTTTATAGAAACAACAACAAAAAAAACTAAAGCTTTAACTAATGTATACACATTTGACATAAAAATGTTATGCTAAAACAGAGCAAAGAGGAGAAATGTAACGATTGGTAGGCTTGTAATGAGTGGAACACTCTGAGAGACTTGGGGGTGATGAGAAGAGGGGGTGTGACTCCGCTAACTGGCCCCACCAGCCAATCAAACATGACTGCCTTGGCACAATGCAGGGCCAGTACCAACATTACCAGGTATTCTCATTTTCCAAGAGAAATGGAAAATCTGAATCTTTAAATAAAATATCTTGTTTTTTAATATTTTGACCAAACAAACGACTGCTGTGTGTCAGCAGGTGTGCATCTTCCTCTAGGGCACCTGGTAGCAACATCATGTGAATGATTTTTTTCACCATTGAAATAATGTTCACCAACATCGCAATGCTTGTAAATGAAAATTTAAGTATACAATATCACAACCTATATTTGGAGCTTATATGTCCAAAATTATTTTATGACTTCTTCCTCTTAAATTAAACATTAAAAAAAAAACTCCCTGCATACCACTTGATTAAGCCCTTTAATATTTTCAGACTTCTTCAGATTGACTTGTAGACACAATTTTTGAAACTCCTAAACTTTCCTCCTGTTCTTGAGTCATAGGAGAACTATCGTTTTGTTTCCTATGTCATAACACAGAAGTTTTTTTTTAACAGTGTAAGATATTTTTCTCTTGAGCACTGCAGGTGCTCCACTACTATATTCTGTGGATACAGATCGTAGATATATGGATATATAGCTATGTACATTGAAAGCTCAGAGAGGATCCCAAGGAGGAAGAAAGTTTTTATTTTTGACTCATAGGCTAATGTTATTTTTGTTTGTTTTAAAAATATGATTAGTTATCCCACCAAAGTAAGTTCCATCCAAATGACAATAGTCAATAAATACATCTTGAAAATTTCTTGACCTTATTTACTGTTTCTGTGGGTAGAGGAAGAAGTTTTCTTTGTGAACCACAGTTGAAAGGTGCTGCCAGAAGATGTCCTTATGCATCTTCTAGTGTCTGGTATGGGCTTAACTAGTGGGACTCCGCTGGACTGAAACAGGCTTTTCTTAAACTCTGTCTCTAGTTCAGCATCTAGCTACACAAAGGGTGTTTTTTGTTCCACTTGCTCTCCATGAGGTGCAATTTCTTCTTTTACCAAATAAAGTGCTTAGAAAGTTACACTTTGTTCTGCAGGCTCTTCTTGTCCTTTGCATTGGAACTGCTTGTTCCACTGAGCCTTACTGTGTTATCTTTGAACAGGAGAAATGAAGCCTTCCAAGTGTGACTGAGTGGGTGGCACAAGACTTTGGAGCTCTGTAAGGCACAGGGGCTGATTCTTTTGGCCAAGTTCAGATTATGCCTCAAAAGACTTTAAGCAAATGGGAGTGGAGGGTGGGGATGGGTAAGGCAATGAACAGATATTGCCTATATATTTCCCAGCAATCCAAACTCTTGTGCACCAGAGTGAACATGGGTGTCAGCAACTGTTTTTGTAATCATAGCAGTTCTGGACGCAGTAGTTACCATACATCCTACAATACTTGTGCAAATTAATGACTAATTTCTTTATATTCCAGTGAAATTTTAAGTTTTGTTAGAAACTATTCATCACACACCTGTCAGAATGACTATCATCAATAAATCAACAAACAAGTGTTGGAGAGGATGTGAAGAAAATGGAACCCTTGTGCACTGTTGGTGGGAATGCAGATTGGTGTAGCCACTGTGGGGAGCAGTATGAAGTTACCTCAAAAAATGAAAAATGGAACTGCCTTATGACCCAGCGATTCCACTTCTGGGAATTTATGGAAGAACCTGAAACACTAATTCAAAAGAATATATGCACCCCTATGTTTATTGCAGCATTATCTACAATAGCCAAGATTTGGAAGCAGCCCAAGTGTCCATTAGTAGATGGACATGGTACATTTATACAATGGAATACTACTTGGCTGCAAAAAGGAAGAAAATTTTATTCTTTGTGACAGCATTGATGGACCTGGAAACATTATGCTCAGTGAAATAGGCCAGTTAGAAAAAGATAAGTACCATATGATTTTACTCATATGTGGAATTCAGTGGACAAACTGAACTAACAAGTAAAATAGAGACAGACCCACAGGTAGAGAGCAGGCGGACAGCTCGTGGGGGCGTTTTGTTGGGGGTTGGAGGGATTGAGCAAAAGAAGAGAAAGAACTCATGGACACAGACAACAGTGTGGTGATTGCGGGCCGGGGTGGAGGTGGAAGAGGGTATGGGGGAATGAATGGTGATGGAAAAACAATTAAATAAAATAACAAAAAAAAAAATCAGTATTTTAACAAAAAATTTTTGTGGTCTATTACAAAGGAATGCTTGTCTGACACCATCTTTAGACAGAACTTAAATTATTGTATTAAAAATTTCACAGTATGACTTTTTTTTCTAGGAAAAAAATTACATGTAAACAAAACAATGTTATAAATAAAAATGAATAATAGCCAATACACACTGGAATAGAGATAACATATATACATACATAGTTGAAATTTATAAAAACCTTAATGAATGCAGTATAGTTTTATTTATTTATTTTTTTAATAGAATTTTCGGCTTCCCTCTCACTAAGCGATTACCAAGGAGAAAATTGCTGTAATTTGTGTGCTTTGGACTCCCAGCAGTTCCTTTGCTGACTCATTGACTGACTAACAAGTAGACTAATTTAAGTTTAATATCTCTTCAGTTCATATTTTATTAGTGGTGTGAAAGATCATTAAAAAGGCCAAAAGTAGGCAACAAGAGAGAGAAATAATAATATCTGGATAATCTACTGAAGTGTTTTGAGAATATTGAGTATCTGAGAAGCATATATATTCAAGTTACCTTTTTTAAAAAGAAAGCCACTCCTAGGGTTTGTGTTTTAAGCTAACTAGTAATCTAAATGGTTATGTCTATGTCTAATTAAGTAACTACATCTGGGCAAATAAACAAAAGAACTATTCCATTTCAGCATATATTTCTTTAATTTCTTTTATTTACTTAAAAGTTCAAAAAAATTATATTGCAGCAGTGCACTTAGAGGTATTTGCAGATTAATTTGTCAAATTATCATCATTCTTAAATGACTGAGTAACAGTATATAGATAAGCAATCAAAATGTATTTAGTAAACTTATAGAAAAAGATGAAAATTACAGAAATGATTTTAATTTTCTGCTTCAAAAAAAAAGAAAGTTGTGAACTATTAAATAAATGGAGAAGACAATTTTAAATCTAGCAATGTAAAAAAAAAAAAATTGTTCCTAAGGCTTTGGTTTAAAGATGGAAGCCAGGAAACTTGTTTACACCTTTGGTTGTGAAATACCGAGTAATGACGGTAGCTTCTAGACAGATGATCAAGTCTGTTAAGAATGTTTGTGTCATACAGATAAAAAGGAATAGGAGAACCATAATTAGAAAGGCCATTCTGACCACTGGTTTGAAGATCAGCAGTACTTATCCATTGGTCTTGGGATCAATAATTCCAAAACAACTTAACTACTGAGACTACACGGATTATCAGACTAATTGGAGAAATTGGTATTGATGCAGTAAATGGAATTGAACTAGAGCAACTTTAAAATGTCAACACTTTTGTATAGCATTTGGGTTAAAAAGGGAAAAAAACACTCACATAAATCAGAAATATAACCATCCTATGGATGATATTCTGCCCATTACAGAACTATTATGGAGGAAGGAGCAGTGTACAGGCTGTGGGATCTTTGTGGTGTCAATTAATTTTTCTGAGGTTATTGACTCACCTATTAAAAGGGGAACGAATATTTTCCTCTCAGGTTTGAAATACAAATCATTTTCTTGACGATCATTAAAATTTTAAGTCAATATTCAAATGAGATATTTTTTATAGGTTACAAAGGTCCTTGCTTATGCAGTGTTATATGAGACATTCTGACTTGACTCCAAAAGATTTTCTCAACTCTTTTGCAGATGACAAAACTCCCATGTGTATTCCCAGATACTGTGGCTAATTTTTCAGAAGGTTAGTAGATATGACTCTAGTGGCATTATTGAATAAAGTGTGGGAAGTGTAGGGATAAATACATTTAATTATTTCTTTAGGACTTCTCAGAGCTTTGAATATGCTAACATGTTTTGTGACTTTCCAAAGGCATGTGGGAAATAGAATCTGTTTGATCTCAGATATGTTTGACTACAGGCTCTTTCTTTAATCATAGAGTATTTTAAGGGATTAATGTGTAAGTTTTAGAATGCTTTGGGGTGTGATGCTCTAGTTTTCAGGCCCCTGCCTTGAGAAGCAGCTGTATTGTTTTTGCAAAGTTTGTGATGAGGGGCAAGGGCTAAGAAGAGGCCTGGTTTCAAATCCTCACTCTTCCATTTATTCACCATGTCACTTAATTGCTCTTTGTTATGTTGTGTTTGTTTTGTTATGTTATGTATATTATGTATGTTATGTTAAAGATATAAAGTTCTCTGAATAGTGCCTAGTATAAAAATATAATATGAGTTAGCAGTTATTTTTATTTTATTTTTTTTCTTTATTTTATTTGCATGTAAGTTCTGTGGTTTATCTCTTCCCTCTCCCTCCACCCCCTCTTCTGAGGGTTGTCAGTCTGTACTCTACTTTCACATCTCTGGGTCTACCCTGTTCCCCAGACTGTTATGTTTATTATATTCCACAAATGAGTGAGATCATGTGGTATTTGCCTTTCTCTGCTTGGCTTGTTTCGCTTAGGATAATACTCTTGAGGTCCCTCCCTGTCGTCTCAAAGTATAAGAGATCTTTCTTTCTTACAGCTGCATAGTACTCCATTGTGTATATGTGCCACAGCTTTTTTATCCATTCATCCACTGATGGACACTTGGGCTGTTTCTAGATCTTAGCTATTGTAAATAGTGCTGCTATGAACATGGGAGTACATGTATTCTTTCTGATTGGTGTTTCAGGCTTCTTAGAGTATATTCCTAGAAGTGGCATCACTGGGTCAAATGGCAATTCAATTTTTAATTTTTTGAGGTAACACCATAGTGTTTTCCACAGTGGCTGCACCAGTCTGCTTTCCCACCAGCAGTGTACTAGAGTCCCCTTTTCTCCACACCCTCGCCAACACTTGTTGTTTGATGATTTGTTGATGGCGGCTATTCTGACAGGTGTGAGGTGATACCTCATTGTTGTTTTAATTTGCATCGCTCTGATCATTAGTGAAGTCGAGCATTTCTTCATATGTCTCTTGGCCGTTTGTATGTCCTGTTTGGAGAGGTGTCTATTATCTCCTCTGCCCATTTTTTAATTGAGTTCTTTGTCTTCCTTTTGTTGAGTTGTATGAGCACTCTATATATTTTGGAGATTAACCCCTTATCTGATGTATCTTTGGCAATTCTGCTCTCCCATATGGTGGGTTCCCTTTCCGTTTTGATGGTTGTTTCTTTTGCTGTGCAGAAGCTTTTGAGTTTGATGTAGTCCCATGTGTTCATTTTTTTCCTTTGTTTCTCTTGCCTTAGGTGATGTATCAGTGAAGATTCTGCTGCATATGATGTCCGAAATTTTGTTGCCTGCATTTTCTTCTAGGATTTTTATGGATTCACGAGAGTCTTTTACCCATTTTGAGTTTACTCTTGTGTATGGTGTAAGCTGATGGTCTAGTTTCATTTTTCTGCATGTAGCTGTCCAATTTTCCCAACACCATTTATTAAAGAGGCTGTCTTTGCTCCATTGTATGCTCTTGCCACCTTTGTCAAATATTAATTGAGCATAATGTCTTGGGTCAATTTCCAGATTCTCTGTTCTGTTCCACTGGTCTATATGCCTGTTCTTGTGCCAATACCAGGCTGTTTTGATTATAGTAGCTTTGTAGTATAACCTGATATCTGGTATTGTGATCCCACCTACTTTGTTCTTCTTTTTCAAGATTGGTGTGGTTATTCGGGGTCTTTTTTGGTTCCATATGAACTTTTGGAGTATTTTTTCTAGTTCTGTGAAATACGTCACTGGTATTTTGATGGGGATTGCATTGAATCTATAGATTGCTTTGGGTAGTATGGACATTTTAATGATGTTAATTCTTCCAATCCATGAACAAAGTATGTGCTTCCACTTTTTTATATCTTCCTCTATTTCTTTTTTCAATGTCCTGTAGTTTTCTGCAAATAGATCCTTTACTTCTTTGGTTAAGTTTATTCCTAGGTAACTTAATTGTTTTGCCGCAATGGTAAATGGGATTGTTTTTTTAGTTTCTCTTTCTGTGAGTTCATCATTGGTGTATAAGAATGTCGTCGATTTCTTGATGTTAATTTTGTATCCTGCTACTTTGCCAAATTCATTTATTAGGTCTAGTAGATTTTTGATGGAGTCTTTAGGGTTTTCTGTGTATAATATCATGTCATCTGTGAATAATGACAGTTTCACTTCCTCCTTTACAATTTGGATTCCTTTTATTTTTTCTTCACGTCTGTTTGCTGTTGCTAAGACTTCCAGTACTATGTTAAATAAGAGTGGCGAAAGTGGGCATCCCTGTCTTGTTCCTGTTCTTAAGAGAAATGTTTTTAGTTTTTGCCCATTGAGTAGGATGTTGGCTGTAGGTCTTTCATATATGGCCTTTATTATATCAATATATGATCCCTCTATTCCCAAATTGCTGAGCATTTTTATCAGAAATGGATGCTGGACTTTGTCGAATGCTTTTTCAGTGTCTATTGATATGATCATGTGGTTTTTATCTTTCATTTTGTTTATGTGGTGTATCACATTTATTGATTTGCGAATATTGAACCAGCTTTGCGTCCCTGGGATGAATCCCACTTGGTCATGGTGAATAATTTTTTTGATGTATTGCTGGATCCGATTTGCTAGTATTTTGTTCAGGATTTTGGCATCTACGTTCATCAGGGATATTGGCCTGTAGTTTTCTTTCTTTGTAGTGTCTTTTTCTGGTTTTGGAATTAGAATTATGCTGGCCTCATAAAACGAGTTTGGACGTCTTTCTTCTTCTTGAATTTTTAGAAATAATTTGAGGAGAATGGGTGTTGGTTCTTCTTTGAATGTTCAGTAAAACTCCCCCGTGAAGCCATCCGGGCCTGGGCTTTTGTTTGCTGGGAGAGTCTTGATTACATCTTCAATTTCCTTCATTGTTATTGGTCTGTTCAAGTTTTCTATCTCTTCCCAGTTCAGTTTTGGGAGACTATGTGTTTCTAGAAATTTTTCCATTTCCTTTAGATTGTCGAATTTGTTGCCATATAAATGTTCATAGTATTTGTTATCGATCCTTTATATTAGCAGTTATTTTTAAATAAAATAAAATATCTTGCCTGGCTGGTGTGTCTCAGTGGATTGAGCATGGCCCCATGGAGTGAGAGGTCCTGGTTTGATTCCTGGTCAGGGCACATGCCCCGTTGACAGCTTGATTCCCAGTAGGGGGCGTGCAAGAGGCAGCTGATCAATGTGTCTCTCTCACATCGGTGTTTGTAACTCTCCCTTCCTCTCTCTCTAAAAAAATCAATAAAAAGATATTTAAATAAAATAAAATATTTAAAAATAAAACCCTTGGTAGGATTGTGTTGATTATTACCAGTCATGTATAATTTTTTGAAAAACTAATACTTTTTTTCATGAGAATCATTAGGTCCTTGTCCAGAGATCTTAAAATATAACTTTTGATTCTTTTATTTTCAAAGTTCATGTTGATTCCCTCAATTGACATCATATTTAGAAACTCTACCCTTAAATTATCTTTTAGTCAGCTGTAAGCAAAAGTTTGACTGGAAAAAGTGATATTTAGCAACAATTGACTAAGGGCATTCTGGTTCCAGATTAAATGCTCTTAACTACAGATTATATGCCATGCTCCTTTACTATAAGCACCTTCAAGTCCTTTTTGTCATAGACAATATTAATTCTTACACAAGTTTTGAGTTTTTAGAGTAAAAAAAATGGAAAGGCAATAATTACAGAGGGAAAATTACTAGAAAGAGGGAGTATCAAAATTATTTCTGTTATATACTAGTGACTTGAAAAAAATCTTAATTGTAATTTTTTTTAAAAAAACCATTCTTACAAGTGCCATTTGACTCAGTGATCCCATTTCTAGGACTATGTCCTAAGGAGTCTTAAACGTCAATCAGAAAGAATATATGTACCCCTATGTTCATAGCAGCACTATTTACAATAGCTAATATCTGGAAACAGCCCAAGTATCCACCAATAGATGAGTGGATAAAAAAGCTGTGATACATATACACAATGGAATACTATGCAGCTGTAAGAAAGAAAGATCTCTTATCCTTTGGAATGACATGGAAGGACTTGGAGAGCATTATGCTAAGTAAAATAAACCAATCAGAGAAAGAAAAATAACACATGATCTCACTTATTTATGGAATATAATGAACAAAATAAGCTGATGAACAAATAGACCCAGGGACACAGAAGTAGGGAACAGACCGACAAACCTCAGAGGGAGATGAGGTGGAAGAGTGGGAAGAAATAAACCAAAGATCTTATATGCATATATGTATAACCAATGGACACAGACAATACTGTGAAGTGGGTGCAGGAACAGGGGAGAGGGTGTCAATGGGGGTAAAGGAGAAGCATCTGTAACAAAAATAAATAAATAAATTTTTTAAAAAATCATTCTTATGTGTATGAGGTGATATTTTATTTTGTTTTTTATTTGCATTTCTTTGATGATTAGTGATGTTGAGGGTTTTTTACATACCTATTGGCTATTTTGACGTCGTCTTTAAAAAATGTCTGTCCAAGTCCTTTGTCCTTTTATTAATTGTGTTATTGGATGAAGTGGAGGGTCCTCTTCCCCACTGGGTGCTGCTGGGGATGGAGTTCTCACTATAACCCAAGAAAAAGAATTTTCTGAGACTCGCGAGGGAGAACAAGTGATTTCTACTTGAGTGGAATTATATCCCTGGTTTTCTAAAGTCCCATTTCCTTTAGTCCAGTCATAGAAGAATTGTAGCTAGGGAGAATGCCAAGAAGCCAAGCATGAGCCATGAGCCAAGTGTGCCAAGAGAGAGAACATCTTTGTTCAGGGGATTATATATCCCAAATTTCCATGAGCTTGCAGTCGTCACGCCCATTCTGGCCAATGATCTATTCCCAGGTGTGACTACCCTAGTCATCCCAACTTTACTGGGCATGCATCTATCTTCCCTTTGTTCAATACCCTTTCCCTCATGTTTTACAGGAAGTCTGCCTATAGTTTCTGGGTTTCCCTTTGTTCCTTTCCTATTATTAATAACTAGCTATCTTCCTTATATTAATAACTAGTTACCTACGCTGATTATTTGCTATTGAGTTGTAGGAGTTCCTTATACATTTTGGATATTAACCCCTTATCAGGTATCTGGATGACAAATATCTTCTCCCATTCCATAAGCTGTCTTTTGCTATGATGATTGTTTCCTTTGCTGTACAGAGCTTTTAAGTTTGATGTTGTCACACTTGTGTGTTTTGTTGTTTGTGCTTTTGGTGTCATATCCAAGAAATTATCTTCTTGACCAATGTCATGAACCTTTCCCCTAAGTATTCTTCTAATAGTTTTGCCGTTTTGGGTCTTATGTGTACATTTTTAATCTAATTTGAATTGTTTTTTGTGTACAGTATAAGGGTTCTTATTATTCTTCCACATGTGGATATCCATTTTCCCAATACCATTTATTGAAAACATCACCTCTCCCTCATTGTTTATTTTTGTCACCCTTATTCAAGATTAGTTGACTGTATATGTGTGGGTTTGTTTAAAAAAACAAAAGATAACGAGTTGTCAAGGATGTGAAGCAATTACAACCCTTGTACACAGTTGGTATGAATGATAATGGCAGCTGCTATAGAAAACTGTATGGAGCTTTCTAAAATAAATAAATAAAAATAAGATTACCATAGGATCCTGAAATTCCACTTCTGATATACATCCAAAACAATTGAAATCAGGATCTCAAAGTGATACCTGCAGTCTCATGTACATTGTAGCATTATTCACAATAGCCAAGATATGGAAACAACCTACATGTCCAGCAACAGTTAATGGATAATAAAATTTGATATATACACACAATGGAATTTTATTCAACCTTCAGAAAAAAGAAAATCCTTTCATATGTGACAACATGTATGAAAATGTTGAGTATTATGTTAAGTGAGATAAGTCATGATTCCTTTTATATGATATATTTAAAATAGTCAAACTCATAGAATTAGAAAGTAGAACGGTGGTTTATAGGAGCTTGGGGAGGGGATAAGGGAGTTGCTGGTCAATGGATATAAAGTATCAATTATACAAGGTGGATAAGTTCCAGAGATCTACTATACAACATACATGTATAGTTAACAGTACTGTTTTGTGCACTTAAAATTTGTTAAGAGGGTAGATTTCATGTTAAGTGTTTTTACCACAATAAAAAAGAGTTACCATATCTGTTAATTTTTATAAACAAAACTGGGCAAAACTTTTGGGAGCGGTGTCACTGGAACAGCGACCACCACGGTTTGACATAGTCACGGGTGAGCTCCATGGTTTGACATAGTCCCTGGAGTTATGAAGGCCTCCATGGTTTGACATAGTCCCTGGAGAAGTGAATTCACTGCGTGGCAGGAATAACGAAGAACAGTGACTGAAGATACAAAGTAATGGGAAAATAAAAATGCAGGATGGCAACTGAAAGAGACTAATCTTTGCTTTCTCTGTCTATCTGTTAGCTGTCTGTTAGGAATCATTATAGAAGTAACATGTAGATGATTAATAATGTAGATGGTAGAAAAGATTGCAGGAAGAAAATAATAAAGATTTAGGAAAGGAATGTGGAAGCTTGGAAGGATCTTAGATAAGAGGAAAGGTCAGGAGTCTGAGAGGAATTGACAGAGACTGAAATAGAGGATAAAAATAATTGTTAATTAACATGTAATATACCTAAGAAGATGTCTGGGTGAAGGATAAAAATAGTTGGTAATTAACATGTAATATACCTAAGAGTTGGGTAAATGACAAAAGAATGTACTTATTTGCCTAAAAGGTTTAGGGGAAACAATAAGTAACAATATGTAACCTGCATATATAAAAGTAAAGATTCTGCTAGTCTTAAGCAGCAGAGGTGGTTAAGACTTCTGGCTCATGCCTCTCTCTCTCACCGACTCTGTCCACACCTTTGGGAAACCCTGGACTGCTGAGGCTGCACCTCAGCACAAAACTAAGCTTGCCTCAGTTTTTCCTATTAGATACATAACTTTAGAAACAACCTAGGCAATAAGAGAACTCAACACATCACCACGACTGAACTTGCCTTCCTTAGGCAATGCACACTACTCTAGAATTCTCAAAATTAACTTCCTGGGGGTCCAATTTCTGCTAGATAATGAATTAATCCATGAATAATTAGTTCATGTTCTTCTCTTTTTGAGTGAAACAGGTACTTTATCATTATTGTTTAGGAAGTATCTTATTCAAAATGATGCTGCTGGTAAAAATTCTAGGATTGTAGATTAATTTTGAGGGTATGACATTTCTCTGTCCTCTTTTATTTAACAGAGTGATTTGAATCATTAAATACTATGTGCCAAGTACAGGTAATATGAAGAATAATATCAATTCTAAAAGTAGCTGCCTATTAAATGGAGTACATATGAAATTGAAAATGAAGAGAGTAAGAGTCAGTAGATTCAGGTTGTATCAACAAGCTATTACTGTGATTATTTGATTAATGCAATTTTTCAATGTAGACAAAATTTTTTTTGACAAATATTTTTTTCTTACCAAATTAAAATACTACAATCTTGGATTTAAAATGGACATTAGTGGTTGCTAATAAGACTACTTGCCTTGTTAAACAAGAATCTACTTTATACTATGTGACTGAAAATGGTCATATGTGTAGACTTTGCTTCAATATTACTGATAGTGGGCTGAATTATTAGATAATTACTCAATATAGAGAGCTAAAAATGTATCTCCTTGATTTATCTAACCATTTTGTGCTCTGGAGTAAAAAGAGAAGCCTACTTACTTCTTTCCCATGACAGCCCTTTAAATTCATTTACACCTTAATGGTGGGATCAATGATTCTAAGACAACTTGAACTACATGCCTTGTCAAGTAGTCAGAGAAATAGGTATTGGCACATTGAATACGGAGGAACTTGAGCAATGTAAGAAAATTAAGACTGAGATAATATCTCTCCCACACTGAACAGTTCTCTTCTCTTTGCTAAACAACTGTAATTCCAACACCATTTTTTAATATGATATAGTTCACAGTCTTCTTAACATTCTCTATCACCTTCCTGATTCCAGTATTTAGAGCAATTTTTTTAATAATTATATTTTAATAATTATATTAAAGTGTGCTACTCAGACACCTACTCAGACGTGGTCAGTCTTATACAAAAGAGAATGATACAGATCATCTTCTTTAAAGTCATATGACTCTTAAACTGTCTGATAATGAGAAAACTAATATAACATTTTTACATAAATGATTTGCCAACCTGGTTAACAGATTTTTAAATTAGTCAACTCTTTCTTTTCTGAATGAAAGATATTTTGTTTAGCTTTCTATGTATAATTTTATTTATCATGTCATATTAATGTTCTATATTATAAAGGTATTAATATTAATATTTTTATTAATTCATTGGCTAATATTACTAACTCAATTTCAGCCACAAATTTTAATCACTTTTTCTGTCATCATATAACTTAAACAGATATTGACTATCATACGGCCCTTTGACTTCTTTAGTATCTTTCCTCTAGCTTGACCTCACCCTAATAATCAATTTTTAAAAACTTAACCATACATATAGTTATAATTTCACCTATTCCTCGTCAGTCTTTTGTTATTCAATTATTCCTTCAAGGATAATATGAGAAACTGTGTCCAGTGACCCACTAAACTCAACATACAGTAATGCTATGTTATTTTCTTGAAATCTGAAGCAAATCCTTGAAACATAAAATTAATCTGCTCTAAGACAGAGAGAAATGAAGCAAAGGATAGAGTATTTAGGGCCTTAACAACAACAACAAAAAGGCAAAAATGATGCTATGTTGGCATAAACTGATTTCTTCAAATTTTTCTCTAGACCTCACCCTGCAATTTAATGAATGTTGTTCTATTGTGGTTCTTGATACTTGGCCTTATTAACTTTACCTGGTCGATTTCCTTGTTTTTCTTCCCAACATTATCTAATTTCATTTTCCTTCTACTCCTGTTTCTTTGATCTTGTCTACAGAATGAATTCCATAATTTGTCTTCCAAGATGGCCTTTTAGTAAAACTTTATCTTTTAGATGTACTCCAACTACAAAATTATGTCCCACTTCTAGATTCTGATAACCTTTTCCAAAACTTGTTCTTGAGGATTTTAAACTTTCATAGTTATGACTACATATAGTGTATTTAAATACTTATTTTGATGTAATTCAAAAATGGTCTTAAAAGACAGAATCAAATACATATAAACTGGCACAATATCAGATTTTTGATATTTGTATCAAATTGGTATAAGGTACATTTTGGCTAGAGTGATTATCCTAATTAATGTGATATCAGCCTTTGCCAGCATTGCTTATTAAGAAATTTTACCCACACTTCTACCCACTCCTGCTAGAGTCACCTGACTATTTCACTTCAACATTTTTTAGGAATTTTGAGAGTGTATGATTTAAGAAAGAAGGGGGTCTAAGTGACTTTTGTCTGTGAATAAGTTTGGCATCAATAACTTCTATTTGATCCACTTCTGCTTATTCCCACTGACTAAGCCATAATATAAAAGTTATTTAGTTAATATTATTTTATAAATTAGGATGTTGAAAAACATATATATATATATATATATATATATATATATATATAGTTTAAGCAAATGAACTTATTCCAATAAGCATTTGTGTGAGCTATTAGATAACAAAGATAGGTATAAATAACTTTAGAACTAATTTAAAATAATGGTTCTTAAATTTTGATGTTAATCAGAATAATCCATGATATACTTTTAAATATAAATTACTGGACCCCTCATATAAAATTGTTTAAAGGTAGATTCCAAAATGGCAGCAGAGTGAATGGAAGCTACACAGACCATCTCACAGGACCAAACTGGAATTATAACTAAAATAAAGACAGATCATCAGAAAAAAGCAACAGAAAAGCAGATGGACAGGAACCATATAACCAGGGACAGGAAAAAGGACACTGATTCAAGCCTGGTAGGAACTGCGGAGGTGTGAGAGGGCAGGCTGGGAGCCCAGAAACAGCACCTGTTTTAGCTGTGAGCAGCTCCCTCAAGGTTAAAATTCCAAGCTGGCTCCACAGTGCAGAGGGCCAGGACAGAGCACTAAATTAGTTACAGTCACTCACCTTGGGCTCTGGCAGAGGGAGGGCAGAATGGACTGAAAATGTGTGGAGGCTTGGGAACTTGGAGAGGTGGGAGGGCAATGGGAGTTTTTTGCTGAATCACTCCCTCACAAGACAGTAGCCATCTTACTCAAAGAACCCCCTTCCGGAGCCCTGGGGAGAAGCAACAGCTCCTCCCACAGAAATTAAACACCACCCTGCCAGGCCAGAGAAATGCAATTTGAGGCTCACTAACAGCCAGCATCTGCCTCACCCTATGGAAATCCTCTTACCCTGAACACCTGAGGGAGTTTTTCATTCAGCTGAGGGCTACAACCCAAGGCTCATTAAGTAACTGAGACTAATAGCCTCCAGGCAAAAAGCTAGGGAATAACTGAACCTTTCCTAGGCTTGCAAATCTACCCAGGAAAGAAAGACTAGACAGTGAGATTTAACATGGGTCCTCCCATACTCATCCAAACCCAGTAGAGGGTTTCACAATCAGTGGAACACCAACGCACACAGGGAAAAGTTGGCATGCTCCAAAACCCACTGAGACAGCCAAAATGGTGAAAAAAAGAAACAAATCCCAGCCCTGGCTGGTTTGGCTCAGCAATTAGAGCGTCGCCCTGCTGACCAGAGAGTCCTGGATTCGGTTCCCTCTAAAGGCATGTGCCTAGGTTGCAATTTGTCCCCAGCCCCGTCTGGGGTCTTGTGGGTGACAACCACTCAATGCATCTCTCTCACATCAATGTTTCTCTCTCTCTCTTTCTCCTTCCCACTCTATCTGAAGATAAATGCAGAAAAATGTCCTTGGGTGAGGATAAAAAAAAAAAGAAACAAATCCCAAATGAAAGAACAAGAGAACCCTACTGAAGACGAGATAAATAAAATGCAGTTAAGCAAGTTATCAGAGGTAGAGTTCAGAGTAATGATAATGAGAAAGCTCAACAGCATGAGGAAAGAGTTCAACACTATGAGTAAAGATATAGAAACAGTAAAACCAACCAAGTGGAAATGAAGAATGACATAGCAGAAATAAAGAACACATTGGGAGGAATAAACAGCAGAGTAGAGGAAGCTGAGGATCAGATGAGTGAATTAAAAGACAGGGTAGAAAAAATCACCCAATCAGAAAACCAAAAATAAAAAACAATTAAAAAACAGGAAGACAGCTTAAGATAACTGTGAGACAACTTGAAACGTAACAACATCCACATCATAGGAGTGTCAGAAGAAAAAGAAAATGAGCAAGTGTTAGAAAATATATTTGAGGAAATAGTGGTAGAAAACTTCCCTAAATTGGTGAAGGAAAAAGACATTCAAGTTCAAGAAGCACAAACAGTCCAAAGTAAGAAGAACCCAAACAGGCCCACAACAAGACACATAGTAATTAGAATGCCAAAAATTAAAGACAAAGAGAGAATCCTAAAGGCACCAAGAGATAAGCAACAGGTTACCTACAAAGGAACCCCCATAAGGCCATCATCTGATTTCTCAAAAGAAACACTACAGGCTAGAAGGGAATGGCATGAAATAATCAAGGTCATGAAAAACAAGGATCTGAATTCAAGACTACTCTATCCAGCAAGGCTATCATTCAAAATAGAAGGTGAAATAAAGAGCTTCCCAGACAAAAAAAAAAGGCTAAGGGAATATATTAGCACCAAACTAGCATTGCAAGATATGTTAAAAGGACTGTTGTAATTAGCAGAAGAAAAAGGAAGAAAAATGTAACCACACTAAACAAAAATGGCAATAAATAAATACATAACAATAATAACCTTAAATGTAAATGGATTGCATCCTCTGATCAAAAGACAGAGTAGCTCATTGGATAAGAAAGAATGACTCATATATATGTGGTTTACAAGAGACCCACCTCACAACAGAGGACTCACATAGGTTGAAAATAAAGGGATGGAAAAAAGATCTTCCAAGCAAATGGAAAGGAAAAAAAAAAAGCTGGGGTAGCAATACTCATATCTGATAAAATAGATTTCCAAAGGAAGACCATAACTAGAGATAAAAAGGCCACTACATAATATTGAAAGGATCTATCCAACAGGAAGATATAACCTTGGTAAACATATATGCACCCAATATAGGAGCACCAAAATATATTTAAAAACTTCTGGAGGACTTCAAAGGAGAAATCAACAGCAATACAACCATAGCAAGGGACTTCAACACCCTGCTGACATCACTGGATATATCCTCTAGACAAAAAATTAACAAGAAAACAGAGACTCTAAATGATGCACTAGATCAAATGGATTTCATAGATATCTACAGAGAATTACACCCCAAAACTGCAGAATTCACATTATTCTCAAGTGCAAATGGGACATTCTCAAAGATAGATGACATGTTAGGACACAAACTAAGTCTTTACAAGTTCAAGAAGATTGAAATCATATCAAGCATCTTCTCAGATCACAATGACATGAAACTAGAAATCAATTACAACAAAAACACGCAAAGACATTTGAATACATGGAGGCTAAATAGCACATTATTAAACAATAAATGGGTTACCAAGGAGATCAAGGAAGAAATGAAAAACTTTCTGGAAACTAATGAAAATGAACCCACAAACACAAAATTTATGGGACACAGCGAAAGCAGTCCTGAGAGGGAAATGTACAGCACTATAAGCCTACCTCAAGAAAAAAGAAAAATTTCTAATTGACTATCTAACTTGACAACTTGAAGAACTAGAAAGCAAACAAAAAGAAAAACCCAGAGCAAGTAGAAGGAAAGAAATAGTAATGATAAGAGCAGAAATAAACAACATAGAGACCAAAAAAAAACAACAAAAAACAATTCAAAGGATCAATGAAACAAAGAGCTGGTTCTTCAAAATGATAAACAAAATTGATGGACCCTTAGCTAGACTCACCAAGAAATAAAGAGAGAGGACCCAAATAAACAAAATTAGTAATGAAAGAGGAGAAGTAAGAACTGACACCACAGAAATACAAAAGATCATTAACAAATACTATGAACCATTATACAGCAAAAATTTGGACAATCTAAGCAAAATGGACAAATTTCTAGAAACACATAATCTCCCAAAACTGAATCGGGAAGAGATAGAAAACTTGAACAGACCAATAACAACCATAGGACATTGAAAAAAGAAATAGAGGAAGATATAAAAAAGTGGAAGCATATACCTTGTTCATGGTATATGATGCCAGAATGGCTGCCATCAAAAAATCATCAGACCACAAGTGCTGGTGAGGGTGTGGAGAAAAGGAGACTCTAGTCACTGCTGGTGGGAATGCAGATTGCTGCAGCCACTATGGAAAACAATATGGTGTTTCCTCAAAAAATTATAAATTAATCTGCCATTTGACCCAGTGATCTCACTTCTAGGAATATATCCTAAGAAGCCTGAAACACCAATCAGAAAGAATATATGTACCCTATGTTCATAGCAGCACTATTTACAATTGCTAAGATCTAGAAATAGCCCAAGTGTCCATCAATAGATGAGTGGATAAAAAAGCTGTTGTACATTTACACAATGGAATATTATGCAGCTGTAAGAAAGAAAGATCTCTTATCCTTTGAGATGACCTGGAGGGATCTGGAGAGCATTATGCTAAGGGAAATAAGCCAATCAGAGAAAGACAAATACCACATGATCTCACTTATTTGTGGAATATAATGAACAAAATAAGCCGATGAACAAAATAGACCCAGAGACATAGAAAGGTGTACAGTTCAGACTGACAAATCTCAGAGGAGAACCAAAGAACCTATATGGATGTAAGCATAACCAATGGACATAGACAACAATGCTGGGGTGGAGGTGGCGAGGTGGGATGGGGAGGACGATGTATAGGGAAAAAGGAGAAACATCTGTAACAAAAATAAACTAACAAAAATTGAGAAAAAAAATTGTTAAAAGGTAATCTCAAGGACTCAGACCTCCTAATCAGATGTTTAATAGTTCTCAAGTAATATCTGATTACCGTTCACCAAAACTTGTATTTGACTGAGTACAATTTCTTTTTCAATATATAAAAAGCAATATGCATAAAAAAGTTAGAGTTGAATAAAAGAATACTGACATAAAAAACTAGAACGTAAAGGAGGAAGAGCTTTAGTTACAATTTAAAAAATTGGCATAAGGGTATACTCTATGGACCCAAATAGACATTTGGAGACATTTTGGAGATTAAAATAAAAGGAATGAAAATTGGTTACTTTTACAACTAAGTTTAATTTAATGGAGAGATAAAAAGTTGAATATAAAGAGATTTATTATAGAAATATAAGGATATTTATATGAGTTACTTTATTATTTCGTGAAATGGAAAATGTAACTGCTAACCAATATGACACAATCATTTTAAAGAAAATGATAACCATAAATTGCAACAAAAAGTCTTACATTCAGGAACTTGATAATGTATTTTGTTAAACATGATGTTCTATATTGTCCTATTCACTCCACTAATTGCTGAATATTTTCAAAGATCTGCTGTATAGTTCACATAAGATGGAACTCATAACCTTCTGAAGAGAATGGGACTAGAGACAAGTCTAATTTGTTTCTTTTTAGACTTCACATAAATCATTTTGCTTTGTTTTTTACCTTAGTAGTATTCTGCATAGTACATTACTTTAAAGAACTGCTTTTCTATGTATTTCTTTAGAGGAAATCCTAAGAGTGGAAAAATTGATATATCTTACCTTAAATTTTTCTCATTCCAATAATAGTTTTCATGTTGTATGTAAAAATTAGACTCAGTACTCATCTTGCAATTCATTCAATAGTCTTCCTAGCTATGTGGTCTGAGTATTTTATTGTGGTTGTTGTTAGTTATATTGTACATTATTCTTAATTGTCAATGTATTTTGTGTTCATTTGGCAATTCTAATTTTTACTTTATCTTATTTCATTGAAATCTTAAGTGTACATTGTCTAAGTTAAGACAAATGACTCTACCTGTGAAACCAAATCCACTATCAAAATATAGAATATTTCCACCGTCTTAGAAAGAATCCTTATGACCCTTCAAAGCAACCCCAGTTCCAGCCTCCCAGTGGCAGCCATTGTTCTGATATTTTTGTCCATTCTAAAACTTCATATAATGAAATTATAAAATATACACTCTTTAGAAAGACTTCTTATCATGTTTTATTTGACTACATTTTAATTACCATGTGTAGCTTTCACTATAAGTGTATATGTTTCATAAAAATTCATTGCATTCCATTTCCAAGACTTTGCTTATTAAGAAAAAGGTTGTAATAACATGTTTGAATAAAAATATACTCAAATTACATTAATATCAGAAGCAATTTTGGAAATAATAGTTTTCTTACATGGTAAACTTATATGAGAAAAAAGTTGAATCTGTTTTTCAAGTCAAGATTGGATATCATTTTATTTTCTAAGTTTTTTTACTGTGCATAATCTTGTCAAGAATATATCATCAAATCAATGTGACTTTTTCTATAGCAGAAAGCATTTAATGGTAATGCCAATATTAAAGTCCATGAGCATTTTTAATTGAATTAAAATTTCATGAAATATATTTTTATTAGTATAGGTGTAGTTATACAAGGGTTTTTAAAGCTTGATTGGTTGCAATAATATTTTATTATTTATGTATTTTATTTATTTAATTAATCCTAACCCGAGGATATATTTATTGATTTGTAGAGAGAGGAGAAGGGAGAGAGAGAAAGAAAGAGAAATATTCATGTGAGAGAGAAACATTGATTGGTTGGTTAGCTTTCCTATGTGCCCTGACCAGGGAGGGAACCCATAGCCTAGGTATGTGCCTTGACCAGGAACTGAACTGCAACATTTTTGGTGTAGTGGATGATGCTCCCACCAACTGAGCTTCCTGGCCAGGGCAATATTTTAGAGAGTCCTAATATATTAACTACTTGAAATGTTAGCATATAGAATATTTCTTTTTAATATACAAATTTATTTATAATAACTATGAGCCTTAAAGGATGTTCTGGAATAAAAATATATAAAAGTGTTATAGACAGACCACTATTCATAGTGTAAATATAAAATGCACTTTATTTGGGAAAAAGTTACATATAATTTAAGTAGAAGAGCACCACAAACTCAAAAAGTTAACCCTGCGTGCACAGTTTAGGCTGAGTATGTAGATGGACTGTATCTACCATGGCCAAATTTTCAGTAGAGAAGTCCCTTCTTCTATAATAATGACATATTTAATTGGTCAACTATTAGGAAATAGCTGTACAAACATGTAAAAATAGATGCTCTCTGGTTGAGAAGGTAGCCCAATAGAAAGGAGAAATGTCCTACAGCAGTAACTGGTATCAGCCCATTCACACATTGTGCTAACTCAGACCTGCTGAGTCAGCTGTTTACTAACCTACCAAAAGAGGGGAAGAAATTCGCCTCCAGGACAATCCAGATCCATCTCTCTGTAGTCTAGCCCTCAGCGTTTGTGGAACTATTTTATTTTTTGCCCTTCATCTCTCTTTCACTTCAGGTCATAGAGATACTTTGGTCCATATTGGTAATGAAAGGGGAGAGATTTTTACCACCTTCCCCAGGTCTCCTGTCACTTGCCAGGATTGGATGTCATGCTCTCTCATGGATGAGACAGACTGCTCCTGTTCCTTCTTCTGAAGTGATGATTTACACGGAAACCTAATAATTATCTTTTTGTCACCAAAAATAACATCTTGAGGCAGAATATGGTGGCTCTGGATTTACCTGACGCAAAGTCTGTGTGTTTGTTGATGTTTATCTTAGTGTCCCCGATCTGAGCAACATTATCTATCTGCTGAGGTCGAATGAGGCACTATAAAATAGAAGGATCACTGGGATGACTATTACATCTCACACTCTCTCTGTTTCCCTGACTCTTGGGTGTATAGAAAATCAGCTAAGTATGTGTGTTTATGTGTAACTTTAAATAGGTGACTAGAGCCCGGCCAGTGTGGCTCAGTGGTTGAGTGTGGACCCATGCACCAAGAGGTTGCCAGTTTGATTCCCAGTCAGGGCACATGCCCAGGTTGTGGGCCAAATCCCCAGTGGGGGACATGCAGGAGATGGCTAAATCGATGTTCTTTCTCATTGATGTTCTCTCTCATTGATGTTTCTTTCTCTCTCTCCCTTCCTCTCTTTCTAAACTCAATAAAGAAAAAAAAATTTAAATAAATAAATATGTGACTAGAATGGGACTAGTTGGCCTTATAGAGGTTATCATTGAGAAGGTTGACAGAGTGGAAATTACATAAGTCAGAAAAATTTCATAGTCGTCATTTTAATCATTTTTGGTGTTTCCATTATTATGATGGGTTACAACATGGATTTGGTGGACTACGGAAGAGATGAAGGCTAACGTGCTTTGTAAGTCCAGGTGGTTTTCTCTAGATCTGCCACTTCATATAGGCATTTACATGTATAATATAAATACCAATTCATGAATATGTTTTTGCAAGTGTTTCCAGAGGATGGCAACCACATACTTTAGCTATTCAGTTCTGAGTAAACCAATAGTCCTACCCAGAAAGGGGTAGGACCATTAGCAACACCTTCTCCACCAACCCACTAAAAAAAACCCTAAATAAAGACATATTTCAGTCACTTTAAGAGAACTATGTTCTATAGCAGTGGTTCTCAACTAGGGGTGATTTTCCCTGCAGAGGGCACATGGCAATGTCTGGAGATATTTTTGATTGTCACAACTGGCAATAATAGGGAAGTTATTGGCACTTTGTAAATAGAGGCCAGGAATGGTACTAAACATATCACTAAACATATCACAATGCCCATGACAGTCCCCCAAAGAAATAATTATCTGATCCAAAATTTCAATAGTGTCAACACTGAATAATTCTTCCCTATCCTTAGAAGAAAATGCGTTAAATAGATTGGCGTATCAGCAACTTAGCAGTATCAGAATGAATAGCTATATTATTCTGTTGGTTTTATTACAACTTTAGAGGTGTATGAGTTAGAGATTTCATGAGTTAACCATACTACCAATTTAGTTGCCAATATTGTAGCTAACTCCATTGAGTTAATTTTTAAAATTATTATTATTGTTATAAAAAAGGGCCTTTATATGTTTATAGTCTTCGGTTCAAGTTTGCTCTTGACTGTAATGACCATTTCCATTTCACATGGAACTATCTGAAACTTTCTCCACTTTATGGGAGCTTAGTTCTGAAAAGACCTACTGTAGAGTGAGAATGTTTGAGTCATGGCTTTTCTTTCAGTGAGATAATTTCTCTTGATTAGGGCTCACAAACAGGCTAGCTATAATTGCTCAGGAGTAATCCACAGATCCACAAACCTCAGAACACACAAAATAGATTAATTAAAAAATCATACCAAATGATGCTTTGCTCAAACTGCTAAAAACTATATATTAAAGGGAAACCTCAAAACAACCCAAGATAAAAAGACATATGCCATATGAAAAAGCAGGGGAAGGAGTAACAGCTGACTTAGAAACAATGGACAAAAGAAAATGGCACCTATAAATTGCTGAAAGAAAACATAAAAACAAAAACTATCAGTACAGAGTTCTCTAGCCAGTGAACATATACTTCAAAATGAAGATGAAAAAGGACATTTTGAGAAATAAAATTTTATGCTAACTACAGAAGATGAAGTTAAAATATAAGGACATAAATGGGTTGAAAATGAAAAATTGAAAAGATATATTGTGCAATACAAATTATAAAAAATCTGCAGTTCCTATATTAATATCAGAAAAAAACAGATTATGAGACAAGGAGTATAACAAGTGATAAAGAGAAACTTACTATTTTTATAAAAAGATCAATTCATTGAAAAAGCATAACATTCTTAAATGTGTATAAATTTGACAACAGAATTAAAAAATACTTAAAGGAAAAAATGATGGAATTAAGAGGGAAAAGAGATATTCTAAATTTTCTTACAGATGGAAATTTAAAATCTTCTCTTTCAAAAAAAAATCAGTAAAGTAAGAAATTTGAACACTATCAGTCCACTTAACCCAACTGACATTTATAGAGTCCTCCCTCAACAAATTTAAAATGACTGAAGTCATACAGAGTATGTTCCCTAACCACAATGGATGAAATTAGTAAACAGTAACAATGAAGTATCTAGAAAATTCCCAAAGGATTTAATTTGAGCGACAAACCTCTAATTCACTTGTGGATTAATGAAGACAGAACAAAGAAAATTGTGAAATATTCAGAACTGAATGTCCATAAAAGTAAAACTAAATTTTGTGGGAGCAGATAAAGAATGTTTAAATTTATTTCTTTTTATGCTTGTATTAGAAAAAAATAATCGGTATCTTCCCTAGTGTAGACATTACTGTAATAGACTGAACATTCACTAGCACTTTACACTGTACTTGGGTTTACCCTTTTTTTTAATGATCCATCACTCATGCATTCAGGAGACTAAAGTTATATAACAGGTCTTGTTAGTGGAAAGCCAACTGATTTTGATTTTCTTAACAGTGATATAAGAAATAAAGCATTAGCAATGTCAAGATTACATACTAAGTGTCAGTCATTTTTACACTATTCTGATGTCCAGTTATATAGAAGCAATGGTGGCCACTTTCTTGTTCAAGCCTTTATCGTCCTCAGTAGGACTTTCACTGGCCAGACAGGACTCTAAAAGCAGGAGACAGCATTGCATAGAGCTTCCTCCTATACTGAATTTTGTGTATGAAGACCTAAATTAGTTTACTAAATCTGTCATAACAAAATACCACAAACTGGTTAGCTTAAACAACATATATTTATATTCTCACAGCTCTAGAAGTTCAAGGTCCAGGTATTGGCAGGGCAGATTTCTTTGGAAGGTTGTGAGGAAATGTGTGTTCCATGCCTCTCCCTTAACTTCTGGTGAGTTTGTGGCAATCTTTGAAATGACCTAGCTTTTAGAAGCATCATACACTCATTTTTACAGTGTTATCCCTGTGTGTTTGTGCCCAAATGTCCTCCTTTTAAAATGATAGCAGTCACATTGGGTATGGATCGTCCTTCAAGATCTCATTTTAACTTGATTTCCTCTGAAAGATTCCATCTCCAAATAAGATATCATTTTGAGGTACTGGGGGTTAGGACTCCAACATAAATAACATTTTTTGGTGGTGGGAGGAGGTAAGAGTCACAGTTCAAACCATAATGAGACATATTGTATCTTCTTCTGTGATGCAACACTGTAAGACCTATACAGTATCAGCAAGCTTTATGAGTACAGACCACTTGTCAATTTTCCAACTTTCATAGTAGCCAAAGCAGAACTTATAATGCCAATAGTCAAGCAATTGTATCCATGCAACCTTGCACCTAGAATATTTATATAATTTTACAGCTGCACCAAAGAAGAGCAAGAACAATACAGACTTACAAATAAACTGAAAGCCATGTCAGCTCCAATGTCTAGCTAGTTCAGAAATGTTTAAGCAACCCCCACCTCCCTATGTTTCCTGACCTGGTTTTCATCTCTGCCTCATTTATATTGTTAATTCTCTGAAGCCCATGAATTGAATTATTGAATTTTTGCTTTATGGGAAAAGCCAAATGCATTCTTGGTTTTAGCATCAGATTGTCTGCTTGGTTGTGCTTTGAGTTCTAATATCTGTAAGCTCTGCTAGTCCCTTGATTTTATCATTCCTCCAACTATCAGCCATAAAGCAGATATATTCTTTCAGGATTTTTCTGAGCTCCAAATTGTCTGCCTTTTTAATTTTTATTTTTTTGGTCTCCTACTAGTCTTTCTATCTAGTAGCAAATCTAACTTTCTTTTAATGTTCGGCATGTTTTTTTGTTTTGTTTTCTTTGATCTTTGATTGATTTTAGAGAGAGAGGAAGGGAGAGGGAGAGAAGGCTAGAAACATCGATGAGAGAGAACACGAATTGGCCACCTCCTGCATGTCCCCCACTGAGGATCTGGCCCACAACCTGGGCATATGCCCTGACTAGGAATTGAACCTGTGACCTCTTGGTGCATGTGTAGACGCTCAACCACTGAGCTGCACAGGCAGGGCAATGTTCAGCATGTTTTAAGGGGCATTGTTTGCTTTGAGTTTCTTATGCTCTTTCAAATTGCCTCTTGCTTTGACAGACTACTGTACTGCAGGCTTATCACCCTTAGGGTCTGGAGCAAACCTCTCTGAGATTTTGATGGTACTGGGCTAGCACACCCTTGTGACTGTCATATTTGCTCTGACTAGCAGACATCACACCTATGCTGCCCTCTATAGGCTTTGAAACACATGTCTCAGTGACTTCTAAAGATGCTGAGCTGGGATACCTTATAGCTATCTACTCATTTGGAAAGTGGCCGAACTCAGCCACCAGAATTCCTTATGACTTGTCACTGCCCCTAGAAAAGATGTTTTCCACTGTTCTGTGGTGTACGTGGGCTAGATAGACACTATTTTAAAAACCAAGAACATTGATACAACTTGAGTGTATACTTTTATGGTCATTATTTGTCCTACACAGTAGATCTAGGTACATACCATATTATAAACTAAATGTTTGTGTTTCCCAAAACGTCATGTGTTGAAATCTTGACCTGCCCCCAATGTTATGGTATTAGAAGTTGAAGCCTTTAGGAGGTAATTAGGCCATAATGGTGGAGCCCTCATGAATGGGATTAGCATGATTACAAATAGACACATCAAAGCTCTCTCTTTTTGCCACCATGTAATGACACAGCTAGAAGACGGTTGTTCATGAAGAAGGAAGCATATTCTCACCATCACCAAATCTGCTGTACCCATTGATCTTGGACTTCCCAGCTTCCAAAACAGTGAGAAACAAATGTTTTGTTTAAGTCACTACGTCTATGGTATTTTTGTTATAGCAGCCCATATTGACCAAGACACACTGGTCAATGCCATATGTGCCTATGTAAAATGAGATTTACTGAGAGAAAAATTACTAACAGAGAGGTAATAAAGCAGCTTATTTACCAAGCTTATTTTATTGCACAGCTTTTTCCAGACATAGGTGGACTGTCTACATTAAGGCCAATTTTTCAGTTAACAGGGGTCTTTTCCCATAATTCTCGTTGTATTTATAGGGACAGTGGATGAGAAACCTCTAAGTGATTATATTGCGATACATGTTCCCTGGTAGAGGAGGGAGGTTTATCATTTTATTGAGAAAGAAAAGTCCCTGGTATTAGAAGCTAGAATCAACCTGCTCTTCTACTGAATTAACTCTGAATCAGCTGAGCCAACTTTCTACTAAGTTACTAAAAAGTTTGTGTGGGTGTGTGTGTAGATAAGGGAGTGAGGAATGAATCTCCATGACCTCTAGATCTGTCTCTTCTCACAAAGCTACAGACCTAATATATATAAAGAATAATAAATTTTAGCAATATATAGCTCTTGTACATCTTTAAGAAATAAATCTCTGTATCATCACTATTATAATATTATTGATCAATCTCTTGTACAGATATAATGGAGCAATTTTACTTGACTGCATGCCAAGCGGTTTTGCTTCCAGAACCATGGAATATTATGGTTGAGTTCAATTTAACTGGATATTGATACCCTTTCTGTTATAATAGTCTAATTTTCCAAAGAGCAGCATCAGAAGAGACAGGTGTGCTTTAAAGAGATGTGGGATAATAGTTTCTAACTGTCCCTTTGCCACTTTAAATTGCCCTGAACGATCAAGGTAAGAAATAAAAAAATAAAATATATCAGATCCATTAGGAGACTTTAGAACATTTTAGAAATGTCTACTCCCTCAGAGTAATTAATGGTCCTTCATGTAACATAAGTATATTCATCAATTAACAGAAACACATATATTAATCCACCAGTTAAGTTCCTCAGGAGATTCTTTTATATTTTAAAAATATAATAATTTTTATCATGTGGAGTATGTTTAAGCATTATTTATTTACCTACTTTAAAAAATAACTTAAACCATTTTATGTTAAGCCATTAGTAGTAGCAGCAGTGTTTCTTTATTTTTTAGAAAATATCACATATCATACCAAATACAGAAACATTTGTATGTACAGAATTAAAAGTATTTCTTGGAAAACAGCCTACAGTTAGAGTAAGGCTTTATAATGTCAAAGCTCTAAATTAAATATGATATCTTGCTATTGGCTTATCTGCCTTTTATTCTACCTACATATATATATATATTATATATATATATGTAGGTAGAATATATATACTATATACTAATGACCATATATATATATATATATATATATATATATATATATATATATACTAATGACCATAAAATAAAATCTTAAGCTATGTACTAGCAATGGTTTCTTGGGAATCTTCCTCCTGCTAACATGAATAGTTATATTTTAATGTCTTCCTACATTGTGTTTTTTCTTTCTTTTTTATCCTCACCCAAGGATATGTTTTTACTAATTTTTTTAGAGAGAGAGAAACATGGATGAGCTGCCTCCCTTACACCCCCTGACAGACACCCAAACTGGCAACCTGAATATGTGCCTGACTGGTAATCAAACCTGCAATCCTTCAGCACACAGGATGATGCTACAACCAGCCGAGTCACATCGGCCAGGGCTTACTTTGTGTTTTTAATACTTTAGTTCTATCTAAAGATTGATCAATGTAATGCACCACATTAACAAAAGAAAGGATAAAAATCATATGATCTTATCAATAGATGTTGAAAATGCATTTGATAAGATACAACATCCATTTATGATTAAACTCTCAATAAATTAGGAAAGAAACAAAAGTACTTGTAATAAAAGCCATATATGACAAATCTTCAGCCAATATTATACTCAAAGGCAAAAAACTGGAAAATTTCCTCTAAAACCAGGAACATGACAAGAATGTCCACTGTCACCACTCTTATTCAACATTACGCTGGAAGTCCTAGCCAGAGCAACCAGGCAAGTGGAAGAAATAAAGTCATCCAAATTGGGAATGAAGAAGTAAATTTCACATTTTTTAGATGACATGATTCTTTATATAGAAAACCCTAAAGACTCCACAAAAAGAACTATTAGAAACAATAAACAAATGCAATAAAGTTGCAGGATACAAAATCAATGTACAAAAATCCACTGCATTCCCACATACCATCAAATAAATTTAAGAAAAAAAAATATTTTGCAATTGCAATCAGAAGAATAAAATACCTAGGAATAAACTTTAAAAAGAATGTGAAGGACCTACAAAATATTATTATAAGAAATTGAAAAATGCAATGAAATGGAAAGATATTCTGTGTTCATGGATTGGAAGATTCGATATAGTTTAAATGTTCATATTTCCTAAAGCAATACACAGATTTAATGCAATCCCCACTGAAATTCTAATGACATTTTTAAAAGAAATAGAACAAATAAATTATCAGATTTATATGAAATCACACAACGCCTTGAATAGCCAAAGCAATCCTGAGAAATAAGAACAAAGCCATAGGTATCATACCACTTACTTTAAGTTACACCACAGAACAATGATGATCAAAACAGCATGTTATTGGCAGAAAAACAGACACACAGACCACTGGAACAGAATTGAGAGCCCAGAAATAAAACTACATGTATATGGGCAAATAATTTGTGATAAAGGAGCCAAAAACACACAATGGAGGAAAGAAAGCCTCTTTAACAAATGGTGCTGGGAAAATTGTAAAGCCACATGCTAAAGTATGAAGCTAGATTACAGTTTTTTCCTATGTACAAAATTTAATTCAAAATGAATCAAAGACCTAAATATAAAATCCAGAACAATAAATTACATGGAAGAAAACAAAGGTACTAAACTTATGGACTTTGGTCTCAGAGAATATTTTAATGAATTTGACCCCAAAGGCAAGAGAAGTAAAGGCAAAAATAAATGAATTATTCTATATCAAACTAAAAGGCTTCTGCACAGCAAAAACAAACAAACAAGAAAACCTCCGGCAAAACAAAAAGGCAACCAACCGAATGGGGAAAAAAAATTGCAAACAAGAGCTACAACAAGGGGTTAATATCTTAAATATATAAAGAACTCCTACAACTCAACATCAAACAAACAATACAATTTGAAAATGGGCAGAGGACCTGAACAGACACTTCTCCAGAGAAGACATACAAATAACCAATAGATATATGAAAAGATGCTCAACTTTACTATCCATAAAGGAAATACAAATCAAAAGTACAATGAAATATCACCTCACACCTGTTGAAATGGCTATTATCAACAAGAGAAGTAATGACAAGTGTTGGAGAGGTTGTGGACAAAAAGGAACCTTCATTCACTGCTGGTGGGAATGTAAACTGGTACAGCCACTATGGAAAACAGTCTTGAGGTTCTTCAAAATTTAAGAACAGATTTACTATATGACCTAGCAATGCCTCTTCTGGGTATCTACCATAAGATTTTGAAAATATTTATTTGCATTGTATATGCACCCCTAGGTTCACTGCAGCATTAATCATGCTGGTCAAGACACAGAAACAACCAAAGTGCCCTTTGATAGAGGATTGGATAAAGACATTGTGGTACATATATACAATGGAATACTATTCAGCCATAAGAAAAGAGGAAATATTGCCATTTGTGACAACATGGATGAACCTTGAGAATATTATTCTAGGAGAAATAAGTCAGTTAGAAAAAGTTAAGAGCCATATGATTTCACTCATATGTGGCTATAAAACTGAAACTCATAGACACAGACAACAGTGTGGTGGTTACCAGAGGGAAGGGGGTGGGAGGGTAGTAAAGGACAAAGGGAGCTAAATATATGATGATGGAAGATGATTTGACTTTGGGCGGTGGGCACACAATGTAATATGCAAATAATTGAAATGTACACTTGAAACCTATATGATCTTATTAACCAATGTCACACCAATACATTTCATTAAAGAAAGAAAGGTCTTGTATTGGATTTCTATAAAATTATACCTGGTGTTACATAATGAAAGGCATTCTTCCATTCATTTACCCTCATCTATTTTCATATTCAGGACTACTTCCCCTTGTTCACATATTATGTTTTGGTGTACTTTGTTTCTCCCTCAAGCTTTATAAATTATCTACATTATTTCTTCTGTGGACACTGTGCTATGTTACATTTCTTAGAGCAATCAAGCGTCTCCCAGGTGAGGCTATTTTTTTATTCTGGGAAAATATAAAAATATGTTATTGGTTTGGGGACTGATTTTTATTTTACACTGTGTATAGTTCTAGCCCTGACTCATAATTTTTGTTACTTGCCTGAATCACATCTAAAAACGTGATTAAAATGAAATAGAAATACTATTTAGAATCAATTCAATATTTCAACCTCATAAACTGTACACGTTTAGGAGACTTTGGTGCTCTTAATATCATTAATATGTAGAAGATTTTTTATTTCATATGTAATTTGATCCTGCAAAAACATTTTCAATATAATATACATATTTTTTTGCACTCTTTCTAAATTTGTTAGATTTTATTGTATTTTCCAAGTGTATCTTCACCTGACTTCTGATTCATTTGTATATAATTATCCTTGGCTTAGCAAGTCAAACCATCCAGCAGAATAAAACGAAAGAAAATGACTCCCTAGTACAAAATCAAAGCATCCCTGCAATTGCTTTTACGTAATGAATTGAACTGAGAGAGTGTTTACTGTGCTTCCTAATTCCATGTGCACTTTTACCGTGTTCCCTATTACTGCTTGTTGTTACTGTCCACGTCAATTCTTTCCAATCACGTGTTAGAAGTTCTGGGACGCCAATGAAAAAGACACATGGATTTTCTTTGTTTTTATGGGTTGGAAACTGGGCGTCAGATGATGAAAAGAGAATATCATCATGTTTATTTCATATAATTTGAAGTTTAGGTTTAGTGAGTTTATAGCATGGAGCATACAGGATCTTGACTGTAGTGCTGTGTAGGAGAGAGTTTTGGGAATAAACTCAGAACTTATCACCCAGGTATCTAAAGATGAATCCAAACTCATACCTTGCTGAATAAAAGGATGCGCCTTGCTTTTGATGTAGAGAGTTGTTATGGTCACTATTTGATAAATCACACAGGCCTTCTCTTCTCTGCAGAACCTATACTGGAAGGTTAAGACATTATTTTCAGTGTTCCTTGACAAAGTAAAGTTTCCATTCTGTCAGGAGAGTAGCAGTAATGACAGTTTTCACCAAATCTATTCATTGCAAGAAACCAACATATTTCTACAAATGCCCCATTTTTAAAACATTGGGTAATTAGTTGACTAAAGGGATGTGAATGTTATTTAGCATCACACCTATTTATAAACAGTTTATGGCCTCCTAGTCTAACCTTAGTGGAAATTTAAAAGGACACATCAATTTGGAGCTGCACATATAATCTTTGTTCAGAACAGCCCCAGATGGTTTACCTCTGGCCACCTCAGAGACAACAATTCCTTGGAAAGATATGAGATAGCATATCTTAGCTGCGTGTGCTTACTGCCAAAGCGAATTATGACACAGTGGTTAACCCAAAAGGCTAGTTTCATGTGGAATAAATAGTGTTCATACCTCCAGAGTGGCCTCTAAAATGGTCTTTGGTCAAAGAACGTAGAACAGAGAATTCAACTCTGTTGAGCCATACCAGTTTTTATTTACACTATTGTTTTTCATTAGGTTATGAGCTATAATGAGTAGAGACAAAATTTTATACCCAATTAGTAGGTATATATTAGAAAACAAGAATACTATGTTAGTGATATGGACCATATTTTTAATTCTTGATGTTTTATTTACTAAAATACTTTACAAAATCTCTCCTGGCACATAATTGTCCCTGAATTACAAACACTCAGAGCAATTGGAAGACCTTTATTCTCTAGAATTAAATTACATATAAAATATTAATAACATTTAAAACATGAACATCAAGAGAAATAATTAGTTGTTTTATTATTAAGAATCTGTAGCATTTGTGGAATTTCTACATTCTATGCTTTATTTTCTTTCTATTACCTTCTGTGGTCTTTTCACAGTCTCAGTGCTTATTAACACTATCAACAGAGAATAGAGAGAAATTAGATAACCCTCAAATTCATCAATTTTCTCTTTTTCTATATTGGTGAAACATTTCTAAAGAAACAGGCTGAAAGGCTGGACATAAGGAAACATGTAGAAGAATGCTGGCATGATACATCGTGTCAAACGTAAGAAACGAGCAAACCTGGAGAACTTTTATAAGAGTTTATTTAAGTAAAACTAATGACATATGCCAGGGAGCAAGATCTCAAATGCTCCAGAGAATAACCGTTTTGCAGCTTCTTTTATGCATTTTAAATTAAGGAGTGAAAATAAGAAAGATTTGAGAAATCAAGGTGAGGGTTGGATTACCAGATAGTTAACAAGGTTATGTGCTCTTCTGAGGGTTCACCGCCCCTTTGAGGGGTATTACTTCTGATATTTCAAAGGTATGTTAACCTAAATGCACAAGAATGATGGACAGGGCTGGCTTAAGAACTTTCACTAAATAAGTTATAGATAGCCATGGCCAGTTTGGCTCAGCGGTTAGAGCGTCGGCCTGCAGTCCAGAGAGACCTGGGTTCGGTTCCCGCTAAGGGCACGTACCTTGGTTGCTGTTTGTCCCTGGCCCTGGATGGGTCGTGTGGGTGGCAGCCAGTCGATGTGTCCCTTTCACGTCGATGTTTCTCCCTCTCTCTCTCTCTTCCTCTCTCTCCCTCCCACTCTATCTGAACAAAAAATGAAAAAAAAAATGTCCTCAGGTGAGGATAAAAAAAAAAAAAAAGAAGTTATAGGTAGACCTGGGGCATGACTACAAGCCATGACTTGCCCAGTTAGGAATTTATGATCAGATCACGCTGTGAGGTTCCTTTCCATAGAACCCTGTGTTTTTGCTCAAAATAGTAAAGATGATGAGGATCCAAGTAAGGATGCTTGGGTGTTTGTAGTAAAAATGAGAGTTTATTTAATTAATTAATTAATTAATTTACTTACTTATTTATTTATTTATTTATTTATTTTCCTTTACTGATTTTAGAGAGAGAAGAAGTGAGAGGGAGAGAGAGATAGAAACATTGATGAGCGAGAACATCAATTGGCTACCTCCTGCATGCCCCCCACTGGGGATTTGGCCCATAATCTGGGCATGTGTCCTGATCAGGAATCGTACGGGTGGCCTCTTGGTGCATGGGTCGACGCTCAACCACTGAGCCACACCGGTCGAACGAGAGTTATATTTTAGATTTCTATCATTGGTTAATGTATAAATAAAAATGTCATAATAGAGAACAAATTTAAAGATGGAAACTCTGGGTTGGATAGAGGGAGAGAGTTAAGAGTCATTCGTTAGTTTTGGATTTGAATTTGGTATACCTAAAGCATGTCATGATACATAGTTTTCCTTTTCAAATTATTCTCAATAGTTAGTGATTGAAGGAAAAGTCATTGAATAGTATTCAATTGATCTTTTGGCCTAAACATTGGTTCTCTTCCAGGCTGCATTAAAAATATTGCCAGAAAATGGGTCATCAAAATACCATAATTAATGTCTTTGTTGACTACAGTTATAAAGGCTTCTAGCATTATTCCATTTACAAAATGATGCTGAAACCATTATTTGTTTGCCTTCATGCTTTTCCAAATAGGTAGTTACCAGAAATAAAAGCTTTTCTTCAAAGTGATACAACTTAGAACTAGAAGTCAGGAAAATATGGATAAGAAATTAGCACTCTCTCTTTTCTGAATCTACTTCAGCCTCTGTTTTTTATTTCATACAGAGAGGTACAATGTTTTCCTTTTTTCACATAATTATAACTTAGGATTTCATATTTTGAATATAGGATTATTAAAAAGAAAAGGTGTAACAATAAAATACTATCAGCAGTTTTGGAAATTTTCCTGTCTTAAATATTTCTATTGTTTTGGACCATGATTATAAGTGTTAGAACAATGACTGTTGACTAGGCATTGTAAGCACTGCTTTTAATTGTAATGTTAAATAATTGGTTGACTTTTGTTTGTGTCTGCATGCATGCTCCTGTGGTGTGTGTGTGTGTGTGTGTGTGTGTGTGTGAGCATGCATGGTTTTATGTGTTTGCATTAGGCAATCTGTTTTTCATAACTATAAAGAGGTCAAAATATTATTTTAAATATAATCTCAGAGAGTTTTTATTCTCATATCTGAAAATCCACACTATTGTGTGTCATAGGAAGCCCCTGGAAATCTTCACGTGGTCTCCACAAGGTAGTGGCCCAGGGAAGCTCTAACCCTTACAAGAACTAGTAGCATCAACATCACTGTAAGCTTATTAGAAATGCAGAAACCCAGCCCTACTCCTTACCTACTGATTCAGAAGCTGCGTTTTAACAAGATTCCCAAATAATACTGGTGCACTATAAAGTCTGAGATGCTCTGTGAAGTAGGGACACTTCTACATGACAAATTCTGTAAGAAACTAAGTGCTGATAACTTTGGTGTTAATTTTTGAATACCTGACCAAATGAGATCTTAAAAAGAGGCCTGGCATCCAAAAGAGCTAATGAATTTTGTCCTACAATTGAAGTTGAGACACGTGTTCATACATACACTGCTGCATTCAGTTCCAAGCTGCATTTTATGGGTTTGTATTTTTCTTTTTTATCCGTATAGAGAATGAACAACTTTGATGTTTTTTAATGACAAATTAAATAAAAATATAATGAAGGGTTATATAGTGGGTTATTTATTATTTCTTAATATATTCATATTGAATTTTGAAGGTTTGAAGTCACTGCCCAAGACCTTGTAAGCCTTTTGATGTTTTTAGAGTTATATGAATGCAAAGTAACAGTAGCAATTCACTTTAGAATTAGGGAGTAGTTTGAACTAGACGAAAACATTGATCATCTCAAAGCATTGTGTTGTTTGTATGTGTGAGAGCACAGTCTATAGAAAGAAATACATATTTTAGTATTAGTATACTAAAAAACTTGCTTAGTGCTAATTTAAATTTATGATAGGTTGATTTTATTGTGGTATAAATTAAGTTTAACCCTGATCACTGTCTATTAAGGTAATTAGAATGCATTATGTAATCTGTTTGGTAGAAATGTAGGAGGTAAAATTATCGTTATAGATAGTTTACTCATTATCTCCTATCCTAAAATCCCATTAATTACATATTTTATTCTTATTCAATGACAGCAATTTTCCATAGTTTCTGAATGATTCATAAATATATACTGACAGAAAGAACTATGTTTTAGTAAACATTGACTGCATTATGAACCCAAACCTTTAAAAAGTATATTTATCATGAATGTGTACCATCAAATACTTTAAAATTAGGGAAGTTGATCATCAATTAATTCTGATTTACTGAATAGAGATTTTTTTGTGTGGATGAAAACTGTGGCTTTGCTTTTCATTTCCCTTCTTTTTTTTTATTCCTTCTCACACCCTGGCCTCCGTATGTGACATCAGTGTGGAATGAGCTAATGGCATTGTGTGAGATGCAGTCAATCTCCACGCCTCTTCTCATCTCATCATGTTCCTTTGTCATTCTTTCCTTCTTTCTCAGACAGCAACACAGAGATAAATACACACTGAGAAATGATTCCAGTATCTGTTCTATCATAGACTAGAGTTAGGAGAAGGAATTCCAATTATGTGGCTGCATTATGTAGAAATATATGTCTCTTTAATGTATGGGTAAGAGAGAAATATTAAATTGTACATTTTATTAGAAAAGCTATTTTATTGTTGTATTTATAGCTCCCAGAGAAGTAATACTTTGATTAGAGAAGGAAAGAAAGTACTGAATTAGCTTCATCATTACAAATATACAACTTTGCACTCAGGCCTAAACAGCATAGAGCATAAAAATAATTAAGAATACCAATACGTCAGATTATTTTGAGTGCAAGTTTTGCTTATTTATAACACTAAACTCTGTTTACTGCCTAGATAAGTTGCTACAATTTATATGTTTATTAGATAAATAGTTCTTTTTGTGACTAAATTTAGTTCTACATATAACTCTAACTTATATTGTTTATCCTCAAACATTTCTCATAAACATATTTCCTTTTGTTTTTGGTTATAAATATGGTAAGGAAAACAGAGTATTTTAAAAAGCATCAGTGAAAAGACATTTCTATCAAAAAGAGATCTAATTTTATTTATTTATTTTTC
Organism: Tadarida brasiliensis; assembly: GCA_030848825.1. NCBI lineage: Eukaryota > Metazoa > Chordata > Mammalia > Chiroptera > Molossidae > Tadarida > Tadarida brasiliensis. The sequence continues at coordinate 32,944,945 of CM061260.1, forward strand.
AAATTTTTTTTATTAATTTTTTTTAGAGAGAGAGGAAGGGAGAGAGAGATAGAAACATTGAAGTGAGAAACATAGATCGGCTGCCTCCTACACGCCCCCTACTGGGGATCAAGCCCACAACCTAGGCATGTGCCCTGACTGGGAATCGAACTGGGACCTCTCTGTCCATGGGATGACACTCAATCCACTGAACCACACTGGCTGGGATCTAGGTTTTTTATTTTTAAGCCATTCTAGAACTCAAAAATGTAAAAATAAACTCTCCAGAGACAATTGTGAAGGAAGGAAAAGTAGTGCAAATGACAGAATGGGCAAGGAGTTAGGAATCTGAGTAGAATCAAGAAGCATGCTCAGAATGAATGCATGAAACAGAATAAACTTGCTTTACAATATGTGTTGTTATGATATTGCTCAGTTCTAATGTAAGTGTGATTTGTAGACCAGCCACATCAACTCTGGCTGCATCTCAGAAATGTAGAATATTGGGTCTCATTCTCAAACTTAATAAAAGAGATTCTCTTGGAGTGAGGTCCAGAAATCTGTGTTTTAGAAAACTTACCAATTGATGCATATTAAATTTCTAGAAGTGTTATACTAGATTCCAAACACTTCAGGGTTTATTCACCATTGGTACCCAACACCTGCCGCATAGTAGACAATCAGTGAATATTTCTTGAAAGAAAGAATCTGGGAGAAAGGATGCTATGTACTATGTTTGGATCACTATGGCATAAAAATAAGACATTTATACTGTGGAATTTTTACTCTAGGCTACTACAGCCATCTGTTATATGTTCACCTTCTTTATAGATTCTTGCACTAATAATTTATTATACAGAGTGTCTATAAGTCCAGAAACAGGTAATACTTTTTTTTTCTACAGACTGACATTGTGCTTGATGGCATTATGGAGGTTCATCCACACTTTACCACCTTAGGGACATCCTATACACTCTGTACCCAGATACGCGTACCTGGGACAGAGCTTATAGTGTATTGCTCAGGGTTAGGGATAGGGTTAAGGTTAGGGTTATTGTCTCCACTGGCTTGATAATAGTACTTTCTCTGTCATTCAGCCCATGCTCCTCCATCTGGTCCATTCTATGAATACTCTTATGAATCTTCAAGTGTTGTTCACAATGTCATGTGACATTGTTATTGTAGTTATCTATCTATGCCAAAGAGTCTAGTAAAGAAAATGATTAAAAATAATCATTATAGTTGTCTTTAACTGTTTGAAAGCACTATTTGAGCTATTATTTTTAATAAGTGTTTCACATAAAGAAGACAGTGATTATCCATACCCTGGAAGAAAGACTATTCATAATTGAAATGTATGACAAGTTATTGTCCACTGATGTTGCTACATTGTGTACTACCATGTGCTAGATTATTTACACTCAGAAAACATTGACTATTCCAAGTTTTAGCTCTTGCCTCTGCCATTCCTGGGCATAGATATTAGCCACAAGTAAAATAATTCAAATTTGGGTAACAAAGAAGAAGAAATGGTACCAAAAGAAAAGGACAGGTTATTCAAATTCTATAGCCAGCCTTTAAGTAAGTTCAGGGCTTGATTTTTACGGATTCACACATTCATCCAGTTCTAAGACATATACAGTATTAGATGATTACTGGTGTTGCATTCAGAGATGTAGAACAAGTAGAATCAAGTGCCTTTACTTAGGGCATGCATTCTCAACAGGGGTGATAGTGTACTCAAGGGAGCAAAAGCTAGTTTTTGAGGAATTAAAAAAAAATCTAACTTTTTTTTAATGTTTAAAGCACAGGTATACATACTGTACACAATCAGACATGTAAGTATTGTCAGTGACATTAAAATTTCATGTGGAGTGATTAGAAAAAAATGCTTCTAAAGGCTCCATGGGGAGGGGCGGTGATAACAAAAAAGAAGGTTGAGAAATGCTGGCTGAAAGGAAGGTTAAACACAGTGGTAGCAGTGGCAACTCCCAAATTTCTATATTGTTGGGGAATAGAGCATCAGAATGACAACCTGGTTGGAAATGGAACAGGGCTAAGAAGTGGTTGCATAAAAAATTAGGTATCATTGTTTGAAGTTTTGTTCCATTTGCATATTGTGATAGCCAAAATTCTAAGACAGCTCCCAGGATTCCTGACTCTGTGTACGTGGTCTGTGTAATCCAATTCTCTTGAGTATAGGCAGGATCTGTAAATATGATAGATGTTTATCCCATGATTAGATTACATGGCAAGGGTGAAGGCATTGTGCAGATGAAATTAAGGTCCCAAATCAATTGACTTGGAGTCAATCAAAGGAGGAATTATGCTCAGTGGGCTCACCTTAATCAGATGGAGTGATTAAAAGAGGGTAAAGCATCAGAAACATCCCCCTGGTCATTTGAAGAAAGCAAATGGCCATTTTGTGAACTGCCTAAGAAAAAGATGACCTCAGGAGATGAGAATCTCAGTTCTACAAGGGCAAGAAAGTGCATTCTACCAACATCTACACAAGCTTGGGAGAGGACGGTGAGCTTCAGATTAGAACTGCTCCTCCAGCTGACAATTAGATTGAAGTCTTCTAAGACCAGAGAAAAACCAGCTAAACTGTTCCTGGATGCTGACCCAGGGAAACTGAGGAAATAATTGGGTGTTTATAAGGTTAACACCTTAAAATTTGAAACAATTTGTCACAAAGCTATAGAAAACTAATACAAACTCTAAGTACATAATTTTAAACTTAAATTTTTGTGATTTTATACATATTTGGAGATTGGTATGGGTAGTAAACCTACCTCTCACACCTGTGCTACAACTGACAAGAAAGTTTTATAGAAAAAAAATACTGGATGAGAAGTGCTAAAGTTAATCAGGATGGTGAGGTCAAATGGATTTTTTTAAGTTGTGAAAACTCACATGGTACCTAAAATTTAAAAATATGTTTCTAAATACATGAATGGATTTGTCTTTCAATCTAAAGTAGATCTTATTAAATACAACCAAACTGGCTAAACCAAGATGAGATGGTACTTTGGTAGTGGCTCAAATTTTAGACTTAGGTCTTCTGAGGGATGAGACTTTTTCTCCTATACTGTCCTATTTCTGTCCCATCTTCATAATGGTTTATTCATTTAGAATTGAACCTTCATCTGATTTATGATATTGCTTACCAGAAAACTGTACTTTAAGAGAAGTGAAGAAGAAAATCATGTTTTATTGTAAAGGCATAAAAAATGCATGACTGGAGTAAATAAATATATACAGCTATGTTTGTTTAGTACTTTTATTTTATGATAAATGCTGTTAATTCTCTTAAAATGTCCCTAGCCATGGTATAGTTTATGTTTAAACTGAAAATGGACATATCCTACAGTAGCAGCTCTTTCATAAAACACAAATGAATTTTTATTCAGTTTCAGATTTGTAACTATATTATTTATTAAGAAGATCTATGATAGAAGAGATTTTCTCTCCCTAAAATTATAAAGAAACAAACAAACAAAAATATTTGAGCCTTTCTGTGATATATAAAGAAGCCCCATATTCTGTGGATGAGGGTATCCATTTATTTATCAATATTTCATAAATTTTTTCCCAAACATTACAATTACTTATTTTTCTAAAAACTTGTATGTACATACACCTCAATTCTTAAATTTCACATTATACATCACACAGTTTATACGCACTTTCAAGATAGATAAACTCTTCTATTTCTGATGTTCACTCTGAGGAACTGAACAAGATCTCTACATAAGCTGAGCACGTGGTATCTTTTAAGTTATTTATAACTAGCACATAGCGATGCCACTTTTAGCCCCTCTGGACATCTCTCCTATTCAAATGCCTGGGGGATATTGAGCTACTACAGTACATACTGTGTTCCTTTGAAAGATTTTGAGTCATCCAGGATAGGCAGGTTCTACATTATCAACTTTGATAAGTGCCTCAATAGAGGCATTTGAAAGCAAAAAGGTCTTGTTCTAGCTTCTCTCCATAAGGGACCGCAGAATATAGAACGACAGGACTATAGACTGTGGGAAATCATGATAAACATCACTTATATCTCAGGAAGAAACTTCTTTGAGAATTTAAATCTACATTTACAAACACTTCCTAAAGTTCATAAGTTTTGACATATGGCAAGTTTAGCCTCACAAAAATTTTAGTCACTTTTTATTTCTTCCCCTTAAAATTATTCCATTTGTCCTCCTAAAATAAATACGTAGGAAGAAAAATAGTGTATTCATTTCCAATTGCTGGTGTAACAAATTGCTACAAACTTAAAACAACATAAATTTATTATTTTTTAGTTTTATAGACCAATTGTCTGACATGAGTCTCACTGGACTAGACTCAAAATTTTATCAAGGATGGTTCCTTGCTTCTTTGATTCTGGAAGCTGCCGGCACTCCTTGGTTCCTCGCTATATTACTTCAGTCTTTGCTTCCATTAGCACGTGACCTTTGTTTTCTCTCTGATCTCCCCTCTATCTCTTATACGGTCCCTTCTGATTACATTGAGAGACCTAGATAATTTTCTCATCTCAAAATCCTTATCTTAATCCCACCTACAAGGTTTCTTTTGCCATAAAAGGTAATACTATGTACTGGGTTCTGGGGATTAGGATATGAACATATTTGGGGGGGGGGCAATTATTCAGTCTATTTTGAGCATTAAAGGTTAATTTCATGAGAACAGTTCAGGAGTCACCATTGGATGACCAGCCAACAAGAGCTCACAACAAAGATAAATACTTGGAGGGGTGATGCTAGGGAATTCACTGGGGTGCTAGCAGCTTGGTTCAACTGAAAGAGGAAACACAATACAAATCCATTCGTTGGAAACCAAGAGCTGTTAAACTGATTGTTCTCAGGCTCTGAAAAAATTGTTTTTTAAAAAACAGTGGGATTTACAATGATTAGAAAATGACCATGTCTCAAGACTCATTTTTTGTTTATTCACCTGGATATTGGAGGCCATATGACTACTGGTGTGTAGGGTGGAGAAGGGTTGATGTGGCTAGCATGCATCTGTCATCAAGACATGGTCATGAAGTTTAGAAGATCTCATCAGTTAGCTACCACACTTGGTTGTACGAGGGGTTCTTTTCTCCAGCAGATGGAAGGCTTCAATTTTCATAGAGTTATAAAGTGCATGAGACATTTCTCAATTGCAGGTCTAGAACTACATTCATGATTATTTGGATCACTTTTATATTGAATATGCTGAAATTAAATGGATATAAAAGCAGCTGGTAAAGAAAATGCTTAGTAGTGTAGTGCAAAAAATCTAAGGTACTGACGTTTTTTGTCCTGGACTTCAGCCAGTATACCCACCTAAAAGGTATTGACTAATGACAATTATAGGCAACTTTTTTATGCTTTCCATAAACTTTCACGTGTTTTACATTTATTAACATATAATATTCCAATGTCACCTTATGTGGTAGCTGCTACTTTACTATGCACATTTACATACTTAGTGAATAACAGAAAGACTTTTGAACCCAGGTAATTTGGCTTCAGAACTGATATTCTTAAGTTAACAACTGACATACTGTCCACATAAAACTTGACCGAACTTCGTAAAAATCTATTCCTAAAATCCTGACAGGAATTACTTGAAAAAAACAATGTGCAAAATGAACAAAGTAATGGGTGTTAGCCCAATTTGACAAAGAATATAAAATATGTAACTATGATGACCTACTGTCACACAGAGTGAAAAGTTTCATGGAGAACTTAGCCGGAAGCCAGATCGTCTTTGTTCTCTGGGTCTGCACTCTTCTCTCACGGTGGCCCCCTACATGCTTTGTCACTGTACGTAGATCCATTATTCAATATTAATTTTAAAATATTCATTGAGTGCTCTAAGTAATAGAAACAGTGTCATCATAGAGTCAGAAAGTCTAATGGTAAATACGTATTCTCACAAATACGTTTTACTACAATGCTAAGGGCTAAAAATACCATCACAACATCTCATCTTTGTGTCTTAACTGATGTGATAATTCAGAAATTATTTGGGGTCCAAAAGTAGTCTTAAAACTTAGAATTTATCTTTTCCACTATGCAGATCCTATCCACTGCCTCTGTATTGCTTTAGACATATTTTCAGTTTTGCTCAAATTATTACAAATATCATTTGTCTCAAATACAAAGGCACCCTAGAAAGTTACCTCTCCTTTCAAAACTTCTTAGGAATCAATAAAAAATGTGTTAAGCTAATCTTGAAGATAAGAAAATATTAGCTGGTTAGAAATAATACTGTGGCATTCCAAAAGAATGTTCTGTCAGTATATCCACAACTCCATTCTCTGCATACCTGCTATTGAACTACTAAAAGCCCTGCCATTTCTCTCCCTGGCCCCCTTTTCCTTGGCTATCTATCTGAACATGCAAATTCCATACACCCTTTTTCCATACTCTAATTGATCTAACAAAAATGTTTTCTTTCTGGGGCATTTTTGCCTCTGGTATTAAAATGCCAACACATAAACCTTCTCCTATGACTGGAATTCCAGATGATCTGGGTCATTTTTTAAATGCTTTTGGTTCTCAGCTCACAAACTTATCACTTCCGCTTATGCTATTTACTGTTAATGGCCTAGTCTTATACCAGAATTTATTTCTGTCTGTTTTACATCATTTACCTGAGAAAATGACAGTAAAACGAGCTAAGTCCTAAATGACAGGTGGAGTATGATTTCATAGGCCTCTTGAAATTTATGTATTAAAATGTGCTGGCTGCACACTGTCCAAAAGATTATCTTTATTGAACAAGAACACTTTCTTCTGTAGTTGATTTTTGTTACTCAATTGCCCTCTAGCTATAGTATCATGCTTTCAAAACATAAATATCTTTGCTAGAAGATGTCGTCTTATTGGGGTTTTACAATTTGAGAGTTGAGGTTTTTGTTTAGTAAAAATACAGGTTGTCCTTTGAATACATGTTATTATTACCATGCTATTAAAGCTGCCAGGCTACATCCGGGTTAATTTATTTTTATTCCCTCCAGTTTATTCTCTCCTATTTTGTAGCAGATCCCTCTGTCCCTAGTAAAGTATTAAAAGTGAGTTTTGCTATATTTGTCATGATTATGAAAACAGAAAATACCATAATGACTACAAAAAAAGTTAAAGCGAGTCCGTGGTGGCTAATATTATGAGCACTAGTTATAAATACTGAAAATCAATTTAGCTGAAAGGGAAAAGCTGGGGTTTAAAGCATGCTGCCTCTACGGGCCTTCTCCCAATTAAAGTAGCTCAGTGTGTCTTCAAAGGAAAATAGTTAAAGGAGTGTAGATTAAGAAAAAATTAAGTGCTCCAGATACCTCTTGTAAAAAATAAATTTAATTTTTCCTTCTTAACTAGCAAGCTATTTTATCTTAAATATCTCAAAGAGCAGACCAAAGTAGATAGTTCAATTTATTTTGGCAACATTTCCTTCTAATCATTTTAAAGTTAAGAATTTGACTTCAAATTATTTTCTGACTACTAAGTAAGACACTGTCTTCTTTTTTTTTTTTTAAGTGAAAATTATATTACATTGACCATGTAAGTTATTATAGGGTTATAGTTCCAAAGGCTGTTTTCTACAGAATTATTTCTCAGATGCTTTGAAATTATTAAACTGAATGCTACCACCCAAAGGTAATCCTCCCCCAAAACAACAACAGCAACAATAGATTTATAGAGCTATGAGTTATTATCTTTACATACCTAAAAGGTGAAAACATAATAAAACTTTATCTGGATAATAACCTATCATGTAAAATTAAAAATTAAGAGATATATTTCTCATGTTTTACAGGATTTGGGGCAGTTTCTCTCTCTCTCTCTCTTTCTCTCTCTCTCTGTCTCTCTCAATTTCTCTCTCTCTCCCTCTCTCCCTCCCTCCCTCCTTACTCTATGTGTATTTGTGAATAAAGATATATCAATGAATCTTGGAAAGGGACTATGTTTTCTGTCTGGTTGTTTTCTAGCAGTTCAATTGTCTTCTCTAATGTATACATTTCTCATTGTTGGATCTGAAATTTGATTATACCTTACATATAACTTAATAAGTAGACCTTAACTGTTGCATATGATAGCAGAAGACAAAAGACTGCTTAGTCAGAAACAAAGGATTTTATAACTCATAGCGTATGCCTATCAGTTTCCTTGCCTCTAAATCTCATGGGGACAACATGAAGCCGCCCAGCGGCCCATGGGTGCAGCATTCATGCTGCATGCACAGTGGTTTCTTCACCATTGAAGAACACTGATGTTGAAGAATAGGCTGCTAATATATAAAGCAGTAAGCGAACCTACTTTTTGTTCCATAATCCTTCATCTCTCAAGGTAGCTTGCTGCAAACACCCTGAGAAATGGCATAGGTAAAGAGCTGTCAGGGCCTGGTAATCATGGCATACTCCGCAAGATTTAGGGAGACAAGAAGCTTAAAGGATATTTCCAGGACTCATATACAGTCCTTTCCCCAAAACAGTAGATACAATTGATGACTAACTTGTTATACAGATGTAGTATAATCTGGAAGAAATTTTAGAGTTCTAGTGGTGCACTACTGATGTATGACTATATATATTTTTAATGAATTTGTTCTATTTTAGAAAATAGACTATTTGAATAAAATTTAAACAATAAATATTCTCTTTTTGTTTAAATTCTGGAAATATAAAATTCTAATTATTGTTTTCTTTACCGAAGTAACTTAAAATTATATAATGTGGTCTGATACTAGTCCAAGGTTTACAGGTAACTGAAAAAGTTACTAGTATGAAAACAAAGCTACTATATATTTACTTCTCTACCAAATTTCTCAAAAATAAAAATGTTCTCTAGATAAATTTAGGAAGAAAATAGATAATCAACTCTCATAGTTAAGACATATGTTCATCTGAATACAAGAGAGCTAGATGAAATTATGTGAGACTATAGTTACTATTATTTTATAAGTAATATAATTACTTCTTTTGCAAATTTGTAAAATTTAAAGAGGTATTCAGAGAGATAGGGTATACACTAAAAAATAAAATATGACTTTGTAAATTACTTTCAGTATGAGGCAAAATGTGGGAATGTATGTTTCATCCATTTTAATTTTGAAGAACTGAAGTTCAAATCATTGAAGGGGTCTGTCTAATTTCTAGGCCTGAACAATTGTTTGCAGAGACAACAATTTTAAAATTGAATCTTTGGTAGACTCCAAAAGATGAAAAATTACATTATTTCTTCTTCTTGGCTTGAAATAAAAAGTATATAAATCAGAATAATTTGCAGTTTACTGCTGGTCTATCAGTTTCCATATAAAATGACATAGTAAAATCCACAGACTCTACAATTGAATGGTAATTGTCATTTTATATGGACATGTCTTACCTTCATATCGAGTTTATTAGCTCCTTGAGACTAAAAATCTTTTAAATTAAAACTATATATTGAAATATTACTTTATGTTTTCTCCCTATATTTTTTCCTTCTTTCATTTAAACTGGTTAATAAGGATTACAGTTCCTTGCCCTGTAGATTTTGGCCAGGTTTAAAACAGACGCAACTGAGTCAAGTATCTATATACTCTATATATGCAAGAGATTCTGCTCAGTAAGGAAAGTATGGGAGAGTGAAAAAAAAATTGGAAACCGAGGAAAGAGTAGATTCTAAAAAACACTGTGAAGGTAACAGTCTATGGTCCTGTTTCTATTTCTTAATGAGGTCTTTGCTGACCTTCTTATTCAAATTGCTTATACTGCTTTCCTCCTCAGCCTCCTCTGTATTTCCTCATATCAATTATCACCTTCTAACATACCGTATAATTTATTCATTTGCTCAATTTGTTGTAATAGTCTGTCTGCCTCCACCAAAAAGAAAGTTCCATGAAGGCAGATCTTTGTTTTGTTCATGATTATTTCCTATTTTACCTACCTTCTAAGGTAAAAGACTATTATACTTTCAAAACTGGTAACTAGCAAAATAAAGAATAAGCAAATAAAAACACCTGGAATTTTGTTTTACTTGGAAGTGGGAAAGTGAAAGAAAGATTAAAATAGTTCAAATGCAAAATTTTAATTCAGTAAATTTTATACAGGTATATGAACTGTATCTACTTATTTCATGAATCAATAAATAACTGAGTTTATAATTAATTAGATTAATGGGTGCCATAGACGCAATATATGAATATGGTAACAGGTGACATTTACACTGATTAACAGGATAATTAAAGAATGTTAATAGTTGCGGTGCATGAAAATGATTAACAATACACTGCTTCATCCCTTTATAGGAAAGAGAAGAATGTGGCAAAGCTGCTCTATTCAGAAGATCAAGAGAGAAAGGTTTATTTTTGTCAGACATATTTTTAAAAATCTATTTTGTAAGTAGTTCCATTTTCTTTTTCTATGAATATGTATATATTAAACAGAGGGAAAAAAGAATTTGAATTTCTTTAACATTGTGCTAGATTAAAGTCTTAAAAACCTACACATGGTCAGTCTAAGTATATTTTCGGTCACACAAACACAAAATTAACACAAAAATCAAAGTGATTATTTACTGAAACACATTTTTCAGTGTTTCTTTCCCTTTTAAGTTACCCCTAAACATCATAAAGTTGAATGAAGTGATAATAACCTGTTTTTCTCTGTTCTGCTTCAAATCAGTCCAAAGAGAATAAAAATACTCCTCAACTTATAATCTAAATGTGTATCTTTATATCTTCATTTATCTCTAGTTATTTTTTTCTTTTTTTAAAATTTCTATCACAGTGACAGAGAAGTATATTCTAAATCTCCTTTCTGTACTTCCTGTCTACATTTTTATCTTCCTTACCTTAGGAAGGCATTTAGAATAGTAAAAAAGCACAAGATACTTGAGGGGACTATGAATTGTAGTTCATTTATTAAATCCATGTAATAATCAGCAACTTTTCAAACATGAAGACCAATTTTTCTTTGGAAAAAGATGCATAAACAGTCACGTATTACTTAGCAATGAGGGTGCAGTCTGAGAAATCCATCATTAGGCGATTTCATTGTTGTGCCATCATCATAGAGTGTACTTACGCTAACCTACAGCACACCAAGGCTAGATATATGGTATATCCTATTGCTCAGAGGCTACAGATCTGTATGGCATGTTGCTCTACTGAATACTGTAGGCAATGGTAACAGAATGGTATTTGTGTATTTAAACATCTAAACATAGAAAAGGTACAGTAAAAATATGGTATAAAAGATTAAAAAGTGGTACACCTGTATAGGGCACTTACCATGAACAGAGGTTATAGGACTGGAAGTTGCTCTGGGTGAGTCAGTGAGTGAGTGGTGATGAATGTGAAGTCCTAGAACATTGCTGTCTACTGCTATAGACTTTATAAACACTGTCTCACAAGCCTTCCCCTTGCTTCCTTATGACAGGGTCAGAAACAGGACATTGAAGCTGTCAGTGCTGCTCCATGAACAGGGGTGTGGGCTGGAGTGATGGAAAATATCAAGGAGAAACTGGCTGGGTAAGGCAAAGAGAACCAAAATAATGGCTGTGTGGAGGGAGTAAAAGGTGGCCTGAGAATCAGTAGGAATAAGAAATCAACAGGGAGAGATAAGGGAATTAAGGAGATGGTCATAACAGTGTGGTTTCTGTCTGTTGCATGTTGAAGCAGTGGTCAGAATGAAAATGTTGTGTTTATTTAAATAGAGAACGTTTAATATGGAGAGGGTATAGAAAAGATGACTCAATATTTTGACTTTGGAGATTTGTTTTTGGTTTCATTGACCCTATCTGGCACAAAGGGCTCTCTCTGACATGGAATTGATGGGAAAAGTAAAATTTATTTCTGTTTTACATCATTTCAACCTGAAAATATTTCCAAACTGCAGGGACAGGCTGGCTTCACACTCCCACAGAAAGGTTTTAAAGTGGCAGGGCACTTAAGACTTATGAAGGTAGTTCCTGTGGACCTGTGTCCTTGTACAGGATTTTATGTCTTCAACAAAAAAGGTGCAGCAACGTACTCTGAAGACCATCGAGCTAGATCTGGGAGGGCTGTAGCACCCTCTGAATATCTAGTGTAGGGGGACAGGCCCTTCTGGACTGCAACAGGTCAGTGGCTGACTGACTGGATGTAATCTGTGCACCCAAAATTGAGGTGCTGTAAGTGAGAGGAAATCTATTGCTAAGCCCAACAAATATTGTTCCTGTCAGAGGAAAAAAAATTCCTTCTGAACCATATATGCTTTCATATTTTACAGGAAATTCAGCTCCATATGGGCTCATGGGTCTATCATTATATATTTGGTCAATTGTTGACTAAGACATTAAAAAAACAAAACAAAAACGAAGACCTTGGCTTTTTAAAATGCATACAAAGCTGTATTTACATGTTATGCATTTAAAAAAAATGTATTGGTGTTTCACTTCCCTAACCCCAATCCCAATAACCCTTGCTCTTTTCCTACTGGATCCAATAAACCCAATTAGTGTAATATACATTTTTATGATTCATTCTCCTTTAGAAGGTAATTTTATTTTAATAAGTGTAAAGATATTGAAACAAAGAAATGAATGTCCATTCATAGAATAGAGATATTAGTAGATGATTTTGGGATGAAGAAAATAGTACTGAAATGAATCACATCATGTAGGCAATTGCCTTGTTCTTCACATAAAAAAGATAGTGATATATGTCATATGTTTTCCTCTTTTATTTTAACTTACTTTAGTTTATTCACTGAGTTCCATAAACCTTTGTTTTGGGGGGTCAGATTGAATAATGAATAAGCACACATGGTAGAATTAAAACATGTAGCACCTACTACATGCATGGCATATTTCTAGGCCCTAGGAATACAAATGTAGGAAAAAACTACACATAAACACATTTTTTTTTAGAAATGTCTGTAACATGGAAAAATAAGAAGAACATTAAGCTTAAGTAACTACAGATAGACATATATCTTAGAGTTAAGTCAGTTTACCATACTGAGATTCAAAGCTCTCATCTGTCAAATGATCAGGTGGAACTAGATCATTTTAGGCTTATTCCATCCATAAGAATGTACATATAGGCTATTTATACCAGATGCCAATAAAGTTGGTTAGAAAAATTCAGCTAAAATATTTAGCCAATTGCTAAAAACAGAATTGAGTCTAGCATGAGAGTATAAATGTTTATGAGCTACATACACCAGGAGAATTCATACTTGTTTTCCATCTCTTCTTTACAAACCTCTCTGTGGACACACAAAAGAGATGAGGGTCAAAGCCAGAAACTGCAGAAGCGTCCTTTTTGGTTCAGGTCTCAGGGAGGAGAATAGCAACTGCTGTAGAGACAGCACGAGGTCATGCAGTCCTCTTCTACTCTGTCGCCCTTATGAAGAAAGGCCAGAGGCTACAGGGGGAAGGGTGCTGAACCTCATCACCAACAGGATAGAGGAAACCATCCACAGCCACAACAAGGTCATAGACCACTGAACAAACTTTTGTTGGAAAAGGAAGGGCATAATCACTGAAACCTCCCATCAGTTAGACAAAAGGACTCAGCACTTAACTAAAACGGATGCTGAACAGCAACAGAGCAGCAGAAGAATGAGGAGAGACTCACTCTCTAACTGTAGGTGCAAAGAGAAGTCATAAACTGAGTGTGGGAAAAGACATTGAGAAAAATACTATAGAAGGCCATTCTCAGTTTACCCACAAGGTAACACCAGAGGCATTCACCACCCTGCACAATTGTGTTTCACTGAAGGTAACTGCAGCAAAAACAAATGCCAAACCCAGATCAGATTCTCAATGACTCAAAACCAACATAGAAAGAAAATGTATGCTCATTTCCAAGAATGAATAATATTTACTACACTTTCTATTGTTATACAAAAGATGTCTGACATTCAGCCAATAATGATGAGGCCCATAAAAAAGCAAGAATAAATCCACAAACTGTCAAGAAACAAAGCAATTAACAGAATCAGATTCAGAAGAGAGCCAGAATGTCAGCATTCTCAGGCAGGGGATTTAAAATAATTATAATTGCCCTGGCTGGTTTGGATCAGCAGTTAAAGCATCAGCCTGCGGACCGAAGGGTCATGGGTTTGATTCCCCGTCAAGGGCACATATCTGGGTTGCAGGTTTGATCCTGAGCCCAGTCAGGGTTGTGCAGGAGGCAACCAATTGATGTGAGAGTCTCACATCGATGTTTCTCTCTCTCTCCCCCATCCCTCCTTTCCACTCTATCTAAATAATAATAATACATACATACATAAAATAATTATAATTCATATGTTAAAAATTACAGTGAAGAAAATGAACAACATGCATGGAGAAATGATTAATTTCAGCTGAGAGATGAGAAGAATCCTAAGGAAATGGATATGTTATAAATGAAAACACAATAAAAGAGATGAAGAATGGCTTTGAATTGACTCCCAAATTAACATAATCAAGGCAACAATCAGGAAACTGAAGATAGATCAACATAAAATGCTCAAGCTATAACACAATTAAATTAATAATGAAAAAACACAGAACTATGGGAAAGTATCAAATAGTCTAACAATTTGAATCTCAGAAGAAGAAAGAATAAACATTTGAAAAGATAATGCTTGAGAATTACAAAAATTTTAAAAAGCCATCAAAAAAAGATCTAATAGCCTCAGAGAATATCAAAAGGGATCAAACAAACAAACAAAATGCTCCTGGACACATAATTTCAATCAGCTGAAAATTAATGAGAAACCTAAAATCTTGACAGTATCGAGATAAAGAGATTCATTATATAAAGAGTATCACAGATGAGGAATACAGTATATTTTTCATCAGAAAACTATAAAATCTGGAAGGTAAAGAGTTACATTCTTAAAATTATCAAACATATACACATGGAAATTGATTAATCCAGAACTTTATACTCAGTGAATATGTCTTTCAAAAGAAAAGAAAAGTCTGGCTGGTGTGGCTCAGTGGTTAAGCATTGACCCATGCACTAAGAGGTCATTGGTTCGATTCCTGGTCAGGACACATACCCAGGTTGTGGGCCCAATCCCCAGTGGGGGGCATGCAGGAGGTGGCCAATCGATGTTCTTTCTCATTGATGCTTCTGTCTCTCTCTCCCTCTCACTTTCTCTCTCTCTAAAAAATCAATAAAGGAAAAAAAAAATTTTTTAAGTGAAGAAAAGTACTGATTTTTTTTTTAGAAAGATAAAAGCTGGGATAATTTATTACAATGACTTATCCTACAAAGTAATTAAAGCAAGTTCTTTAGGCAAAAAGAATGTCATACAAGAGAGAAACGTGGACCTACACAAAGAAATTAAAAGTTCTAGAAATAGCATTAATAAAGGCAAATTTAATTTTGTTATATTTAATTATTTTAAAACCTTTAACTAATTAAAGCAGAAATAGTAGCCCTGAATATTGTGTTTATAACTCTTATAAAAATAAGATATGTAGCTCTGGCCAGTTTGGCTCAGTGGTTAGAGTGTCAGCCGGCAGACCAAAAAGTCCTGGGCTCGATTCTGGTCAAGAGTACGTACCTTGGTTGCGGTTCAGTCCTGGCCCTGGTTGGGGTCATTCAGGAGGCAACCAATCAATGTGTCTCTCTCACATCGATGTTTCTTAGCCATTTGTATGTCCTTTTTGGAGAGGTGTCTATTTAGTTCCTCTGCCCATTTTTTAATTGGGTTCTTTGTCTTCCTTTTGTTGAGTTGTATGAACACTCTATATATTTTGGAGATTAACCCCTTATCTGATGTATCATTGGCAATTATGCTCTCCCATAGAGTGGGTTCCCTATCTGTTTTGATGGTTCTTTCTTTTGTTGTGCAGCTTTTGAGTTTGATGTAGTCCCATGTGTTCATTTTTCCCTTTGTTTCTGTTGCCTTAGGTGATATATCAGTGAAGATTCTGCTGCGTTTGATGTCCGAAATTTTGTTGCCTACATTTTCTTCTAGGATTTTTATGGATTCATGAGTCACATTTAAGTCTTTTATCCATTTTGAGTTTATTCTTATGTATGGTGTAAGTTGATGGTCTAGTTTCATTTTTTTGCATGTAGCTGTCCAATTTTCCCAACACCATTAATTAAAGAGGCTGTCTTTACTCCATTGTATGCTCTTGCCGCCTTTGTCAAATATTAATTGAGCATAATGTCTTAGGTCAATTTCGGGGTTCTCTGTTCTGTTCCACTGGTCTATATGCCTGTTCTTGTGCCAGTACCAGGCTGTTTTGATTATAGTAGCTTTGTAGTATAACCTGATATCCGGTATTGTGATCCCACCTACTTTGTCCTTCTTTTGCAAGATTGCTGTGGCTATTTGGGGTCTTTTTTGGTTCCATATGAACTTTTGAAATATTTGTTCTAGTTCTGTGAAATATGTCACTGGTATTTTGATGGGGATTGCATTGAATCTATAGATTGCTTTGGGTAATATGGACATTTTAATGATGTTAATTCTTCCAATCCATGAACAAGTTATGTGCTTCCACTTTTTTATATCTTCCTCTATTTCTTTTTTCAATGTCCTGTAGTTTTCTGCAAATAGGTCCTTTACTTCTTTGGTTAAGTTTATTCCTAGGTATCTTAATTTTTTTGCCACGATGATAAATGAAATTGTTTTTTTAGTTTCTCTTTCTGTGAGTTCATCATTGGTGTATACGAATGTTGTCGATTTCTTGACGTTAATTTTGTATCCTGCTACTTTGCCAAATTCATTTATTAAGTCTAGTAGATTTTTGATGGAGTCTTTAGGGTTTTCTATATATAATATCATGTTGTCTGCGAATAATGACAGTTTCGCTTCCTCCTTTCCAATTTGGATTCTTTTTATTTTTTCTTCATGTCTGATTGCTGTGGCTAAGACTTCCAGTACTATGTTAAATAAGAGTGGCGAAAGTGGGCATCCCTATCTTGTTCCTGTTCTTAAGGGAAATGTTTTTAGTTTTTGCCCATTGAGTATGATGTTGGCTGTAGGTCTTTCATATATGGCCTTTATTATATCAAGATATGATCCCTCTATTCCCAAATTGCTGAGCGTTTTTATCAGAAATTGGGTGCTGGACTTTGTCGAATGCTTTTTCAGCGTCTATTGATATGATCATGTGGTTTTTATCTTTCATTTTGTTTATGTGGTGTATCACATTTATTGATTTGCGAATATTGAACCAGCCTTGCATCCCTGGGATGAATCCCACTTGGTCATGGTGAATAATTTTTTTGATGTATTGCTGGATCCGATTTGCTAGTATTTTGTTCAGGATTTTGGCATGTACGTTCATCAGGAATATTGGCCTGTAGTTTTCTTTCTTTGTAGTGTCTTTTTCTGGTTTTGGAATTAGAATTATGCTGGCCTCTTAAAACAAATTTGGAAGTCTTCCTTCTTCTTGAATTTTTAGAAATAGTTTGAGAATGGGTGTTAGTTCTTCTCTGAATGTTCGGTAAAACTCCTCCGTGAAGCCATCCGGGCCTGGGCTTTTGTTTGCTGGGAGAGTCTTGATTACATCTTCAATTTCCTTAGCTTTTATTGGTCTAGAACCTACAGATATTTAAAAGTTAGTAAATGAATGCCAACACTTTTGGCCACCTAGATGAAATGATCAAGTCTGTTAAAAGACAAAAACTTCCAAAATGTATCAGGAATCAATAGAACAGCATAAATAGTCCAATATGTATTAAATAAATTAAAATTTTAATAAAAAATTTTTTAGTGAGGACAATTTTAGGTTGAAATGGGTTTAGTGAAAATTGTAGTAAACATTTAAAGAAGGAATAAGACTGATCCTACACAAATTCTCTATAACATAGAATTGACAGAGCTTCCCACATCATTTTATAGAAGCAGCAATTGACCTGATTTCTGAGGAAAATAATATAGTAACTCAAGAACATATAATTGCAGACTAATGTTCCCCATGAACATAAATGCACAAATATACAACACAATACAAAATCTAACCACATGTCTAAAATATAATGAATAAATCTAACCACATGTCTAAAATATAATGAATCATGAACAAATGGAAACTTAACATTCAATTCAATCAATGAAATTCACCACGTAAGGAGATTAAAGATAAAGAATCATATGATCATCTCAATAGGAGAAGCAAAATCATTTTACAAAATTCAATATCCACTTATGATAAGTGCATTCAAAATACTAGAAGTAGAAGAAAACTTTATTTACCAGATAAAGGGTATATACAAAACTTATATTTAACAATATACCTAATTTGAAATGTTGAATAGTACTCTTCTAATGTCAGAAACAAGGTAAAAAAAAAATCCTCTCTCACCACTAATGCTCTGTAGTATGCTGAAAGTTTAACCTAGTACAATAGGACAGGAAAAATATAAAACTATTACTAAATGCTAACAGCATGATTGTCACATAAAAAATTCCAAATTATCAAAATCATTAGAACTAATGAATGAGTTCAGAAAGTTTGATGGCTACCGACCAGGTCAATATTTGAAAATTGATCAGATTTCTATATATTAGCCATGACCAACTAGAAATGAAAATTTTACAAAAAGAAGCATTTATAATAAAGTATAAAGTCTGCATACAAAACACTGATGAAGGAAATCCAAGAAGACTTAAATAAATAGAGTGTTATTTCATGCTCATATTTTGAAAAACTCAAAATATTAACTTTCCCAAACAGACCTATAGACTCAATGAAAATCCAACCAAAATCTTATTAGCAATTTTGTAGATGTTGATAAGCTGATTCTAAAATTATATATATATATATATATATATATATATATATATATATATATATATATATATATATATAAAGAAACATGAGTAGCCAAAAGAATTTTGGAAAAAACTAATTAGATGAACATTTCAACTCCATGATTTATTTGCAGTGATCAAAAGATAGGATTAAACAGAATATGCAAAGGTAATTCAATAGAGAAAGGATAGTCCTTTCAAATTTTTGCTAAATTAATTGACTACATATATGAAAAAATAGGAATCTTAATCCATACATCTTACTATTAACAAAAATGAACTCAATTTCATTGACCTAATGTAAAAATAAGACTATAAAATTTTTAGAAAAAAGTATAGAAGAATTATTTTTTTTGGACTGGGTAATGAGTACTTAGATACAATCAAAAGAATATTCTATAATATTAAAATTTAACAAATTGGATTTCACCATAATTAAGGACTTCTGTTCTTTGAAAGGCATTGTTAACTGACTGCATTGCTAACCACATATTTGATAAAAATAAAGTTAACTATGGTATAGAGAATTTTTATCTCTAATATAATAAGAGCATGACCCAAAGGTAAGAAAATAGCAATCCCATTAAAATTCTGGCAAATTATTTTACCAGATACTATATCAAAAAAGGTGTATGGATGAAAATTAAAACCACTGGGAGTTACCAGTACAAAAAGAAAAGTAATGACAATATCAAATGCTACAAAGTTTGTAGAGCCATTGTACAGCAACATCACAGAACACTGCAAAATGTTTGGGAGTTTTTATACAATTACACATACACTTATTACACAATTTTGCAATCCCATTTCTAGGTGTTTACTTAAATAAAAAAATGTTTCAAAAAGTAAAACTTTATACAAGTGTTTATAAGGACATTATTCATAATCTCCCAAACTGGAAACAACCCAATTGTTCTTCAACTGATTAATGGATAAACTACATTACATCTATACAATGAAATGAAAAGGAATGTACAATTAACACATGTAATAACTTAATTATTGCAGATTTATTGTCCTTTCTAGTTGTAGATTTGTACACTATTTTATGGAGTATCTATAAAATACTGTTATCAAGTGTTTGATAGTGTATATGTATTTATCATGTAATTAGTTTTTCTGTTATTTTTAAAATGCAGAAGGAGGGTATTTTATTTGTACTGAGATGATATTACATTCATTGTGAATAAGTTAAATACCCTCATGTGAATCAGAATGGGCATCAGCCATTAATGTTTACATGTAAAATGCAAAGTGTAAAACAAAAATTAACTCAGCTTAGCAGAGCATTGATCACAAATAATGCAAAAGCCTGAAGAAAAAAAATTTTTTACAAGGTTTTATCTTCAGCCATATTTTTTCATTTCAAATCTGAATCTGAGATTTTTCTCTCCCACCTATATATATAAATTGTTCTAATTTTTATTTACATTACTATTAATTATTTCATAAGGAATATTATATACTTTTTAAAAATAATTTTTCTTTATTGATTTTAGAGAGAGAAGAAAGGAGATGGAGAGATATAGAGACATTGATGAGAAAGAACATCAGTTGGCTGCCTCCTGCATGCCCCCCACTGAGAATCGGGCCAACAACCTGGGCATGTGCCCTGACTGGGAATCAAACCAGTGACCTCTTGGTACATGGGTCAATGCTCAACCACTGAGCCACACTAGCCGGGCAGGAATATTATAATTTAATAGACAAGAAAACAGTCGAATAACCTACCTCAATAAGGCCAAACATTTGCCTAGGTTCATTAAGTCTGGGTATAGAAAAAGCCCTCCACCCTAATCTTTCCATCCTCATTCTGTAACTAAAGCCCACAAAAAGTAATTTTTAAAGATTAAGATACATAGGTTTCCACTTAAAATATATGGGATAGTTTTTCATTATACAATTATAAGCATTATTCTTGATTCATTAATGAGATAATTTAACCTCTCCTCCCCCAAAATCTGAAGGCATGAGAAACTTTGGGATAAGGATTTTGATAAAATGGGAAATGGATTCTATTCCAAGGATTTGAATTGGCCTGCATTGATACATTGGAGAATTTTTGTGAAGCTGAAGAACAGTAATTTACTAGAAATCAGAATGAGCTTACTAACTCATGCAAAATTGTGTGCATTTTATGACAGTTCAGAATCATTTTACTTATTTCATATTTGCTATGGTGACCCAGAGCATAAAATGGCACACACTATAGATGTAATTTCAAGTACAATATAAGCAATTACATTTTCCATTTTGATGAAAAAAGAAACAGTATTTTTCTTCTGCTGATATCATTGAAAATATTGCGACAATAACAATTTCAACCCTCATAACAGGAAAATTTATTCATTCTTTCTTTTCTATTCCTTATTTTTTTCTGTCATTCATTTTGTTAGTGGTGGTTTACTTTAAAAGGAGAGTAGACATTTATTGGTACAGTTATTAACTTTAATGTAACAAATTGTAAAAAACAGAAAGTTGCTTTCCTTTAGAAATAAGATTACAGAGCAATTCAGGCACATAATTAATATAAAAAGTTCTGCTGATTTGTCCAAATATTTAGCAATGTATACAATATATAAAGCTCTTTGGCAATAAAGTTGTAAATTATCTGCTCCAAGTATATCTTCTCAACCAAATTAAAACAAACATACACCAAAAGTTCTCTTTAAAAATGCTGAGACTCTTAAGTTAGTTGCTACTAAAATATTTATACTTAAGCACCAAATAATATTCCCAGGTCATTAGCAGTTTACTGAGTTTTCCAAAGTCATAATTGGTTTATTTGCTACTTTCTAGCAGTTCTTTCAGTTGAAAGTTGCCATTTTCTCTATACAGTTTGCATATTTTATTTGTTTATTTTGTTTTAGTATGCATTTTAACATTGGCAATATTGCACAGAAAACTTGGTATAAATTATTACTATACATAAATATTTCTGATTCCTTTTAATTTGTTATAACTTTAAACTCTTTATGAAATTAATTCATAAATTGAAGTGTAAAATTGACCAGATGAGTCTGGAAAATAGACCTAACTTTGTCATTATCATTATGGTGGAGAATAAATCTAAGCCAATCTTAGATTTATATTGAGATCATTTAATAGTTTGGACTACTAATATTTGAATTGAAATCTGATAAAAAAATAAGTGTAGCAAAACTCATTTTTTCATAACAATTTCTTAGATAATAATGAACATTTAAATAAGCAATAATAGAGCCGGCTCAGAAGAAACATATTTATTTGAGGCTGATGGATGAAGTAGCAATTGATAATAAATCTCCAGAGTTGGACATGGGAAAGTTTATTTAGAGTAAAGTGTGGTAAAAAGGCTACTTTTAAAATAGCAAAATTTTGGTTACCTTATCCAGTCCATCTGAATAGAGGTGGTTTCTCGATTGGTGTATTAGTTTTCTGTTGCTGCTGTAAAAATTGCCAAAAATATATGACTTAAAACAACACAATTATCTTAAACAGTGGTGAAGGTCAGAAGTCCCAAATTGGTCTTGGGCTAAAATCAAGATGTCAGCAAAGCTGAGTTCCTTTTGGAACCCCTAAAAGCTCTAAAGGCCTTCTCAATTGCTTCCCTTGTTTACTTTCTTAAAGGGCCCTTGTGATTACATTCAGCCCATCCAGATAACCTAGAATGATCTCCTTATTTTAGTCAACTGATTTGCAACCTTCATTACATCGGCCACTTGATTCTACCTCGCCGTGTAACAGCTTTCAGTTTTCAGAGGACGAAAGGCATTATTCTTCTTACCACAATAAGTAATCATAGCATGATCACAGTACAATAAGATATATTATGGTACGAAATATTACGCTGGAGGAAATGGGAATTCATATGTGTGAGGGAAGGGCAGAGAAACAAATGTCCTAATATGAAGAGTTGAAGGAAAATTACGCTGGGTGAGAATATGATAGTACTGTGTGTTAATTATGTGTCTTTAAACATGATGAGTAAATTATTCTAAATTAACATTTATTTTGGGTCAATTAAAGTCAAATTTATTTTGTTTAATATTTCTTTTTCTTTGTTATGCAGCATCTAACTTTATCATCTCTATTATGGTATATTTCATTATATATTTAATAAGGTGGTTAATTTGTACACATTTTTACTTTTAAAGAAAAGTTCTACTTGGAACTTTCACCCAGTAAATATCTAATAATAAAGGAATGTTTTATTCATGTGATCTAGTGAGCAGATGCTAGACATGGGGAAAAACACAAAATGCATCCTCAATGCCAAAAGCAAGTAAGGTCCAGATCCATCTGGAAATGTTTCAGTATCTGATTGAAAATATTTCAGCGACCACAGGTAAATCTAAATGTCCCCAGACTCACAACCAGAGGCTAAGGTCCTATAAATCTGAATCACAGTTCAGACTAAATAGGCTACTTTTCTCTTTTTTCTTATAATATCTCTGATTTTGGAGATATTGAGGCATTGATTGCTGTCAACATAGGAGGAAGGAGAGGAGACAAAGTGAGACAGAATTGAGAAACACTGCAAGGACAGGATCTACCTTTTTTTGTTTTAACTTTTATAAACCTCTGAGCTAGGCTTGACATAGGAATATAATATGCTCACATGTGACTAGTTTGCCTTATAACGTGAATAAAATTTAAAATTGTTATTCTTTTCTAATTCATCCTGTGTTTCCAGGAGACCGCATGTAGTAATATCCTGTTACTCATAAAAATACCAGATGATCTAAAATAGAATAAAGCTGTTAATTAGGTAATTGTCCAACTGGGAATAATAAATAGTCATTATGTGAAATGGATTGGAAATTTTATTCGCTGAAAATATTATGAGAAGAAAGCATTTTATCCTATTTGTTAAAGTATATAAAAGATAATTTACTGGGCATTTTTCTCTGCCTACTTCTTTCTTGGTACAGGGGATATTCTGAATGAATGGAATCTGATCTAGGAAACCCATAGTGAATATTATGATTTGCCAAGCATTATGGCAGTACTAGTGTTTGTGTGTGGGGGGGTGGGGGGGTGTATGGTTAATGGGAATGGAAGTAAGCTAGAAAAGACAGGAAACTTACTTTAAAATGATTTATAATTTATGGAATAAAAGTAGTCGATAGATTTCTATGGAGCATTTAGTCATTGATTATGATCAAAGGATTAAAATTTAAGGGGGAAAACCCATTTGAATTAGGCTATATAGAATTTCTGTAGGCAAAATGAATATGTAGAAAGAATATTCTAGGCTTAGAAAACAGTGGAAAAATTCAAGGTATTTTGGGGGATCTGTACATTTTTAGACAAGTAGGAAATTCTCAAGGAAATTATAATGAATTCATGGTGGTTATAAAAGCGTATTCACCTTTTGTTAAATGCTCTGTGTCAAAGGCAGACATTTCCTGTTTATCTTTCAAGGGATAAGTTAAAATATGAAAAGAAAAAAAAATTCTTAAAATTAGATAAAATATACCTACCAAAATAAAATAAAATTCTGAAAAAAAAGTATATGGAAAAGAGAAGTAAGCCAGATACAGAAAGATAAATACTATATGATTTCACTTATATGAGACATTTAAAATATTCAAACTCACAAAAGCAGAAAGTAGAATGGTGGCTGGGATAAGGAGAGGTGATGGTCACAGGGTACGAATCTTCCCTTACGCAAGACAATCTGGGAACCTACTATGCAGCAGAGTGGTGGAGCTAACAATGCAAGTATGCAATACAGGACTGCATACTTACATTTTGATTAGAGGGTAGGTCTTACATTAAGTATGCAATACAGTATTGCATGCTTGAAATTTGATGAGGGTAGATCTTATTTTAAGAGTTCTTACATACACACATCATAATAATAAAATAATAATACTAATAATAGAGATGGGAGGACATTTTGAGAGGTGATGGATATGTCTATGGCACTGAAGGTGGTGGTGGTTTCATGGGTGTGTCTCAAACTCATTAAGTTGTATACGTTAAACATATACAGCTTTTTACATGTCAATCATACCTCGATAAAATAAATAAAAGTATACAAAATCATTTTTAAAGTGAAAAAAAAATACCCGTAAATGATACAACAATACCATAATCTGAATTAAGATCTCATAACTGTTAGAAACATTCTACTCCATTGAGGAAACCTTATTTCTAGTCAGGGATTACTGTTTAGCACTTGAGATGATCTTCAAGGAATTTTAACCAGTGGAGGTGGAAAGTGATGAAGGAGTCTTCTTGCAAAACAATTAGAGCAAGAAAAGTGATGAGACAGGAAGGTAGGAATCACTGCGAAGGAGTGAGTCAGCCAGTGGGACTTGGCCAGAAGAATCCTGTAGAGAAGCAGTGGAAGTCACAAACTGAAAAGGGGATTTTAGACATTGATCCAATAATACCAGGATAAAAAGCCTTCATTTATTCAAGAGAAAGTCAGGAGCCTCTGGAATGTGTTTCTTTGTTTTCCTCAAGTATATGATGGTTAATTTTATACAACGCGTTGACTGGCCTAAAAGATGCCCAGATAGCTGGTGAAACATTATTTCTGGGTGTGTCTGCTTCTGGAAGAGGTTAGCATTTGATTCAGTATACTCAGTAAAGAGATCCACTCTCACCAGTGTGGGTAGGTATCATCCAATTTGTTAAGAGCATGAATAGAACCAAAAGGCTGAGGAAGGGCGTGCTCTCTCTCTCTCTCCTTTCTTGAACTGTTACATCCATCTTCTACCATCAGACATCAGAGCTCCTGGTTCTCGGGCCTTCGGACTCAGACTGAATTATACCACCTGCTTTCCTGGTTCTCCAGCTTGCTGATGGCAGATTGTGGAACTTCTCAGCCTCTGTAACTGCATGAGTAAATTCCTATAATAAATCTCTTCTTTTATTTGTCTGAACATAACCTATTGGTCTGTTTCGCTGGAGAACCCTGACAAACATAGTGTGTTATTTTCTTGTGATTCTTCTTGTTTTAAGGTGGAACATGTAGTCTATACAGAGATATAAAATTACAAGAAGAAAGTAAAAAAACATGAGCAACACATAAGATAAGTAATAAATCAATTAAATAAAAATATTTTTAAAGTACAGAAATGTATGTTCATTGTGCAAATGCAATAGTAAAGTGTAATTTTGGCCACTTCTAGATGTTTGTTATTTGCGCGTATACATATATATCTGTATAATGTGTTGTTTTTATGGTTTCAGAACTATACATATAGATTTATACTATACTACAACTTGCTTTTCCCTTCACAATATATTATAAAATTCTTTTGTGTCAGTAAATATAAAACTGACTCATTGTTTCCCTTCATAAAAAGTTCTATTTAAGTATAATATGCACACAGAAAGTGCACATATAAATGCACAGCTGGATGAAGGTCACAAAGCAAACCACCCAATGGAACCAGATCCCTGAAACAGAAACAGAAAATTAGCAGCACTCCAGAAGCCCCACTTCCCCAAGCTTCATTTAAATCTAAGTTTTCTGCTTTTGAACTTTAAAGTCTTTGGTGTCAGACTTAATTTGCTCAATTTCATGTTTGTGAAATTCATTCATATTATTATTTACCACTATAGAACATTCTCATTACTGTTTTAGTATTCCTTTGTGTAATTGTACTATATACAATCGACTGTTAATGGGTATTTGGGTAGGTTTCAGTTTGGGAATAATAGTAACTGTACTACTATAGATACATTTGTGCATGTCTGAGACACACATATACACATATACACACACATGTATATTTCTGTTGGAGTAGAATTACTGGGTCTTAGCATATTCATTTGTTCAGCTTTAGTAGATAATTTCAAACTTATTTCCAAAATGTTTATATAAATGAATCATCCCACCAGTAGTGTATGAAACTAAGAGTTGTTTTACCTTCTTTCCAACACTTCGTTTCTTCTGTCTCCTTTATTAGACATTTTTCCATGGGCTTTTAATAGTATTATATTGTGGATTATATTTTGCGTTTACCTATTAGTTAATAAAATTGAGCACTATTCCCTATGTTAATTACCATTTCATTATCATCTTTGTTTTATAAGCTTGAACATATTTCTAGACCATTTTTTAAAAAAATTAAGTCATTTGTCTTTTATTGATTTGTAATAGTGCTTTATATATTTTATACATAGGACTTATGTTGGATGTATAGATTTATATATTTTCATTCACTCTGTACCTCATCTTTTCACTTTAAAGTGTGTGTGTATGTGTACATACACATGTTTTTATGTTTTATAGACTATTTTTAATATGTTTTTATTGATTTTTTAGAGAGAGAGGAAGGGAGATAGATAGAAACATCGATGTGAGAGAGAAACATCAATGGGCTGTCTTCTGCATGCCCCCAGTTGGGATCAAGCCCACAACCCAGGCATGTGCCCTGACTGGGAACTGAACTGGAACCTCTCATTCCATGGGATGACTCTCAATCCACTGAGCCACACTGGCCAGGCTTATAGACTGTTTTTAAGAATAGTTTTAGATTTACAGAAAAATTGAGAAGATAGTACAAAGAGTTCCCATGTGCCCTGCACCCAGTTCCCCTATTATAAATATCTTATGGTGGTCTGTACACTTTTTAGATTAATAATCCAATATTGACACATTATTATTAACTAAAGGCCATAGTTTATTCTGATCACATTAGACTTTATCTAATGTTTTGTTTTTGATCCAGGATCTCTTTGAATAATACAGTTTACATTTACTAGCCATGTTTCTTTAGGCTCCTCTTGACTGTTGGTTATTACAATTTCCCAGACATCACTGAGAGGAGGCGGCAGTGGTCTCATTACTGTGAGTGCTGGTGAGTCCTTGCACTCCCCTGTGCCTCTTCTGACAGCACCGCAGGGGAGAGGAAGTGGTGCTTCCTTAAGGCTGGGCACTGGCTCAAGTTCAGGCTCCTCAGCGGTCTCCACTGATACTGCAGGGCAAGATGAGGGAATGGAAGGGCTGCCTTCCCGGGTTCCTCCTTGACTTCTTTGAGGCCACTGTTGTGATGCCTGCTTACAACCTGGAGAGAGGAAAAGTCTGGACACCCCAATCTGTCTTCACCGGAATGGACTGAGATAGGGCCACCGTTGAACTGTGTGTGTGTGTGTGTGTGTGTGTGTGTGTGTGTGTGTGTGTGTGTGTTGGCTATTTGGCTTCTAACTTGCTAAGCTGTCTTTTTCCTGATATTTTTGCTACGGAGACCTAACTTTTGCTGAGCCTTGATTGGTCAGTGCTTGCTGGCATTTTGGAGATACAGGAAACAGAAAGAAAACCCATGTTGTTCCTTGCATCCTGAGGCCCCTAGCCAGTCTGTCATCTCAACACCTTTCAAAGTCCTTTTATTCATTTTATGTATAATGTACACATTTGCTACTTATACTAAATGGAAAGAATAGGGGAAAGTATGTCTACTCAGTCACTCAGAAGGGAAAGCCCAATGTGCTGATCTACTTTTAAATGAGCAAAATTTTCAAGGATTTTTATTATTTATATTTCCCATATCTCCTTTATTTTTAAAAATAAAATGCAAATACTTATCTTTCTCAAAGAAATTTGACCACTTTCTATCCTATCCTCATACTGGAGACTACAGGATTTCAAGAAAACAAAAAGAATAATTTTAACAAATATATGCTGTTATTTATTCATCTGTAGCAGCTTAATAAATCCAAGGAAAGTATTCCTACAGACTTGAGTCAGCTGAGATGCCAAGGGAGTTTTTATTAATTTTGTCTGCTCCAAAATACTTCATATTTGCTTATGAAGATTTTGTATATTTATTCATTTGATCTCACTTTTCTTCAAATGTAAACATTTGCCTAGTTTTCTATAGAATCATTATTTATCTAATAATGGAATTTTGGCTTACTGTTATACATATTCAAACTACACATATTTTCAGTATCATAATATGAGAAGATATTGACAAAAGCATATTTTCACAATTTGAAATCTATAGATAAAAGAGGTAAAATTAAATAATATTTTTGACTTATTATAAAAAATAAAGATTTTTGTTACCATCTTTTAACATTCCAGATTTTGCTTAACAATATCTTGTATGTAGTCAATACTTAAAGGCTTGTTGATTTTTATTTGTATATATTAAGGATTTCAGTCAAGTTCTATTAATACACCTTTATTTTATTGTTAAATTGTGTTGTATTTTCAGTAATATTTTATTTGAAATTATTTTATTCTATAAAACAGATTTTAAAAATATTTTAAACAAACTATGTGGCAATTCCATATGCAAGCCTTCAGCAAATCACTGGCTATAAAACAATGTGAAATTTTGTTCAACCCCTTTGGATGAACAGATTTTATCAAATGCTACAGTTATTTTCTAAAAGATCAAAATATATATTGCACTTATAGATACAAATTTTATGCAATTATACATTTATTAAAATAGGTAGGGACTATAAGATGGCTGTAACTGTTTAAACGTAAAAGGACAAACTCCTACACAGTTGGGAGAACAGTGGTTGTTTTCCAAACCCATGTTCCTCTTTCTCTACAGACAAACAATTTTAGGCTAGTACTCTTTTGTAGCTGAGTGTGGCTATTTAAGTAAATCCTCAGAATCCAAGGTGAATAAAAGTGAGGCGGGCGAGTTTCAGGTCTGATCAAAACACCTCTGTGTGCTCTTCTCCATTTTCCTTTTCTTCTCTGTGTGCACAGTGACTGATGACTCAGCAGCATTGTAAGTCATTCCCTGGAGATGGCAGCGCTGTATATAGTCTTTCCGGGTCCTGCACCTTCTGTGTGAAACACATCACTCTTTGCCCTGTCCACACTGTTGGAAAACCCATCCGGAATGTCACATCAGAGAAAAGTAAACTTTTGAGTTTGAACCATTATGTTCTATGTCTGAGAGCAGATTAGCCTAATCTAATGCATAGAGTATTTAATTAAAAATGTGTTGGACTCTAAAATAAAAAGGATCGTAATTTATACATAAATATAGTGTTTTTAGTTTTTATGTTCCTATTGTGAACCAGTGAAGAGGTTCAGGCTATAATAAAGAACAAGAAGTTTTTATTTGAGCAAAAAGATTGCAATCCGAGAGACACAGATTCAGGTAACAACACAAACTGTGCTCTGTAGAGAACAAAGGAGGGCTGGATTTTTAAAGGGAAAAACCACAAAATGTAGTTCTTTCCTGCTAACGAAGGATCCTGGCTAGGTCAGCAGGAGCTGGGTAGCTGCAGTATGCAATTGAGGGAGGAGAAAAGACAAGGAAGGAAGGGAGTTCACACCTCATACCACACAGCATTTCCTTGCCCTTGAGTTGAGTTAGCAAGTTTTAGCAACTTAATAGCAGCTCTGAGAACTGAGGGATAAGATGTGCACAGGCCCCACTTTCCATGGCTTCCTCAATATTTAAGTGACTCTCTTAGTTATGTTTATTCCTTTTATTTTTTCCATTATCACTTTATATTGATGTAACTACAAAAGTGGGAATTCTTGAGTACTTACTACAATGTAGTATAACAACCCCCTTCACTCTAGCAGCTTTATGAATTTTGCTTAAAATGGTAAATGATGCGTTCTATACATATGCGTCTGGCATGTTAAATGATTTTTTTCATTTGGTAAGATTATAGTATTTTCTTTCTTTTTTTTTTTCAGATTTAACACAATGGGCTTATTATACTTTTATAAACCAAAATATAAACAAATCTATTTTTTAATTATGTCAGACACACCATGAAGAGAAAAATCTACTGTATTTGCATCTATATGTCTGTTGATGTCCTCCAGCCAAAGACAAGTATGTAGTTGGACAAACACCTGTGCTTGAATAAAGTTGGATTTATTGGCACATCGCTGTGAGAGAGACCACATATGATGGGTGACCTTGGGGCTTCTGGGTAATACAAAATGTATTATAGAACCTGTGAAGTAATTTGGGGGAAGGTTAAACGAAGCAGGATTTTGCTCTGGATTGAATGCTTTCAGAAGGCTGGGATGATTTCATATTTGGGTATCTAAACAATTTTTATTTAGAAGATGGGAGTAATAAATTGGAGTTAAAGCTGAAATTAAAAAAGATGCAGCAGCCACCTATATTAGTCAGGAAATGAGTGTCTAGCCAATATTTTAGCTTATACAATGTTACTGTTTTAATCTGTGCTTAGACATAATTATTGAGTTATGGTTCTTGTTCTTTTCCCACCATATTCATGAGTGGCTTTTACTGGCGTTTGTGTTTTGTGCAATTTTTTATGTTCAACAGATCATCAGAGCGTAGCTGTGAGCATCAGACCATCTTCTCGCAACACCAGGTCTTAATTGTCCATGCTGAGCCACTGAGTACTGTCAGGGTACCTTTCTTTCAGTCCCAGCTTTTGTCCAAGAGTAGATGAAGTGAGGAGTTAGGGTATTAACCTCACTACTGACAAGATTTTGCTGATCAGAAGGTTGTTCACAGCACATCGCTTGTACTTTGAATAGAATTAGTCTTTCCCATTAGTATCCCATCCCAGCAGGATACTTTGGGCCACTGCATCAAAATGGTTAAGTATTTGTGATAGACATTAAAGATGAGGCCTGAATTATATATATATATATATATATATGTTAAAGTATTTCCCCCTTGGCTAGATAAATAGAAATTAAGGCTTATGCATTTGTCCTTATCAAGTTTGGCTAATAAATTTAAGTTAAACTGGCTTATTGGGCTTCTAGAGACGAAGTCATGTGCTCATTAGACTGACAAACCTCAGAGGAAGTTGAGAGGAGGGCGAGATGAGATAAATCAAAGAACATATATGCATATATGCACAACCAATGACACAGACAACAATACTGTGAACGGGGAGAGGGACAGGAGTGGGGAGGAGGGTATCAATGGGGGAAAAAGGAGAAATATCTGTAACAAAATTAAATAAATAAATACATAAATAAGGGACAAAATATTTTGGAAATATCCTGTGTCTCATCACGAAATAATCAATTATTGATTTCCTAAGGTGCAAAGATTCTTTGAATGGTAAACAGTTCTTTTTTTTCTTTATTGATTTTAGAGAGGAAAGGAGAGGGAGAGGGAGATAGAAACATCGATGAGAGGGAACATTGATTGGCTGCCTCCTGCATGCCCCACACTGGGTATCAGGCCCACAACTTGGGCATGTGCCCTGACCAGGAATGGAACTGGAGACCTCTTGGTGCATGGGTTGACACTCAACCACTGAGCCACACCTGTTGGGCAGGTAAACAGTTCTTGCAAAGTAGACTGGAATGTCTCTAGAGCAATCTAAGTGTTGTAGCAAAAGTAAACCCAGCATTACTTTCCATTCCTGGTGGTGGGATAGGTTTTGCTGGTAAGACTGCAATTCTTCAGCACAAATATCTGCTGATATGAGTTGGAAATTCAATATTAACAAGACTGAAGTTCGGAATTAATTTGTGAGAAAGTCTCAAGTATCAGAAGATAACTTTAAAAAATGTGCATCTCCTGAAATATTTAAAGGAACATCTATAAAGTTTTTAAGTCAGCAGGATTAGGTAGGGGGTTACATATCCATCAAGTGGTTAAATTCAGAGCAAAAACAGAATATTTTAGTGTTTAAAAGTAACAAGATGAAAGTAAAAAAGAACATATTGAGAAAACTTTTTGTTAATTAAAAGAGCATGCCAAAATGTAATAATATGCAAGATTAATGATAGAATAAAAAGAAAAAAAAAAAGCTACTGAAGAATTAGAAAATTAATCTTGTTCTCTCATCTGGCTAAAAAGCTGTCTACTCTTGCAATCATTAACCAGTTCTGTTGTCTTAGATAAAAGCAGTTCACTTCTATAGTTAGTTTCTGGTGGATAGCTAACAATTCTAAATTTGAAGTTTCCTAGCAGAATTGACATGCGGTAGTCATGAAACATTTATGTATGTCTTTTTAGCTGGAAATCAGAAATCAAAGGAGAAACACATGGGGTTTTGCTGTTGT
Source organism: Tadarida brasiliensis (assembly GCA_030848825.1). Taxonomy (NCBI): domain Eukaryota; kingdom Metazoa; phylum Chordata; class Mammalia; order Chiroptera; family Molossidae; genus Tadarida; species Tadarida brasiliensis. The sequence goes on from CM061260.1 coordinate 32,977,605, forward strand.
GAGTTGTTAATAATAACTGATAAAGGTCTTTTCCTTTGCATTCAAGGTCAGCTTTCTTGACACAGTTTTCAAGACGAAATCTCGCGACTTCCGGTCAAGATGGCGGCGTAGGTAAACGCGGTATCGCGTCCTCCCACAACCACATCAAAGTTACAACTAAACTACAGAACAACCATCATTCAAAACTGCCTGACATAGAGCTAAATGGAAGTCCTACAACTACGAAATTAAAAGAAGAAGCCACATTGAGACTGGTAGGAGGGGCGGAGGCGCGACGGGCTGGTCCCACACCCGCGTGTGCTGGATAAAAATTAGGAGGACACCTTGTCTGGGAAGGTCTTCCCTGAGGACTGAGGGGTCCTCATCCCACACCAGGCACCCAGCTCAGGGTTCCAGTGCCAGGAAGAGAAGTCCCCGTCACTTCTGGCTGGAAAAACCAGCGGGAACTGAGGCTGAGTCGGCTGGAGCCCCCCGGCAGCTCCTCTTAAAGGGCCCGCGCAAGGACTTACTTGGACTGGCACCCTCCAGGCTCCAGTATGCGGGAGGCAGCTTGAAAGGCGCCAGAGTCATATGAGGAAGAATTGAGTTGTTTGGCCTTGGAGTGAGGGCTGGAGAGGCAGCTTTCTCCTGGACAGATGTGCTATCAGAGGCCTTTGTCCCTGGGCCAGCAGACACCGCCATATCTGGGACTCCAGCAACCTGGCTCACACTGTTGGCCCCTCCCTGGTGATTCCCTGAGGCCCCACCCCACCCAACTTCCACGCCCACCCAAGCTGTTGCCAGTTGCTTTACCATAGGATTGGCCTGTCTTGGATCCTGCTTCAGCTTTTCCTAAATTCTTTCAAACAAGCAGCATCTGGTCTCAGCTAGCCCCATACCTCTCGCTAAGTAATACATAGAAAGAAACACAGGGAGGCAGCCAAAATGAGGAGACAAAGAAACAGGTCCCAAATGAAAGAACAGAACAAAACTCCAGGAAAAGAACTAAGTGAAATGGAGTTAAGCAACCTAACAGATGCTGAGTTCAAAACACTGTTTATAAGGATGCTCAATGGAATTAGTGAGATCCTCAGTGGACTTAGTGAGAACCTCAGTGAACTTAGTGAGGGCCTCAAGAGCATAAAAAAGGACCAGTCAGAAATACTGGATGCACAGTTAGAAATGAAGGAGGCACTAACTGAAATAAAGAATAATTTACACAGAATCAATAGTAGAGTAGGTAAAGCCAAGAAGCAAACCATCGATTTGGAATATCAGGAAGCAGAAAAAGCTCAACCAGAACAGCAAAAAGAAAAAAGAATCCAAAAAAAAGGAGGATAGTGTAAGGAGCCTCTGGGACAACTTCAAGCGTGCCAACATTCGCATCTTGGGGGTGCCAGGAGAAGAGAGAGAACAAGAAATCGAAAACCTATTTGAAACAATTATGGCAGAAAACTTCCCGAACTTGGTGAAGGAAACAGACATACAAGTCCAGGAAGCACAGAGAGTGCCAAACAAGATGAACCCCATGAGGCCCACACCAAGACACATCATCATCAAAATGCAAAAGGTTCAAGACAAAGAGAGAATCTTAAAAGCAGCAAGAGAAAAGCAGTTAGTTACCTACAAGGGAGTTCCCATAAGACTGTCAGCTGATTTCTCAAAAGAAACTTTGCAGGCCAGAAGGGAGTGGCAAGAAATATTCAGAGTGATGAAAAGCAAGAACCTACAACCAAGATTACTCTATCCTGCGAAGCTGTCATTTAGAATCGATGGCCATACAAAGAGTTTCCCAGACAAGGAAAAGCTAAAGGAGTTCATCACCACCAAACCATTATTATATGAAATGTTGAAGGGTCTTCTTGAAGAAAAAGATTAAAAAATATGAACAAACAAAATGGCAATAAGTACATATCTATCAACAGTTGAATCTACAAACAAAATGAACAAGCAGAACAGAAACATTCTCAAAGATACAGAGAACTTTTGTTGGTTACCAGATGGGAGGAGGGTTGGGGGAATGGGTAAAAAACGTGAAGAGATTAAGAAGTACAAATTGGTTGTTAAACTGACAAACCTCAAAGGGAAGGGGAGTTGGGGGTGGGAAGAAATAAACCAAAGAACCTATATGTATATATGCATAACCAATGGACACAGACAACAGTGTGGGGAAAGGCAAGAGGGGGGCGGGAATGGGGAGGAGGGGGGCAATGGGGGAAAAATGAGGAACATCTGTAATACATTCAACAATAAAGATAAGTTAAAATAAATAAATAAATAAATAAAAATAAAAAAGTAAAAAAAACAAAAAAACAAAACAAAATCTCCCTATTTTAGATCATCATGCAAGAGCTATTTAGGTGACAATTTTGAATATGCAGTCTGAATATATTTGTACTAAAGTTGGAGGTATCATGTGGGTTTCCAGTAGTATTTAGTCCTGTTAGCCTGTAATAGGTTAGAATCTAAAAATTCTCAAATTTTGGAGTCAACCTATTATTAACTCAGGAAAACTTGTGGGGCCTAGATGTAGTTGATCTTATTACCATGAGCATACAGGCAATACTTTGGGACATAGAGGTGCTAGGCTTTCTAAGACCTTTGATGTTTACAATTGTAGAATTCCATTACTTATCTTTGCAGTTTCTGAACTTCATGGGTAATAAGAAAAGTGGATTGTCTAAGCAAATGGTAAAGTCCTTTGGAGTTCTTTAATGACAGTGTCCCTTAAAATGTATCTGTTACTGATGTGATACAATGGAATGCTCAGTGAGAGGACTACTAGCTCTCCTGCAAGGAAAATCCCAAAACCATCCTGAGAAGTAGCAATAACCAGAAGAGAGTTATAGCCCCATTGGGAGACATTCAAATGGGTCTTAAGGGTTTGGTTCTTGTTCATGCCCTACCTTTGAATTCTTGCAAAAATTATGTAACTGGCAAGCAGGACATTCATGGCAAATACCCTTAATATTATCCCACCAAATTTGGTTCAATATCATTGCCAATTTATCTCTGCTCTTGTGGATATTTTCAATAAACATTTTTCTGAACTCCAACTTTCTTAGGGCTTTTCCTTAAGCAAATGCAAACTGTATACAATTTTTTAAAAATTTATTTATAGTTCTATAGGTTATTTCTGTAGCCATGATGAAATATCTTCTTCTAAATTATTTTAATATCATCAACTAACCCATAATCAGACCTAATATTAGGAAAATATATGCCTTTTTATCATGTGTCAGCTGGAAGTTCTTGGTTAGAGCAATTAATTGAATTGACTAAACTGATTTAATTTCCAGAATAATTTTATATTTCAATGGTAAATTCACATTTGTGATAGTATAGCTTGCTTGGTAGTTTTTAGATTTTCTTTTAAAGTATGAACCATCAATAAACAAGTTTAAATAATGTTACCCATGCATGGATTTTTTAGAGAGTTTGTGTATAGGTGGACAGTACTCAATTAGTTAAACAATTATTAGCTTGTCTTCTTCATAGTAGAGAAAGAAGGTAACTGTGTTTATTTTATCTTATTTTTATCCTCACCCGAGGACATTTTTGCATTTATCTTCAGATAGAGCGGGAGGGAGAGAAGGAGGAAGAGAGAGAGAGAGAGAGAGAGAGAGAGAGAGAGAGAGAGAGAGAGAGAGAGAGAAATCGACCTGAGAGAGACACATCACCTGGTCCTGGTTGCCACCCACAGGACCCCAACTGGGGCCGGGGACAAACTGCAACCGAGGTACATGACCTTAGCGGGAACCAAACCCGGGTCTCTCTGGTCCGCGGGCCAACGCTCTAACCACTGAGCAAAACCAGCCAGGGTGGAAGGTAACTGTGTTTAGAGTGTTGTACCAGTGGATAATGATATGTGAAGGGGAGACAACACTATTTTATAGAAGGAAAGGCAACTAATGGAGAAGTGACATTTCCTGTCAGTAGAAGAGTCTATAGAATAGAATATAATAGGAGATCATAAAATAAGAACCACTGAAGCTTTCACTAGTTGCTACTGCCTTTATACAAGGTGGATATGCCTTGATTTTGGATTCAATGAACGATTGAAATAAATAATAGCTCTTATTATTTATTGATTCCAAAGAAATAAAGACAAAGGCCCTAATAGTGTCTGACCAAATATTTTATGAACAAAAATGGAAGTATTTTATACACTTAAAATCTTTTGGAAAGCAGTCTATTTGTAGACTTAATTTACAAGTCCAAATTCAATTATAAGTGTACCTTTTGGATTTGAAAATTAACTATTTCTGCTCTGCAAAAGATATTGTCAAAAAAATGAGAAGGGAGGGAGAAAATATTTGCAAAGGACAAATCTGATAAAAGACTATTATCCAAACTATGCAAAGAACTCTTAAAAATTAACAATACTGAAATGAGCCAAAATCTGAACAAAAACTTCACAAAAGAACACATAGATGGCAAAAAAAGGCACATGAAAAACTATTCCAAATCATATGTCATCAGGAAAATGTAAATTGACACAACAATGAGATACTACTACATATCTATTAGAATGGCCAAAATCTGGAACATGGCTAACACCAACTGCTAGTGAGCAGTGAAACAATAGGAATTCTCGTTCTTTGTTAGTAAGAATGAAAAATGGTACTGACACTTTGGAAGACATTTCAACAGTTTCTTGCAAAACTAAACCTACTTTTACAATATGGTCCAGCAAATGTACTCCCTGGCATTTAACCAGAGGAGTTGAAAACTTGTTCCCACATGAAAACCTGCACAAGAATGGTTATAACAGTCTTATTCATAATTTCCAAACTTGGAAGCAACCAAGATGTCCTTCAGTAGGTGAATGGATAAGCAAAATGATACATCCAGGAAATGGAATTAAGATAGTCTGTGCCAAAAAAAAAAGCTATCAAGTAATGAAAAGACATGGAGAAATCTTAAATGGCTATTACTAAATAAAAGAAGTCAATCTGAAAATTCTATGTACTGTATGATTCTAACGTATTAATCTAACTATATGATTATAGAAAAAGCAAAACTGGAGATGGGATAAAGATCAGTGGTTACCAGAGGTTGATGGGGGAGGAAGGAAGAATAGACAGAGCAAATTTTGGGGGCAACAAAAATACTTTGTATTATACTATAATGATGGATATATGTCAATGTCATTTTATATTTGCCCAAAACCGTAGAATATACAACATTGAGTCAATGCTAATGTCAGCTACAGACTTTGGGTGATTAAGGTGTGTCAATGTAGGCTCATCAGTTGTAACAAATGAACCACTCTGGTGGGGGATGCTGCTAATGGGGAAGGCTAATGTATGTGTGGGAAAATGGTACTTGGACTATTTCCATGTCATAGCTATTATAAATAATGTTGCTATGAACATAGGGGTGCATATATTCTTTCTGATTGGTGTTTCAGGATTTTCTTAGGATATATTCGCAGAAATGAGATCACCAGGTCAAATGGCAGATCTATTTTAATTTTTTTAACAATCTCACTTATATGTGGAATCTAATGAACAAAATAAACTGAAGAACAACATAGGTCCAGAGGTATGGATGCATGGAACAGAATAACAGATCTCAGTGTGGGGAGGGGGTGAGGGAGGGGAACGGAAGAGATTAACCAAAGAACATACATGCATATATGCATAACCCATAGACACAGACAATAGCAGGGGTAAGGCCTGGGGCTGGGCAAGGGTTGGGTGGAGGAGGACAAAAAGGGAGAAAATGGGAGACATCTGTAATGCTGTCAACAATGAAATAAAATAAAATATAATACATAAGCATTAACATATATTTAGGTTAATATATTTATATTAATATTAATATATTAATATATTTTGGAAGTAATTATAATTTTTAGATTTCTAGACAAATCTAATTATTCTGTCTTTTATGAAATGAATAGGAAAATATTTGTGTTACCTCATAACCATTTTAGGGTGATATAGGCACAAAATATGTCTTATTCAGATTTTGGAGTTTGAATTTGAGAAAAGTAAAGTATGTATAGTTTAAGACAAGACAAGACAGAAGACCGAGTATATTTTTAAAGAAAATAGCATTTGTTGACCTCATTGCAACAACATTTAACAATAAACAACCATGATTGTTAGAAACTTAACATTTTAAATAATAACAAATATTTTAAAAATATTTTTTAAAAAATGACTTAACAATATTTTGGCAACCAGAAGGAAACTCTATCTGTGGGCAGAAAAAAAACTTAGCCATTTTACAAAAAATAAAAGAGGCACAAAAAAATGTATATTAAGTAAATTATTAATATAAATTTATATATCTGTATTGAGGCTTATAGAGATATATAAACATCAAAATGAGCAATCAATTTAAAGCTTTAACATATAATTAACTACCATATACAAAATAAACCAATCTATGTATCGTTGAATTAAATTTATTCCCTTGATAAACTGTAGAACTTTCTTAATAAATAAGAAAATCATATTTTTGTACATAGTCTTATTTCTCTGTAATTATTTTATTTAATTTGGTCATTCATTTATATTAATCAACTTCAAATAATGATTTAAACCAAATAATGGTTAACCAAATTAATGATTTTTTTTTTGACACAGCAGAAAAAAACATACAAAAAAACCCTCAAAATAAAAATCAATAAACACTGAAAACTGTTTAGCTATTGTTTTTCTGCATAAAACTCATTTTATGTTATTTGAACAAATTTCTAGGTGACAAGAAAACAAATATATAAATGTACTATTGCTAAAGGCTTTTGCATGTTTTCTTAATTTGTTTAATAATCGTTGTTTAGCATCTATTTCTATTTATAAACTGTTCTGGTACATAAAGCTTATGTATTAGTTAACAGTCATTTTGCCTAAGGATAGTATGAAACAAACTATTTAAAAAGATATCATTCATTACTATTCCATTTAGCTTGAGATATATATTTATATTACATATATTATGTTTGTGTATTTTATTTTATTGTATATTTATAATTTTATATGTTATATTTCATGTTTAGTATATATAATTTTAACATTATAGACACCTATAATTTAGCTCATACATCTAATGCAGGACATTCAGGAAGTTTAATCTAAATATTGTGCTAACATTTTCAATAAAAAACTAAAATTTAAAGACAACTTAAAATCTTTCCAAAAGCAATTTTTCTTAGAACTTTTTCTTTGTACTAATATCTAGTAACTGTATGAATGAAGGCTTTTATGTGAATATCTTTTCAATAAATGAAAAGAAACAGAAAGAGTTTAATAACTCTACTTTTAGACTTGTTTGCTGGCTTTCTAGAGTAGATATTCCTAGAGTGTACACATAGAGGTACAAATATTATCTCGTCAATCATTAAAATTTCAAAAGTGAGGAAAAAGAAAGCAAGATGAAGCGAAACAAAGAAAAAGAAGTGATATGAAGACAACCTCAGACATGAAATTATCCCTAAAAAAAAAAGCTAATGTTCTTTCCTCTGCCAGGAGAGGACAGAACATGTAAATGCAGTAAAAGGGCCCTGGCCAGTTTGGCTCAGCTGTTAGAGCATTGGCCGTGGAACAGAGAGTCCCGGGTTCGGTTCCCACTAAGGGCACATACCTCAGTTGCAGTTTGTCCCCGGCCCCGGTTGGGGTTGTGTGGGTGGCAACTAGTCGATGTGTCTCTCTCACATCGATGTTTCTCTCTCTGTCTTCCGCCCTCTCTCCCTCCCGCTCTATCTGAAGATAAATGCAAAAAGTGTCCTCGGGTGAGGATAAAAAATAAAAAAAAAATAAATGCAGTAAAAGGCATTTTGAAGTGTTTACGCACGAAAAAAGAGAAAGTGTGGTTGAAACAGTAACTTGGCCTTAGAAAAGTTTAAAAAGCATTATGCCTTCAAAAAATACTAGTTAATGCCCTGGCCAGTTTGGCTCAGTGGTTAGAGCATCTGCCCGAGGACCAAAGAGTCTTGGGTTCAATTCTGGTCAAGAGCATATACCTTGTTTGCGGTTCTGTCCCTGGCCCTGGCTGGGGTTGTGAGGGAGGCAACCAATCGATGTGTCTCTTTCATGTCGATGTTTCTCTCTCTGTCTTTCTCTCTCTTCCTCCCTCCCACTCTATCTGGGGATAAGTGGACAAATATCCTTGGGTAAGGGTTAAAAAAATAAAAATAAAAAATACTTATTAACCCCCCAAGAAGAAACATGAATAGAGTATCTCATGTGCTCAGCAAAATGTTTTTCCTCCTTCAGAGCTGTTCTTCTCTGTGTGTTCTAAGCCCCTCTCAGTAGAACAATTCTGTTTACTTCAAAATTCCAAATAGTGGAAACTGATATTTCAAATTACTCTTGTGAAATTGTGCCAATTTGAGAACTAAATATATGATTTAACATTATAGTAAAAACAAACCCATGAGGATGGAAGGTGTTTGGCCTGGAAAAGTCATGTTTTATATTAAGGCAACATAAGAACTGCAATGACCTGTAAAGATGATGTTTCTGCAAACTTGTGTTTCTGGAACTTGACTAAAGACCAATTTTCAAAGCTTTTGAAACTGAGCTGATAAAACTAACAAAGATGTTCTCAGAAACATAAAGATAAGACCAAGAAAAAACGTTATTTGTAGGCTTTCAAACGGTGAGCAGAGGACAATTTTTTTTCCAGACTTTCCTCTGATTTGAATTTATGAACTCCTGAACCCAAGGGCTGGCTCAAGGAAGCTGATCAACCCTCTCTGCATTCTTTCATCTTTTCCCTGTACAGATTAAAAAACAAAATAAAACAGAAAAACATTCCAGACAAAACCCAAGTAAACAAACCATAGGAACAGAAGTTAGAAGACTAGAAAAAAATAGTAATAAATAATAGAAATCTAACAAGATAACCAACATTCCCAGAGGATATTATTTCTTAGAGAACAACAACAAAAATCAAAGTAAATTCAACAATGAAGGACTTTAGCAACAACAACAACAACAAAAAAGGCTCTTCATTCAGCATGAACTTGCCATTCAACTGCAGGCAGGGCGGCCTCACTTGGGTAGACCAGAGGGACTGCAGATATGCACACGATTATTAGTCTTCATCTGGGGCAGTGAGGGTGTTAGCAGAAGCTTGGTGGAACCTCCCCTTCTCTTACAACCACAAGGCATATACCTGCAGTTGGGTGAAATTAGGGTTATTGCATCAGTGAATAGTGGCAGACTGCACACCATGGGAAACCATAGGGTTTCTCAGAAAGACAATTTATGGGACTTGTGCTGGTGTTTAGTAATTTTCATTAGTATTCACAGAAATGGAATTGTTACACATTGGATGCTGTTGAGTAATGGAGCTAATTCCAAATTTTAACCAAGAATCGGAAGAAGGGCTGTAGTTATCATGTTAAAGAAGCAGGATGCATTTACGTTAGCCATTTTGACGATTTTTATGGATTGGACAATGTTCTGTGTTCTTCAGTGGGGAAATGGAAGTCCCACTCTGTGGGTAATGTTGCTATAGCCTTGCTCCATTGTGCTCACAGTTGCTTCTCTGATATTAATGTTCTTGAGTTCTGTGAAATTTCCTATGTTGAGCAGGAGAACACATGCATTATTTGTGGTTACCAGGCCAGCTGCTAGATGTCAGAGGCTGCTTTTTTCTTTCTTCAGTATTGAATTTAAAATTTTTAATTTTCAGTAACCACCATCCACCTTTTTGAAGAACTTTATTAGCTGTTCCCAATAGTAATTTTTTACATAAAGTTGCAAAAGAAGATGTACTGGATTGCAATGGGACTACAATAGTCTCTTGATAGGTTGTGGGAATGTTTAGAATCCTAGAAAGCAAACAGACCAATGACTTATTTATAACAATGATAGATGAAGCTTCCTTTAATTAAATTTTTTGGCAGCAACTAGGTTAAATTTGTATTAAAATTCTAAATATCCCACAAGTTGCCCCTCATCAATGCATATTTATTCTATTATTTAAGTTAATTTGCATGGAAAACATATAGAGCAATATAATGCCATTCTTCTTTTTTAAAAATATGTTTTATTGATTTTTAGAGAGAGAGGAAGAAAGAGGGAGAGAGCAATAGAAACATTGATAAGGGAGACACATAGATTGGCTGCTTCCTGCACACCCTCACTGGAGATTGATCCTGCAGCCTAGGCATGTGCCCTGATTGGGAATCGAACTGGCAACCTTTTGGTCTATGGGTTGACACTCAACCACTGAGCCACATCGACTGGGCCAATGCTATTCTTCTTTTTTTTTTTTAACAAGAGATCATGTATATATCTATTCTGGCTTTTCTTTATATCATGGCCACAATTTTAGGTGCATCTCATATATTTTTTTTTATGTGAAGTGTTGTGTGATCTTATTCTCTAAATACAGATGCAGTTAATTCATTTTCAATTCAAAATTTACTTAGGAGAGCTTCTATAAAATTTCCAAGTCCATAGAAACATGGAACAAACTGACAAATCTCAGAGTGAATTGGGAGTGGGGGGTGGGAAGAGATAAACCAAAGAATTTATATGCATATATGCATTGCCCATGGACACAGACAATGGGGTGGTGAAAGTCTGGGCTGTGGTGGGAACTGGGTAGAGGGGGGCAATGGAGGAACAAAAAAGGGGAGACATCTGTAATACTCTCAACAAAAATCAAAACTAAAATTTCCAAGTGTATAGTATTTTGTGTGTGTTCAAATGTTTGTGCTTTCAAATCACTTTTCTACTACCTATACATTAGCAAACCACTGCATGTCATAAAGCTCTGCGTTGGTTATAATGTTCTGAAAACAGATTTCTGTTCTTCATTACCATGAAAATCTTTGTGTTAATGGCATAGTTACCTAGAGAACTTTGGTTAATTGATCTTTTTAAATTTCAGGCTCAAAAATATCTTCCTTTAAAAATTAAATTTTCTCCAGTAGTAGAACTAGAAGAGACCTTAAAGTTCACCTAATTTTCATCTTTCCTTTCATAAATGGGTTTGATTTAATTTTACAATGTTACATGGCTAATGAATGTGAGTAAAATTCGGAATTCAGGGCTCGTGATTTCCAGAACACATACTTTTCTGTTCATTTTTCTTCAAATCTTCAAGTTTTCTTGTATGTTTATGCGTGTGTGTGTGTGTGTGTGTGTGTGTGTGTGTGTGTTGGGGTGGGATGTCCTGTGTGTGTTTGTGCATTTATGTGTGTGTTTTCAGAAATCAATCAACTTCAATCCAAGCCAGTGTCCATTCAATAATACTCTTATCTTTCTGCCTGTTCTCTCTTCATTCTTCAGCAATTCTCTGTACTAGCTTTTTTCCACCTAACAGATGTAATACCTTAAACTGCAAACTAGATCTTACCATTCCTAGGCTCAAAACTCATCACTCATTTTCTACTGTACTAAAGATAAAACCCAGAATCTTTAATACTGTTGTCAAAATTCTGCTGTGCCTGGTTCTTGCCCCTTTCTCCAGCGACCCTTCTTTCTCATTGCATCAGCATTTTCCAGTCTTCCTAGCCTTCTTTTGATCATCAATGCCACCAAGCTCTTTTCTCTCCTCTACCTGTAATGCTCTTCTCCACCACCATTTTTCACTTAGTGAACTACTCTTCCAGTCATTCATTCAGTTATTAATGTATCCAGTACTTACTGAGCACCGGTTCTGTGCCAGATCTAGACACTGGGGATAATTCGGTGAATGAAATTAGCAAAATCTCTGCTGTTTCCTCATTGACCTCCACTGAGTGTTGTTCTGCACCCTACTCTATGTGGGTAGCATATCATCATCTTTACCTCTATGAAAAAAAGCATGCAGCACAATCTGTGTATTTTGCATATTTCTGTCAATCATTTTCATGATTGTGGCAGCAATATTATACTTTATTTTCCTTTCTGCCTGCTTAAGGATATTTTACAAATTCTTAAAGACAATTTAATAAAGGTTACTTCTAACTTGATACTCATATTTGGCTCCAGTTCAAGTAACATTGAGATTTTGGGCAAAATAATGTGTTTTGAATGAACATAAGCAAATTTGGATGTTCAATTAAAATTAGTTTTTTACTTTTATTAAAATAAATATCAGGATATTCCAATAGTTAGATGTGAGGGATATAAATTTCCTATTCATAGCCTTATTACCAGATACCTATAAAAGCAAATTTCAGAATAAGTTATTATAAAAATAGATTTATTATCAGGTAGGAATAAAATTCCACTTTGTTAGCATGGTGAAATTATAGGTGTTATACCAGTCAGGGTTCTCCAGAGAAACAGAATCAATAATAATCAATAAGATCTCTCTCTCTCTCTAAATATATATATCTTATTATATATAATATACATATTTATTATATATATCATTTATATAATATATTATATATAATAAAATATACTATATATGTATATGTCTATACACATATATAATATTATAATATAATCAATATTATAAAATTTGTATATCTGTATATATGTATATAAACACTTATTTTATATATATAAAAAAGAGACAGACAGACAGACTGACTGACTGTATATACAAACACAGAGGAAGTGGCTCATACATTTGAGGCAGTAGCAAGTCCAAAATCTATAGGGGAGGCAGACAGGCAGGAAATCAGTCTTTTGAGGTAGAATTCCTTCTCCAGGACACCTGTTTTTGCTCTTAAGGCCTTCAACTAACTGAATGAGACTCACATTGTTGAGTATAAAGTTCTTTACTTAAAGTCAATTTGATTATAAATGTTAATCACATTTACAGCATATCCTCATAGCGCCATTTAGACTAGTGTTTGACCAAGCAACCAGGCACCATAGCCTAGCCAAGTGACACATAAAATTAACCGTGGTAGGTGCTAACCTTTCAAAAGTTCATTGAAGACACTTGTAACTGCTTGTTTAAATTAAGATTTAGTTAAATATCTAGTTGGGGTCAAGTAGAATACTATGCAAATCAGTCTCAAAACAGGTATTTTACTAATGCCATAATCTGTATACAAAGTTTCTCCTTCTGCAATCAAACTCTATAAATTAATTTATTCTAGACTATCCTTGTGGCAAAAGGATAAAAATAGAAAATCTCTGTAAGGCTTCAAAGATATCATTGCTGTGCAGTGAGGTAAAAATAAACAATAGTTATTGAGAAAAATTAGTCAATCATTATGCCCCAAATGTACAAGATTTTTATCTCTAACCAACTTACTAATCAAATTACCCAAGTAACAACTTCTGTAGAAAGATATTAGATTATTTTTGGAAAAACTGTAGAGATGTTTAAGGAAAATCAACTTCATAAGGCAATTTAATAAGAAATGTTGTCTTTCCAGGTATACAAATATGGTCTTTTGTTAGGAACTTTTTCTTTCTTAAGACTATTTACAAGATATGAAAATGCTTTACATATCTTTTACGTTGGCATGAATAAAAAACCATGAACTAAAACAATTTCACCTAAAATAGCATTGTCCCTTCCCTTTTGAAACTGAAGCCTTTAAAAAGATAACATGAACACAATACAATATTATTTATCAAAAATATTATGGTCTATACAGTCATAAAGCTTTTGCTGCGTGTTCAGTAAATTTGAGTAGCTCATTTAAACTTTTAAAAAGAGAGTATATATGCCCTGGCCAGTTTGCTTCAGTGGTTAGAGCATCAGCCCACACACCAGAGAGTTCCAGGTTCGGTTCCCGCTAAGGGCATGTACCTCGGTTGCAGTTTGTCCCCAACCCTGGTTGGGGTTGTGTGGGTGGCAACCCCTCTGATGTGTCTCTCTCACATCGATGTTTCTCTCTCTCTTCCTCCTTCTCTCCCTCCCACTCTGTATCTCAAGATAAAATGCAAAAATGTCCTCTAGTGAGGATAAAAAAAAGAGAGTATATAATACATTGTAATAAAAAAAGTAGCTGAGTTTTTATAGAATATAGGATAATAAATCTATGCAAATTAATTAACTTTTAAAAAACATTATCTAAATATATATTTTCAATTTCAAAGTACACATAAAAATAATTCCATTCAAGCATCATTCTGTTTCTTAAGTGTAGAGAACTGGGAACTAATTTCATTAAAAAAGGGCTAAACCAATAAATATGTCATTACTATGAGTAAGAATTCTAAATCTCTGTGATGTCATTGCAGACAAAAGGTCATAACTAAAATAGATCATATTTAATTAAGTATTATTTTTCTTTTAGTGAAATAGAATTGTGTAAAACCATTGCACAGACAATATTATATACCCATGTATCAGTAAAATTTTTGGTTTATGTTATTTATGCCTAGATATCTATGCATTTTATTTTAATTAAATAAATCTGATTTATTTTAAATGTAATTATTCATTTCTGAGTCTTTGAAGTAATTTCTTACTGTTTATAAATAATTGCTTTTATTTCTTATTTTCTCCAACATTTTAATTGTTTACTAATATGTGGTATAACATCTATTAATAAAACACTTATTTTTAACTTGAATGCACAATCTTAGCTTTTTAATTCCTCTTGTGCCTCAGAATATTCATGCAATCATCACAGAACTGTAAAATTTTGGATGATTACATAATCCAAAACAACAACAGAAAACTTTTGAAAGGAAAAGAAACAGAGACTTCTGTTATCCTAACAAAAAAATTGTTTTGGAAACATTATCTCCAAGAAAATGTTCTTCCTTAGCATTGCACAAGGAACCCTGAGTAATTTTATACAGTAAATAACAACTTCAAAGACCATTAAAAATAATTATCTTAACATTTCAGTAGACCGATATTAAAGAGAGATGTGTACCTGCCAACAAATCATAATTTATTATAGAATATATTTAGCAGTATCATTAATATGTACTTTACCTTCAGAATTTAAATAATGTTAAAATTTAAAATGAAAATTCTTGATGATGATTAATTTTAAGTAACAGTTAACATAATAAAACACATTTCACAGGACATAAACATTTCTCAGTTTTTCAGGTCTTGATGTTTCTTATAATGAAGATCATGGTTTAAAATGTCAAATTCAATGATATGCAGAATTCATTATTTTTGAAGAGAATAATGTTAATTTATTTGTTGTTGTTAATCCTCACCCAAGGATATTTTTCCATTGATTTTTTTTTTTTTTTTTTTTTTTTTTTTTAGATAGTGTGGAAAAGAGGGAGGGGGAGAGTGAGTGAGAGAGAGAAACATCGATGTGAGAGAGACATATCAATTGGTTGCTTTCCACATGATCCTGACTGGGCCTGGGATTGAACTTGCAACCCAGGTATGTGCCCTGGACTGGAATCCAACCTGTGATCCTCTGTCTGCAAGGCCCACACTCTAACCACTAAGCCAAACCAGCCAAGGTTAATATTCATTTATTAAATTAAAAAATTAGTCACTTCAAATTTCATTATGATAATATTTAAAAATAGTCTTACTTTTAATTTGAAATATATTATCTAATAATTATACAGTAAATTTTATTTTATGGATAACAAAATTAATGTTCAATTATATAAAATGTAGGACTATGTGATTCTTGTATATAGAATATTCTATCATATATATATATAATTGGCCTTAGTTGTTCTACAAAATGAAGGTTTCAATCCTCCTAATTTTTGAATTGGACTACATTTCTTTGAATCACAATTTTAGTTTATTAATTAAATATATATATAACTCATATTTATTATTTTCAAATACATTATATGCAAAATAGTTGGTAAAGAAATCATAATATACCAGAGGCATTTAGAAAATAAGAAAGATAAAGAGAAAAAATAATAAAAGCGTTTTCACCTGATTTTTTCTCGCTTGTGTATACTAAGAGAGGACAATCTGCTTTTTCTATAAATAGATCTCTATTATTATTTTTAAAATTTATCTTTACTGTTGAAAGTATTACAGATGTCCTCCCTTTTTCCCCCCATTGATCCCCTCCCCCTCCACTCCACCTTTACCACACTATTGTCTGTGTCCATGGATTATGCATATACAAATATAGATCCTTTGGTTAATCTCTTCCCACCCACCCCCTACCCTCTGCGGTTCATCAGTCTGTTCGCTGCTTCTATGTCTCTGGATCTATTTTGTTCATCAGTTTACTTTGTTCATTAGATTGCACAAATAAGTGAATCATGTGATACTTGTCTTTCTATGACTGACTGACTTCACTTAGTAGAATACTCTCCAGGTCCCTCCACTCTGTCTCAAAGGGTGAGAGGCCCTTCTTTTTACAACCACTTTTAACAATTCCATTGTTATATGTACCACCACTTTTTATCCATTCATCTACTGATGGACACTTGGGCTGTTTCCAGGTCTTAGCTATTGTAAATAGCGCTGCTATGAACATAGGGGTACATATATTCTTTCTGATTGGTGTTTCAGGCTTCTTAGGTTATATTCCTAGAAGTGGGACCACTGGGTCAAATGGCAGTTCTATTTTTAATTTTTTGAGGAAACTCCATACTGTTTTCCATAGTGGCTGCACCAGTCTGCATTCCCACCAGCAGTGTACTAGAGTCCCCCTTTCTCCATGTCTTCTTGTTTAATGGTGCTCTTGCCTAAGTGTCAACATGTTGCACAACTATCCATAGCACATATTTAGTACATATTGTTCACTTCAGAAAGATAATAGTCCTTCTTTACCTTTAATATATCATGTTCATTCACAGCTCAAAAAATTATTTCTATTATTGCCTAGCCTGAAATATTTTTATCCTTTTATTCTTTAAAAAAATTTTTTTTTCTTTATTGATTTTTAGAGAAAGAGGATGGAAGAGGGAGAGAGATAGAAACATCAAGGAGAGAGAACATTGATTGGCCGCCTCCTGCATGCCCTCCACTGGGGATCGGGCATACAACCTGGGCATATGCCCTGACAGGGAATCGAACCGGCGACCTCTTGGTGCATGGGTCAATGCTCAACCGCTGAGCCACACTGGCAGGGCACCCTTTTATTCTTTATATTACTACTCACACTTAGCCATCAGCTGCCAATAAAAGTTTTCTGGTCTCTGATTTATTTTTTCCTGCCTCCTCAGGCCAGCATTAGTATCTCATTCCCAGAGTTCTGCGATAACTCCTTTATGTAATGACTTAAACACATAAAGACATGTCTCGCTGAGGTTTTAAACATATAGCAAGCAAGCACGGCATCTAATTTAGAAAATAAAAATTATTCAGTGTTTAGAACAGATAGAATATACACATGAATGAGTTCAATACATACCTGGGGAGTGAATGTGTGCGGCAATCACATTATAGAGGTAAGGAGAAACGTACTATTTTTCTTTGTTGATTATGAGGATGGAGATAGCTTAGGTTTTGTCTACTTCTGAATTTTCCACTGCCCCATTGCATTCTAATTCCCATGCTTATGACATTTCATATTTTGACTTCTAAATGGGTATAACATTTCACTATACATGGCATCATTAGATTACTTTTATCTTAAGTAGAAAGAATATTTTATTTTGAATTTTAAAAGGTCATTTTTCCCATAAGTGACTAAAGCGCATCCTGTTCAAGTAATTTTATTCCCAGCTCCTTCTACTGGAAATTGAATTAATTGATGCACTGTTCTATTAAAATGTATGATCGGCTTGGAAGAAATGGCTGCAACAGTACTGCCGCTGAAGAAACTAAATGTATCAGTGGCAGCATCCCCAGCCCAATATAGCTGTATGTCTTTAAAAATGTTGGTGAAGATTAAAACTATGTCATTTCAGTTCATCACTCAATTTAGCATGTAGATTAATGTTCTCTGGTGAATGATGCAGGATAATGATATAATAACTGGAAAGATGTAATGGCAAATGCCTGGAAGAAAAGCAATCCTTGTTTGAGTTATTATTTTTTTCCCTTTTTAAAATACAAGGGGTCTTATAAACAGATGTTTCTGAATATTACCCTGTGATAAACTACTTCATAAAGTATAGTCTCATCTGCAAACTGGAGTAATAACACTTCTGATAAAAAGTTAAAGATACCTTTAAGAGAGATATTCAATAATGCGAATAACTCATTAATTTTACGATTTTTGTATTGAAGCTAAAATGATAATGCAGTTACATCAAGGCACCTAAATATAAGCCTCAACAATAGAGATTAAGGAATTATACCTTGAATCACTAACTAGTATATACCCCAAATTCATTTAAATATATATATATATATTTATATATATGTATATCTATAGATATCCTATTTTCTAAATAGAAGATCTGATTGTATGCAAATACTGTCAATTGATGTATTTTTGTATCTGCTTAATAAACTGTTCCTGTGATAGTAAATACTACATTTCTCTATATTTCTCACCTAATATATATATTCTGAGTTCTTCCTGGTGTCCATAGAAACTTAGTGATGGACTGCAAATCATTAAGACTGAATATCTTCTTATTTCAAAGACATAATGCTGATTAATATTTTCACAAAAATCATGAAATATATAACTTTGGAAGACAATGGAGACACAATTTTGAAGATGAAGTTTATGTGTGAAGGAGCAACACTACTCCCTTTCTTTTACCTTTACAAATTCTTCACCCCTCTCTATCTAACCATCTCTCCACAGAGAATCTTATTGTGGTCCTCTTGCTGCACTGCTCATCAATTCCTCTCTCACCTTCCCACATTCCTCATTTTGTTGCCCATATATTTTCAACCTTTTATACTGCTCTGATATTCTATAATTTGACTGAATATGATGTTCAGTATCAAGAACTAAGGGAGAGCTTTCCTGGAATATCAAAATGTGATACCCAAATGGCTACTGGATTTCCACATATTGTTGGGTACCCAAAATGCTGTTTTACATCTTTTGCTGCAAAGAACAGAGCATCTTTTCCTATGAAAAATGATTGTTATGTGTTTAGGTGTTATCATTATAATGTACTTTCCCTGTTATAACTGCAAAAGACCCAAAAAGAGACTGCATTGAACCACAATGTGACTCTACTTAATCCTCTCACCTTGAGAAGTCATACTGTGTGATATTTATGTTGATTAATACTACAATGCAAGACATCTACAATCTAAGTGCCTAATAAAGGACCTAGTATTGTGATTCAGTCAACACTAAATGCATGAGAGCCGATGGCAATAATATTGCTATTTTTTCTATTGTCTTTAAATAGAAATCAAACAATTGAAACATTAGAGATAAAATGTAGTTCAAATTAATACAAGTGCAATATAAGTGTGTAGAGTACACATGTAAATTTGTGCATACAAAGCGATAAAGCATCCAGTACCATAATTGAGTAAAAAGTAAATGTAGGGTGAAAAAAATGTGCAATAAATAAGCTGCCACTGTCTAATATTGCCTTTGAATATGAGATTATGAGAAATGTATATTGGACAAAAAGTTGTGTGTATGTGTGTGTGTGTGTGTGTATCATGAGACAAACTCCTATTCAGCACATCGCATGTGCAAATATCTTGTTGATTATAATATTTAGAGATTTTGGAGAAGAAAGTAATACTAGAAAAATATAGGATGTTTTGCTGCTTGCTGCTTTGCAATTCTAAGTGCAACCATTTTAAAAAACATAATTCAGAGGAATTCATAGTAAAGAACATCTTATAAATGAGATCAAATGATAAGAAAATGGTTGGTGATGAAGAGATATCAGAAAGCTTGAGAAGCTGGTGACACCCAGAGATGCAGCTGGTAACTCTCTAGAACATTGCTATACACTCTCATTACCCCAGCTTGATGACAATTGTTCACGCTTTTCACAGCTGGTTGGACTGCCAGAGCAGCTGTTACCTGCAGAAGATTATATGAAGAGATTAGTCTCCTGTAGACCATCCAACAGCTCTCTTAAAAGAGTGAGATGTAGAGGATGAATAATGCAGCAACTGAAGTAAAACAGACACTAAGTTATATCTGAGGTGTCAACTGAGGAAACATGGGTATTTCATGGGGATTTGTGTTCTGATTTCTCAAACTTGTCTCTCTCAAGGAACTGAAGTGATTTCTGTAATCAATTTCTCACTTCATTTAAAGGAAATATAACTTTGAAAAATGTATAATTGATTGTGATTTGGTATCTTATGCAGATAAGTTGTCTTAATTACTATTATCCTGATAACTCTTAAAACTGAACACTATCTTTTTAGGTTTTGTGAAAGAAATAAATGAATCTTTTCAAAATTATTTTTATCTAAGACTCTAGAAATAATCTTCATTCCTTTAGTTAATTTTTAAACCTTTACTATTGAGCAGATTGATGGAAATTTATTGGTAATTTTCCAACTGTCATGGGACTCTTGTTTTGAAGAGTTTATAAAGAGCTAATATTACTTATAGCAGTATTTCATTTTCTCATTTAGAATCTGTAGATATTTAATTTGTTTGAAAGGTATTAATGAATTTCAAAGTACTGTCAAATCTAGCGAATTTTGTTGTTCTGTGTGCCTTACAGTTTTATGTGAATGACATCTCTTTTTAAAGCTTTTTCTTCTATTTCATACTTTTTATTATTAGTAATAATAAAATATTTCATGTAATATTATTACTTCTGATCTGTCTAGTATTAACAAGTGATAAGAATATTTTGTGAAGGATTTTCAATAGGTATATTTACTTCCGAATAACCTCTTTAGTTTTGTACATGAACAATGATATGACTAAACAACAGAGATATTTTTCACTATATACATAAAAACATGGCAATTTGTAAAGCTTAAAATAAAATAAGATTGACTTTCAAGTAACTAAGCTTGAGACACAGGGTAGGGTTAAATATATCTATCTTATACCCTCACAAAGTAATTTTGTTACTATGGTCATAATTTTTGTCATGAAATATCTATTTGTTCCCTCATTATAATTTGCAACTATTTTTTCTTCACAGTTTAATCTCAATAAAATTTAATATAAATATCTAATAATAGTGATCTGTCACTAATCCTTCTAATGTATGTTCTTGTTAATAGACATCAATACTCTTATAAGATGCAGACACGTAATAGCTTTCAATGAAGACATTCTAAAATGGAGATATACAACTTTATTTTGATTTTACAGTGTTGATGACATCAATTCTATTAAAAATACTTTAGAAATGGTTAGTGTAGGCAGTCTTTGGATTTGTCTAAGAAAGCTTAAAATTTGGATTCATATGATTACTTTATTGTAAATATGGACTATTATTTCAGGATAATAAAGCATTAATACTGCATTTAGCATTTGTTAAACAAATAGTTTTGTCTAGAGAATGGACTACAAAGTGAAATAGGAAATAGATATAGACTAAGAGAATTATGCTGTGTATATATTTGACTTAAATATTTAGGTATTTTTACTTTGTTATAGTTTTTTTCTGGCTTGTCTGTACTTCAGGGGAAATCATTATTTCTTACATAATTCTAAATTTAAGCCAAAAGTTTTATAATGTAGATAAAACTAATCTTCCATTTAAAATTTGCCATGTTTAGTAATTTTGGTTATTCTACCAAATGTTTTCTATGTAATAAACTGTTCAATTTTCATAGCAACTTAAAAATATTGGTATGATTATTTTGGTTGTTTGAATTTATATTTTTGCGTTAAAATTGCATATATTGAAAGTATAAATATTGAGTGTAAAATTTTATGAATTTTGACAAATGGAATCAGTAATACTCAATAATCAATAATAATCTCAGAACACACACACACACACACACACACACACACACACACACACACACTTTTTCTCCTACTTCCAGAAATTTCACTTGTATTTCTTTCTTCCTGGTTAATTCATCTACCAGAAGCAACCACTGCTCTTTTTATAAATCACAGGTAAAATTTTTTCTTTTCTAGATCTTCATACAAATCGAATCATATACTTTTTTTGCACCTGGCTTCTTGTGGTGAGCATGGTGTCTGTGAGATCCATTCATGCCACTGCATATCAGGAATTTTTTTAAGTGCTCAATAGTATTCTGTTCCCTGGACATACCAAGCTACGTTTATGCATTCCATTATTGATGGGAGTGGCGATTGCTTCTAGTTATGAGAGATTATGAACATTTCATTCAAGTTATTTTATCTATACATGTACTAATTTTTCTTGGATAAATGCCTAATAGTAAAAGTGCTAAGTCAAAGTATAGATGCATGCTTAACTTTAAAAGAAAGTTAAGCCCTGGCCGGTTTGGCTCAGCGGTTAGAGCGTCCGCCTGCGGACCAGAGAGCCCTGGGTTCAGTTCCTAATAAGGGCACATACCTTGGTTGCAGTTTGTCCCCGGCCCCATGGGGTTGTGTGGGTGGCAGCCAGTCAATGTGTCTCTCTCACATCAATGTTTCTCTCTCTCTTCCTCCTTCTCTCCTTTCTGCTGTATCTGAAGATAAATGCAAAAATATCCTTAGGTGGGGATAAAAAAAAAAAAAAAAGAAAGTTAAACCATTCAGACCTGGGCTTTTCTTTTTAAATAGATTTTGATTACTAATTAATCTCTTCACTTGTTATAGCTTTATTCAGTTTATCTATTTCCTCTTGAGTTTGCTTTGGAAATTTGTGTCTTTCTAGGAATTTGTCCATTACATTTAAATTATTTAATTTGTAAGTACTCAACTATTGAAAATATTTCTTTATATTTTGTGTAACTGTACTGTCCATAGTTATGTTACTTCTTTTATTTCTGATTCTAATAATTTGAGCCTTCCCTCTTTTATTCTTGGTTAATCTGGTTAATCTTGGTCAATTTTATTCATCTTTTCTAAGAACCAATTTTGGTTTCATTGATTTTCTTTTACATTTCTATTCTCTACTTCAGTAACTTGGCTTTAATCTTTATTATTAGCCTTCTTGTGCTTGCTTTAGGTAAAGTTTGCTATTCTCATGTCTTTTGTTCCTCTCTTCCTCCTTTTCCACTTTGTTTTGTGTCAAGTGAATATTTTCTAATTTAGCTTTCCAATTTATTTAATGATTTTGTCACTATAGGTTGTTTTTATATGCATATGTGATTCTTCAGATTTATACTGTATTTTAAAAGGCATTTTAGTGCCTTTTATAATTACACAATTAACTTTACTTGTGTTCTTTGCTTATTAATGTGGATTCTTAATTAGCATCTGGGTCACTTGCTTTCTGCCTCAAGAATTTCCTTTAGTGTTCTGCTACCAAAAATATCTCTCAGTTTTTATTTATCTGGGAAAGTTTTTAATTCACTTTAATTTTTCAAAGGTAGATTTTCTGTATATAGAATTACTTATTAACAGTTTTTTTTTTTTTCTTTGAGCATTTTAAATATATTAGCCCACTCTCTTCTGGTCTTCATTGTTTCTGCTGAGAAGTCAGCTCATAATCTTATTGTGTTTTCCTTATAATACCCAGTGATTAGAATAAACATTTTTCATTGAAGTATTAATCTGTTCCAATATTAGAAAAAACTACAGATAGATTGGTTTTCTTGAGACATATTTGTGTTTTTCTAGGGTGAGGATAAGGCTCAAAGTTAGGGCTGTTGCAATTTTTAACTTAAGGGAAACTTTCCTTAATGAAATAAGCTTTGTTACAGGCAGAGATCCTGAATAAAACACCCCAATCTTAAATCTCACAACCATTTTTTTTAATCCAGCTTCATTTAGTTTTTTTTCATTTTGATTCATCTTTAGGTCATGTACTTCTTTATATACCACTTCTACACTAGCTTGTCTTTTCCGTGCACTCAACAAGGCTCTGAACGAGTCTATCTGCGTCCAGTTCTCGTTTGTGTCCAGTTGTCTCCATACTGTTGGGTTATCTTCCTGCTATTCATATTTGACAGTATTTTTCCCTGCTTACAAGTTTTGGATGACTTTCTATTTGTCCTTTTAATAAAAATCAAACCCATGTACTATTTAGAAGGCTTTCTAATACCTGATGTCTACATGTTTCTTTTTTTCCTGGTATCTTGATTCTCTTGTCTTCACAGTCTAAGCCTAGGCTAGGCTGAACTCTTCAGTCCTTGAATACACCATGTTCACACCGACCTCTGAGCTTTTGCATCTTTCTACTGTGTAAAACTGAACCTCACCTCTCCTTTCTTCTATGTCTTGGTTCATCTGGCCTCTTCCAACTTCCACATCACTCTTTCTGAAACCCAGATAATTCTCATCTCTGGTGCTTACATAAAAATATAATTTTCTTGTAAAAACCCTCATCTGCAGAGGTAGCGACCCTTGTTCCTTCGTACACTGTTGTTTCTAGCAGCTATCCTGGTGCTTAACACAATATTAAACACTTTTAAAATAATATCTCTAAAGACTGTAGTAAATCTTTGAATATTAAACCCAGAAGGAATATTTGCTGAAATGAGAGCAGAAATTCTGACTCATGCGAAGAGCCACCTGTTTCAAAGTAAAGCAGAGTTAGGTTGCTCTTTTATGTGTGCCAGCTGACGTCGACTCCTCTTAGGGCAATAGTGTATATGTGCAGCTTCTAATTATTTGGTCTGCCTAGTTTTATTTATGTAATTACAGATGAATTTTTAAACAAAATTTGGATTTGCATTATTTTAAACTTTCTGAAAAGAAGAGATATCGTAGATTTGTTACGCAGTATTTCTAATGTGCTGTGATAGCTGCTAAAAATTCCTTTCTGTCCTGTGCTCATATGCTCTGTCTTCCATCAAGAAATGGAGTTAGTTTCTTATTTTCTTGTATCTGGACTGAACCTGCTTTGACCATTAAAATGGGCAGAAGGATCACTGTTCCAATTTTTTGCCTAGCTCATGTGAGGTCTGGTAACTTCTATTGATTGACCATCTCTGCTACTAGAGAAGAAAAATCATGGAGAAGAAAATCGAGGCTCATAACCAGATCACCTGCCAGTCAGATAAATGAGGAATTCATGGGCACCCCGCTTCAGTCTGGTTCCAAGTTGAATGCAGTCTCAGGCACCGCCCAGACAAATCATGTGAAACAAAACCCTGCTTGAGTTCTTGACCCACAGAATTATGAAAAATAATATATCATAGTTCTCACACTCTATGCTTTGGAGAAGTTCATCATAGAAATCTGATAAATGCATAATAAGCATTCATTTTAAATAAGGCTATGTTGTCTCTGCAATTCATAAATTGATTATGTTTTTTATATTTTCCTTGTTTGAGATCATAAAAAGGACAATTATAAATAATCAAATGTCTATTCTCTCCTGGTAACTATTAATAATATTGTTATCCTTTAAATTATTCCTATTACGCTTTTATTTTCTATCTGGGTTCATGATGTTCAGACAATGTACTTCCCCCTGAAGGATATGCCCGTTTCCTTTCTTTAATATCTACTACACTTCCAAATTAATTTAGAGTCTACTCCTCAACAATTATTTTCTTACTTCACCCACTGAGTAATTTCCTTCTTTCTCTGCTCTCTCTCTATGTTCAGAGATAGGAATTATCTCACTTTTATGTTTTGCTTTATTTCTCGGCTATTTCCCAGGCTAAGCAGGTAGTACTTATCTTTTCCATATTGTATATCAAGAATCATGTGACTATTTGATAACACTTTTTTTTTTAGTCCTCACCTGAGGATATTTTTTTCCATTTATCTTCAGATACAGTGGGGGAGAGAGAGAGAGAGAAACAACGTGAGAGAGACACATCAACTGGCTGCCTGCTGCATGACCTCGACGAGAGCTGGGGACTGACCCTCAACCAAGGTACTTGCCTTTGACTGAATCGAACCCAGAACTCATTGTTCTGCTGGCCGACACTCTAACCGCTGAGCCAAACCGCCAGGGTTAATAACACTTTTTAATGAGACTGATTTCTCTCTTTTCCTGACAGCCTACAAGTATACAAAATGTACAAAAGCACTATACAAACCATAGGTTGTCTTCCAATATTGGAGGAATAAACAAGTAGAAGTATCCTGCATTTTTTCAGAATAATGTCACTAATCATTTTTCTACCACTGTTCTGTGGTAGCAAAGGTCTTCTTTAAATTGCTATTGTAAAAATGTAATTATATAGATCTATTTGTACATATACATAGTATATACTCTTTTTTCAAAATTAAAAAGAAAAGACAAATACCTACATATTGATATGTTGTGTCACCTCTGGAATTTTGTTGTTGTTGTTGTTGTTGTTGCTTTGTATTGTGTTTATTTTTGCCTAACTGCTGAAACAATAAGACTTATTTATAATAACTATTTCTATTATTTACAGGTAGATGATTGATAAACGAAGGGGGATAGAGTTTATGAACATGCTTTATAAACAGTGAAAGAATCATATTGTAATTATGTAACAGTAGTGCTATTGTTTTTATTGTAGCTATTTTTATGAGCTCCTAAGTTAAAATGTTGACAAAACAAAAAGTTGTTACTTATCTGCAAAAAGGCAAAATGTTTTCTACACTGTTTTATCTGACACTCCTTAACATTCCTTGAATATTATAATCTGTAGTCTCTAAATGAAATGCTATATTTTACTTACCTAAATAATATATCAGTCAGGGACCTAGCAGTCAAGATTGATCTGTTGTAAGTAAGGTTACAGGAACCAAAAATAGTGAAGCATCCCAAGATGAGAAACATCCAAATATTTTACACCTTTTACAAATATTTTATCTCATTGTCAGTTTAGCCAGGATGGCAAGAGTATAAGCTATAGCCTGGCCAGTGTGGCTCAGTGGTTGAGCATTGACTCATGCACCAAGAGGTCGCCAGTTTGATTTTCGGTCAGGGCACATGCCCAGGTTGTGGGCTCGATCTCCAGTGGGGGGTATGCAGGAGGCGGCCAATCGACGTTCTCTCTCATCGATGTTTCTATCTCTCCCTTTCCCTTCTTCTCTCTAAAATCAATAAAGAAAACAAAAATTTTTAAAAATCAATTTAAAGAAAAGAGTATAAGCTGTACACTAGACCCTCAGTGGGTGGGTGTAGTATAAGCTGTAGCAATGGGAGAGGAAGTAGTCAATGGGAGACATGGCCATTGGTAGAGGAGCAGGCCATGACAGAGGTGGATGGATGTGGGAAGGTATTTCTACCTCTGCCTTTTTCCTCCTTCTGATCTCATTATTATTGCACCTCCCATTCGTCAAAGCCAACCAGATGCCAGAGTGAAAAGGAGTCTGAATGATAAGGTTTATAGAGGAGAACCTCCCAGAGAATACAGCACATCAAAGAGTAGGGGAAGATGGATTTGAAAGACAAAAATCTGTGCTTATCCTTTGTTTAGATGGGAAAAAAGTAATCAGGTCAACATCCCAGATAAAAAGATTTCATCAGCTTCTGCATCTTTACAGGGGGGTTTTAACTCAATCATTAGGTGTAGATTTCATGTAAGGTAGCAGAAAAAGAGCAGGGGATACTAAATAATTATTGCTATAATCTCCACTTCTGTCCTTTGTCTTGAAGTGTAAGGTGATATTCATACATTCCTCCTTCTACAGGCATTCCATGTTCCTTTACTTTCATCCAGTCCCTTGGTGTACTGGGAAGTTTTACCTGGTATGCTACTTGCTTCCATTTGT
Source organism: Tadarida brasiliensis (assembly GCA_030848825.1). Classification (NCBI taxonomy): domain Eukaryota; kingdom Metazoa; phylum Chordata; class Mammalia; order Chiroptera; family Molossidae; genus Tadarida; species Tadarida brasiliensis. Next base: position 33,005,002 of record CM061260.1, read on the forward strand.
CTCATTGTAATGAAGATCAATCACATCCAATACTTGGAGGATTTATCTTCATCATTCTTGAATTGAATTGAAAGCCTTTGCTAATTCAATCGCTAAAAAACAGAGGATGTGTTGATATGCCATAGTTATGATACCACATCTGGTATCATAGCTATGATTAGTATCACTGCCTGAGTAAGTTTGATGGTCCAAAGTTATTCTCCAAGACCCATTCAAATTTTGCACTGGTCAAACATGCAAATTAAATAGGGCTGTGATAGGAAGTATCACCCTAGCTCAGATTTTTTTTTATGAATGCACTACATCTGCAATTTTCTCAAGTATTCAGCATTGCTTTGGGTTATTATTTTGGTGAGAGATGGGAGGCAGTTCTACCTGACCTTGTTTACGAAATTAGCCTTCAATATTCTCAGTTAATAAGTATATATCATCATTATATATTTTGGATTAAGGAATAACTATAGCTTAATTCTATGGTCCCACCAAACCCTCTGTTAGATGTACTAAGACTCAAACTCCATTTCTCACCCTTAATGCCATTAACCCCTGTAACTAGGAGACCATAGTAGCATTTTGGTTCCCCAGGAGATAAGAAATAGTGCAAGTTCAGAGAAAGAGGTCTAAATACTTCCTTTTCTAGAATGAAGGGTCACCATGATATATAGCCATCACTCCCTTTAAGAGTAGCTTTGACCAAAAATAAGAATTAAGAGTATACATGGGAACATTTAACATCCACATTACAGTTCATTTTCAAAGGAACATGGCCTGCCCATTAGAATCTCTGTGACTCTGAACTGGTTTAGTACCACAGAAGATATGGCTAAATATGGGATAATCCAAACATTCTCAAACAATATATTCTAGAATAGGCAGAGCTTAGGATAAATAGCATGACCTCCCTCTTTTCTTCCTTCTACTCTTTTGCTGATGCCACCCTTTCATTAACTTCAACCAAAAGATTGATGGCAAGGAAACACCAGTGATATAGCCCTTGGATACTGGCCTCCAAGGATGCTAACCAGAGCAGAAAAAGGCAGAGACTGAATAGGCAATGGATCTGGAGGAGCAAAGGAAATAAACAGCACAAATGTAAGCCAGTTATATGCAACCAACTCTCCCCTTAAATGTGAGGTGAGGAATCTACTATGGTTGAACACATGGCTTAGATAGACCTTTATACTTCACAGAATCCCTACTTATAACCCTTAAGCAAGTGAGAAAATGATTTAGTCAAATTACTAAGAAATTTTCCAAATATCTGGGAATATACACATTATTTCTTTAGAGTTGTGCAGATTGAAAAATGTCATGTGATAATAATTCTGTTAATTAGGGTGACAATACCAAATGAAACTGAGAACAAAATTCATGGTGCTCCATGCACGGCTAAAGTCTGTGCATAAGTTAATTCATTTAATAATAACAAAAATTCTACAAAATTGCTACTGATTTTGTATTTACATAGAATTTACATCATTTTTAGTAAGGACATGTTAATACCATCTCAGTAAAAAAGAAAAACAGGCACTACCATTCTTTTTTTTTTTTTTTTAAATAGAACCTAGTAGTGCAATAACTTTATCAAAACCAATCCATTGCTGTAACTGAGAGACTGCTTTTTTTTTTTTTTTTACAATATACCCTTGTTATGCTTTTTGTTCCATGTATTTTAACAAACATTCGTCAGCACATTTTAAAATAAGTTTGAGATACCCTTTCAAATAGTAATAATTCCTAATAATTTATAATGTGAAAAGTCACTGATCCCATCTAGATAATCGGGCATGCAAAATTTTATAAAATATGTTTGGCTGCAATTTAATATAGAGATATAGATTTATATCTTTTACTAGAGCTGCCGTCTGAGGAGTGATTTTGGAAGAAAGAAGCATGAAATGAAACAGAATATATCTGGCAAACACAGTGATTCATGACATGACTCAAAAATAGGAAAAAACTTGCAAATCATTCCTTTTGTTCTAAAAATAAATGTTAGCAGATTTTTCTTGATGCCATTCTAACTTCTCCATGTGACAATATCATCATCTAAATTTAGAAGGAATATTCCCACAGGTGAAACAAGGAAAAACTGCAAAGTACTGTTGGCTTGTTTGGTTGAACGATCCCGGTAATGATTATGTTGGCTCCTTTGAGTCTTTTGAAGCAGTAATGTCTTTATTTGAGTTCCAGAGACTGAAAAAAAATGGAGCTCAGTGAGGACATCTGCTGAGCTCCTGAACTAAGGTATTGCTTAAATCAACATTCCCGGGGCACTTCTAATTACAGTGTTGAAGTCACTCCTCAAAACGTTTCAAGTTGTTCTTGTCAGTGGAGTGCCCCTGACTTTTCCACTGGAATTGCTCAGTCACACAATCACCTCTTTATACAAATCTGTGGCTTAAATCCTTTTCACAGACATGTTCATTTAAAAAATCATGTATCTCCCTGCCAGTGTGGCTCAGTGGTTGGGTGTCGACGCATGCACCAAGAGGTCACTGGTTGGATTCCCACTCTGGGCCCAGGTTTCGGGCTCGATCCCCAGTAGGGGGCATGCAGGAGGCAGCCGATCCATGTTTCTTTCTCACATCAGTGTTTCTATCTCTTTCACCTTCTCCCTTTCTCTCTCTCTATTTAAAAATAAATATATTCATGGCCCTCCGTGGAAGTTTATTTTACACTTTACTGAAATACAGTGAATCACTAGGTGCAAAAAAAAGCCCTCATAATTTTATAAATAAAGAAGTCTGTTTCAAAAGAGTTTTGAATTAAATCCTAAACTACAACTTCAGCTCTGTGACAAAAATATATGCCAGTTGGTATACTCTTTTAATATATTTATTCTTAATCTCTTGTTCTGTGATATATCTGCATGATTGCTAAAGTTATTGAAGAAAGAAATATTTCTAACATGTTTTCCTAAAACATCAATTTAAATTTTATAAAACAAATAGATTTTAATTTATTTGGGGTACTATCCAGGGGAATATAGAGAATAAAACATAAAAATATCTGCTACAGGATCTCATGTTACCAATAGAAAAATATACAGCCCTAATTCCATATATAAAATTATAGAAAGACTCTAATAAATATAATGTCTTTAGGTTGTAGCTTAAAAGGGCCCACTAATCATTTGTGTGAAGATTTCGTGAGACATGAAAAATGAACCCAGAAAAAATGCTCCAAGCTCATCTTGAGGATGTCATTCCTGAATAAAAACATTGCCCATATTAGACTAGAGACTGAAAGCAATGTCAGAAGAGAGATGTTTTAAAAGCACAATGACATAAACAAAATGTTTGTAGCTAACTGCAAGCACTCTTCAGATTGGCCTTTAAAATACGCACGTGGCCACTTTCTGCGAGGCACTGAGAACATCACATTGAAATGGATAATGTACTAAATCTGTAAGGACTCCTGGATCATGTGTGTGCTTTGCATGTGAGATAAATACGTGTTTTCCACTTTCCTACAAATTTCCCAGAACGCTAAAAGTAATTTGAAATTTATGTCATATGAGACCAGAGCACAAGGTTGGGGATCAAGAGATAAACTTTCTGGTTCTCTTTCTTTCATTTAGTGATTGTGTACCTAGAAAATCACTTCACTTCTTTAGGTCTAACAAAAGCACTGAGTGCTCCGGCTAAGCTGATCTCCAGGGGCCCTTCCAGCTCTAACGGCCTGTGATTATGACTGTCTCAGCTCTACACCCAGCACTCCTTTCTTGCCAGACTCTGTGCTGCCTCCATTTTTCTACTTTCTCTTTTAGAGGGTTTGAGTCTTTTACTTTGTGAACCAGAGGAAAAATACACCATCTCTTTCTACCAATAAATTTTACCACACAACGGATACAAGTAATTATGTCTTCTTTGTGTAAAAATGGTGAATTTTTCACAGAAAGATATTTCATATCACTATAGAAAGCAGACAGTATAATGTGACAAATTGATGTATTTTGCTCTATTCTATACATTGTTTTTATTTGTTTTTTTAATATCATCAACTATTTCTTCAGAACTCTAGTTAATTCATATTTCACTGAGCTATTCTTCACTTTGACGCTTCTTTATATGGTATTTTTTTATGTTGAGATTGTTCTACATTTTACTAATGTGAGGAAGAAGTATTCAAAATAATTAGTTGTAAATACTCAAACGATGGTTAATTAATGGATTGTCACATATAGATCGACTTTTTAACTTTGCATTACATCAAGTAACATAGTACTTGTCAGCTCTGGCCTGTTGGTGGGGTTGCCTGCCACGTACCTGGGGGCTCAGTTTCTTTGCATCACTTAACCTGGGAGAGACAGGTCAAGCCATTTCTCCCACATCAGTGGACAGGTTAACATATATGAGATCATCCTTTGCTATTCCTGCACGGTGCTTGTTCAATCCATCTGACTACATTTCTTTCCCAGCTTTTCTTCCCAATATACTGTGATGATGCTACTTCCAAGGCTATGAGATTTAAAAACAAATCCTCACTTTCTTTTGATCCAGCATACTCCTACATAAACAAAAATATTACATTTATTGAATGCTTTATTATTACACCAATTAAAGTAGAGATAGTTATAAATGATGGATTTGTATTCTAGAGTTTCTTTCTTTAGAAAGCAGATGTAGTGAAATAATCTTGTGAGGGAAGAGGGACAAGCTTCCTAATAGTTCCTCGAGTTAAAATGTACTCATATTTAAAAAATTATGTATCATAACATTGTGCATTTGTATTACATTATCTCAGGCTAGATTTTATAAGGATTCTACAGACACAGATTTTGAAACTTGGGAGAAGGAAGATAGGTTATAGTTCCCAAGCTCAAAGTCTAAATGCTTATTTCATTATTTTAGGTTGCTAATGAACTAAATTAAAAACAGAAAAAATAATATTATATTTTGTTCCGACAGAAAAAGTTTCTGTGCTGACTGCCCACATCAAGCGATCATTGGATATAGCCTTCTCAAAGGCAGGGAGCATGACCAAGAGAGAGAGACCTCTCTGCAGCTGAGGGAAACTCCTGGAAAGTTCTGGCAGCAAAGGGCAGTCAGCCTGGAGCACCCTGGGATCTGGAGGAAAGTGGATAATCCCATTATAGAGTGCGTCGCAGCATCAGTGACAGTCCACTTTTGCACTGTCTGGACATATGTCTTTCTTAAAACTTCTAGAGACAGCAGTGACAGAATTTTAATGTTTGTGTGTGTGTGTGTGTGTGTGTGTGTGTGCGCCCCACCCTGGGGAAAATCCCTAAGTGGGAATTTAGTGGGACACACTGCAGCATCTGTCATTGCGGCTGGTATTGAGGCCACAGTTAATGCCAGACTTTTGCTTCCTCTACCTTTGCTATCCATTTTAGCTCCCCTTCAGCCAGCACTTCTAGGGGCTGGAGGCGTATCTGGTGCAACACCCACCAGCTGTCATTCCTCAGGGGTGCTGGCCATTGGCCACTATGTCATTGTCAGGCCATGACTGCTGCAGGTGTGTGTTTCCCATCAAAATCAAGCGAAGCTGTAGTAAGAGGTTCCCCAGGGATCCCCTGGAAGAAAATCGATTCCTCCCTGTCCCACTCAACTATTGTGTAACAGCTTCTATACGTCCTGATCATCAGGGGTCTGGTTTCAAGGGCGTCAGATATAAATTTCAGTGACATTTCTAGTCTGACTCACGCCTTCTCAAACTTGTGATTTCTCAGAAGAAGTGCCTGGCATAGTCAAGGGGAAAAATGCATACATGCAGATTTTATTTTTTCTAAATATTAAGCTAGAAATCTAATGAGATGATAAAACTAGCACCCCCCCCAAAAAAAAAAATTAGTGCTTCAAATAAAGAACCAAACACACAAACAAGTATGCTTGTTGAAGGAGCAAAAATCACAAAAGGTGTTCAGGCAGCTTTACAAAGAGGGAGGCTGGCTGGTGAGTCACAGTGAGGGGTGGGAGATGTCAGGCCACAGAAGAGCCCCCAGTAAGAAAAAAGACTAACAACTGGATGAAATGGACATTCAAATATATTTACCCATTTAATATGCTGTTTTAGGCATTTTACAATTTTTTAAAAAATTTGTTCCTAAAAAGTCCTATTTTGAGTATCGAGCAATGGCTAATTCCCCCCTGTGCTAGAACTAAAGCTGTCATCTGGGCATTTTGCAGGTTTGTCATAGTGTCATTGCCTAATGGTTAAAACGATCTGAATCTTTGTAAGGCAGAGTAGCTCAGCAAGAATTTTGATATTCTGTCCAGCGATCTAGCGAAACTATGGTGGATAATTTCACAAATGAATAATACATTTAGTTCTAAAATCATGGGCAAGATAGGGAAAGAAATCTTGTGTTTTAAAAGAAATGTAAGAAAAGTGTCCCTTACATTATGACATTTCATTAGACAACATGGTTTATTTTTTTATTTATTATTTGCTGGAAGGCACATAAAAAGTAACCACGAGGATAATTTACTCGGACCATGGGAAGAAACTACTTCGGGGGCACACGTTCTGCTGTATCAGGAACGCACCAGCCATCTGCAGTGGAAACAAAATACTCTGAAACCCAATGTGTGGTACAGAAACCAGCGGATGTTAGGGCTTGGGTAAGAGGGTTAGGGTTCTTGTTTAATGTAAGTTACTCATGTAATAAAGGCATTGGGGCTTTGAAATGGAGCACCCAAATTCTATATATGCAAATAATTTTAAATTGTAGGATATTTTTTATTACTGTGCACCACAGATAAGGCAAAGTGACTGTTTAGCTGAGGACATTGTCCAGCAACATTCAGTATTATAAGGTCAATCAAACAGAAAAGATAAAGGGACTGTGACAAAGTTCATAGCATCTTTACATTGGTTATATATACATAATTTGCATAAAATTAAGTAATATGCACACACAGAGATATCCAATGGACATATGAAAAGATGCCCAACATCACTAATCATTAGAGAAATGCAAATTAAAACAACAGTGAGATATCACCTCACACCTGTCAGGAGGCTATCATTAATCAACAAACGACAAGTGTTGTTGAGGATGTGGAGAAAACAAAACCCTCCTGCACCATTGGTGGGAATGCAAATTAGTGTCACCACTGTGGAAAGAAGTATGGAGATAACTCAAAAAATTAAAAGTAGAACTACCATATGACTCAGCAATCCCACTTTTGGGTATTTATCATGAAGAAATCCATGAAAAGATATATATACCCTACAGTCATTTCATATCATTTATAGTAGACAAGATATGGAAGCAATCTAGGTATTCATTGATAGGTGATTGGTTTAGAAGAAGTGCTACATATATATTAATACAATAGAATATTCATCAGCCATAAGAAAGAATGAAATCTTACCATTTGTGACAATAGAGATGAACCTAGAGGGTATTATGTCAAGTGAAATAGTCAGACAGACAAATACCATATTATTTCACTTACATATAGATCTAAAAGACAAAATAAGTGAACAAACTAAGCAGAAACAGATACCGAGAACAAATTGATGGTTGCCAGGTGGGAGGGGGGTTGAAGGGCGGGGTGAAAAAGTGGCTGGCAATTGCAAATATTTACAGATGTAAAGTTCATCATAGGGAATATAGACAATAACTATGTATGATGTCAGAGGTGTACTAGATTTATCTGGGGGGTCCCTTTGTAAGTTCTATCTATGTCTAACCATTATGTATACTTGAAATTAACATAATAGTGAATGTCAACTGTGATTAATTTTTTTAAATGTTAAAAGCAAATAATATGTATAAAATCAAAAGCAAGGTTTAACTTTGAAAAGGGGGGAAAAGGACATCTTCTTTTTTAATAAAAAGGAGAGAGTTTTTTCAATAGAAACTTTTCTATAGTATATCCATAGCCAATGAAAACCCCAGAGCTATTGTTAGTCATGTAAATACAAACTTGGATAAATATTTACATTACACAGTTTGTGTAATTCCTACAAAGTTTTAACACCAGCACCTGATTGAGTTCTTTCTCTCTGTCTGGGTGAGAGCCACATCTTGCTGGGCATGCACTGTTTCCACTTTTGTCTTTTTTAAATGTAGCTTCCTTCCATTTAGTTCATTCAATATTTTTTTAATGAGGCTCTTTCCTAGGTTGATGTTGAATATTTTTTAAATCTATATGGACTTTGATCACTTTGTCCATTACTTGCAGTTTTCACCCATGCCATTTAAGTTTTATTTATTTATTTTCTCATTTTCTGCTTTGTGGCTGAAAACTTATTCTTCTCCAAAATAATCTTGTTCTTTTTTCAGAGAAGCTATTTCAGACATTTTCTGCAGCTGCATTTTGGTGATCACCTGTCTGTAGATGACATCCTTGTCATACATGATCCACACTAACGCAGATACATTTCTGCTTGTTTAATAGTAAGCATGCTAAGGTGTGTGGGTGTCAAAGAAGAGCTTCTTCCTCCCAGAAGTGACATCTCTCCTTTTGTGCTCTAACTAGAGCTATTGACAGAGGGATTAGATCTTACGAAGGAAGCAAAGGTTCAGCTGCCCCTGCAACCACCTGGGAGCTGAGCAGACAGCACCAGGCAAGACGGGAGCAATTTGGGCCACCACTTGCTTCTACTCTCTGAGGGCACACACTTGAGGGTTTTTTGCCTCTAAGTCCTAATTGACTTTTGGGTCTGGTAATGCAGAGCTAGCTAACTGTGGCCTTTGACAACGGGTGGACCTAAAAGACTGATTGGACTGGGTCTCCAAAGAACAGGAAGCAAGCAAGCCTCCCATGGAGTTGTTTCTAAACTGGAACTTTGTATTTTCCCAGAAGACAGAGGGATAGAAGGCCAAGGGAGGTTTTTGTTCTGTTTTGCAACAGAATGTATTACATATATTTGTATAGGGGAATAATGTAACTGATGGGGGAAAAGAATGATTCATTAGGGAAAGGAGATACTTTCCAGAGCAAAATCTCTGAGTACATCAGAGAGTTGTCATCTAAATCAGGGTTGGAGGGGAGGGATTTGGGAATGTGCAAGTCTAGTTTATCCATGTAAAAAGGATTGGCAAACCAGGGAATATGGATTGCAATGTAGTTTTATGTTTTTACTCTTGAGTCTTTGTTATTTGCTGTTGATTCTCCTTAAATGTCTAACAGTTCTTGCCCTGCAGGTGTGGCTCAGTGGATTGAGTGTAGTCCCATGGACTGAGAGGTCCCAGTTCGATTCCTGGTCAGGGCATATGCTCCAGTTATGGCCTCGATTCCCAGCAGGGGGCGTGCAGGAGGCAGCAGATCGATGTTTTTCGCATCGATGTTTCTCCCTTCCTCTTTCTCTAAAATAATCAATAAAAAAATTACAAAAAAAAATTTAAATGTTTCAGTTCTCGGATTTGTGTTCAAATGATAAGGAGATGATTATTAATTGCTACAGGTAGTTTAAGCGTATTTCATTGGAAGTACGTTGGCTATCTGCTGGCTCTAGGTATGTGGGTGGTGTCTAGTCTGGAGGTCTCACTGACTGGGTGCTGGCATGGAGCGGGCAGGCAGTCTGCCCTTCGACCATTCCCTGGCAGTGTGAAGGGGGCAAGCTGCCACCCTGGCCAGCCCTTTCGCATTCTGGGCAACCTGCCCAGCATATTGTTCAGTATCTTTAGGTATGATGTGCTCAGTCTAATTTGGGGGACAAATTTAATTCTCCAAGACAGAGGAAGTAGGGAGAAGATTCTGACACCCTAACCTCTGACAGCCAACTCCTCTCAGCCCAACATTGTCACCCTGCTGCTGTGTGATAAAACCACTGCACCTCGTTTTCAGAACTGAGACTTAGCCGGGAAGCCTTTATCTTGACTCTGGTTTCTCCCTTGCCAACATTTAGCTTCCTGAAATTGCTTTACATCGTTCTGCGTGTAAAGATTGGCTATAGTTTGAGTAGAGACTTTCTTATATAGGTGCTGACTGACTGATTTCTCTTTTAAAACCTTATCATAGCTTTCTAGCTTTTCTTTTTTTTTCACCCTTCCTCCTAAATCTATTTTTAAAATGGTCTCTTTGATTGGTGTTTTGTTTCATGACTCATTTGGGATTCATTTTCATTCACTTTCTATTGTTTTATATGATTCTTAATTTTTTACCTCATATATTCGAGCATGTTAATTTTAAAGTTCATATTGATTTTTGCCTAGACAATGGGATATATGAAAATATGTTTTATATTTTCATACATTTTTGCAATTAAAACAATATTTCTGGGTTTTAATTTAAAAAGTATATTTTGAAAGTCTTAGTTGAGTCTTTGCATATTTTCTCTTATGTGTAAAATGATTTCTAAGAAGCTCTTTCCAAATGAAGCAATTCATTTCTTTCATTCCCAACAAATTCAAAAAATTGTAACTGTCCCCAGATTCAGAAGAAGTTTTGCTTGTGTCAACTGCCAAATCAAGCCCCGTGGGTGGCATTTGACAGCTGTATAATGCCATACTGCAAATTTCTCCACAGCTGAGCACAGGAAGAAATTCCATTTGAAGATCTGAAAGTTCAGGAGAAATTTTGTTGAATAAATAAAAATCTCACAAAATGGAATATCCACAAGATTTTGAAACTTCTTAGCGTTTTTTTTCTTTGAATAGTGCCAATGACCACAGTCAAGACCTTAATTTTACATTGCAAAATGTATACTGTTTTGTCTTCTTGTCTGCCTAATCTTCCAGTTTAGAGACTGAAATAATTCATAGTTTCAATAACAATTTAAAAAATCCTTTGTGGTTTGAAATTAATTTCCTAAGAGAATTCCTTTCATCTTGTATAGTAATATAGAATAGCATGTCTTGAAAAGAACACACAGATAAAGTTTATCTGTCAATGTTAGAATGAAAGCTTCCATGAGTGATCCTTTTGGAATGAACTCTTACAAATGAAATATCCCATCCTTTTTCTTTGGCTGTGCTGAAACAAATTATATTTTTCTTTCATTCATGTATTAATTATTAAATGTAAGCTAGCTGCCAGGCAATAGTCTAAAAAATAGTAGTCAGCCCTGGCTGGTTTGGCTCAGCGGTTAGAGTGTCCACCTGCGGTACAGAGAGACACGGGTTCGGTTTCCGCTAAGGGCATGTACCTCGGTTGCAGTTTGTCCCTGGCCCTGGTTGGTCGTGCGGGTGGCAGCCACTCGATGTGTCCCTTTCACGTCGATGTTTCTCTCTCTCTCTCTTCCTCTCTCTCCCTCCCACTCTATCTGAACAAAAAATGAAAAAAATGTCCTCGGGTGAGGATTAAAAAAAAAAAAAATAGTAGTCAACCATAAGAGATAAGGCTGTGCTCTAGGATTTTAGTTTATTTGAGCCTACTGTGGAAATCCAGACAATACATTTAAACAATACTGGGTAATCGGAACTGTTCCATAGGGACAGTGTATCAGGTTCTTACAAATCAGATACACCTTGATTAAAACGATAGCAGTACCACTTATAAATATCATAATTTTACCTATTCAGTAATATGATCTATAAAAATTAAAATAATGCCTTTTGTGTGTAACAAATAGAAAGTATTCAGTAAATTTTACCTATTATTTTAGTATTCAAATCAACTCTAATTGCTCAGAGCTATGAATAATGTGCTGTGGGAGTGCAGAAAAGGTATCCTCATGATTATCTTGAAAGTTAAAAATTTGGTTTTATTTCCCTTGAATTTAAGAGAATTTAATAAAATATTTCCAAGTATCCATGGGTATATATTTTCCCTAAATTTAAATAGCCTAGAAAAGTGGTTTTAAAGGAATTATTTGTGTGCAATTCGACTAGGTCGAAGGATGTCTTGCAGTAAAAGTTAGTCAGGATTCAGATCCATGAAATAATTTTTATCAAATAATAAAAAACATGGGAAACTTCAGATGCTCTGATCAGAGCAAGGAAGTTCCTAATATTCTACTTGACTACATTCTATATTCCTACATCTACATCTGGGTGTGATAACCAGTAAAAAAGAAAAGAAGCCCTAGGTAATTGATATCTTTGATTTAGAGGAAAGTGAGTTTCTCATCAATTTCTTATCATATTATGAAATTTTAATTTTAGTCATTATTGATGCCTTCAAAAACAACATGAATGAAACATGTCTTTAGGGAGGCAAACAGTATTAAAACATCATCAGTTCTTAACAGATCAATGGTCTTATACATAATCTGAAACTAGCAACCCCTAAGAAGTTATTTAGGAAATCTATTGTATAGGAAAAAATATATATATTACACTAACCTAAGTTGATGAGTGTTGAAAAAGATAAAGAATCACACTGGTTGCTATTAGTGGGAACAAAAGGCACTCTTCCTTTGGCATGTCAATAACTTCTGAAGAGTCGTATTCAGCTTCAAGGGACATTAGGGCAGTTTTGACCTTCACTCTTTACCACAACCCAAGTCAGTAGTGAATCATAAGTTGTTTCATAAATGTAAGAGAACACTTGTTATGCTTTCATTCACTTTGAACCCTTACAGACGAAATAGGCTATGAACCTCTGATGTTTCTGTGTTTCTTGAAAAATTCTGAAGCTCTCAAACTGACCTTGTTCCATTTATGAGTGAATTGTACAGACTAGTTCATGGAGACAGGAATTTAATACTGTAATAATTGTAGTCCAAGGATTTTTATTATGTAGTTTCAGCCAAAGGCACGGTTATCCACACACTCTGGAACAAGTGTTATTTTGTTGAGTTGTACGCTTGAAACCGGTATGGTTTTGTGAACCAATGTCATTTCAATAAATTCAATGAAAATAAAAAAGACGAAATCACCAGCAGTTTTGAAGAACTGAATTTTGAACATTTAGGAGTGTGGAAAATAAGCTGTCAGCTAGTAGAGCAGTCAATCTGAGCATTCATTCTATCATTCATTAGGCTGACCAGGGGTATGAAAAAGAATCAATTTCAGTTGTTCGCAAATTCTACAAATAACAATGCTGTGCAGAGATGTCTTTGGAAATATACACCAGGTACTTTTCTGAAAATTCCATCTTAGTTAAGCCAGATCTACACCTTTTCCCTTATCTGAATTTCTCAGTCACACCAGGGAATTGGTGGGAGGTGAAGGGTGGAGGTTATCATTTTCATTTTGGGTTACACAAGTGTAAATGGAACCCAGTATGTTCAAAGTGGCTCCTCATTAGACATTAAATATTCAGGATCCGATTCAGACATGATTCTGAAAGCTAAACTTTACCCTTGTAGTAATAACTACGACAAACCTCAGAACATAACCCAAATTAGTATACAATGTTGCTGCAAACTGCTAATTTTGTGAGGATTTTTAATATATTAAAAATATAAAATTGCTATCATAAACTATTTCTCCAGTCAACTACAATATCTTCATTTTATATTCAATATAGCCTCAGCAAAAAATGTTCTTTGATTTTTGAAATATCTCTCAGGTTTCTTTATTCAATACAATAAGAAATATATTGTGGGTGTTTTCATACTAAGTCATCACACTGACAAATTTTATTTTTTAATATTTTTTCCTTTATTGATTTTCAGAGAGAGAGGAAGGGAGAGGGAGAGAAAGATAGAATATCGAGGAGAGAGAACATCAATGGGCTGATCCCCTGCGTGCCCCCCACTGGAGATGAGGCCCACAACCTGGGCATGTGCCCTGACCGGGAATCAAACTGGTGACCTCTTGGTGCATGGGTCGATGCTCAACCACTGAGCCACACCGGTCGGGCCACACTGACCAATTTTTGAATCAAAAATTCATTTGGAAATAATCCAGCACAGGAGAGATTTCACAGAGTATCTTCAAATTTCCTGCTTATTCTTAAACCATAATGGTAAGTAGCTATTGTGAAAATTGGCAAAACTTTAAAACATAAATGGTGCTTCATCAATCTCATTTCCTTGGTCTCTCACCCACAGACACAAGAAGGGAACAAAATGAATGAAACTGAATGCAGATTTAAGCCATTGAACAAAGATCAATCAATTGTCCTAGTATTAACTCTTCATTAAAATACATTCACTAACTAGATCTTTCTGAAATATATTTTATATTGGCTGAAATTACTTAAGATTAGAATCAACAAGAATGTAAAATTTTTTAAAAACTACTTTATAAAACATTTGCATTATAGGATTAATTCTAAAGATGACAGAATAAAGGAAATGAAATTTGCTTTATATCAAAAATATTGTCATCGTTTAGTTTAAAAGACTTGTGAAAAAGTAAATCTGAGTTGTAGCACATGCATGAAAATGATCATAGATACATAGTTTCTATTGACTAGATTTGCATTTGTATTACTATCACTGATCTGCAAAAGTTATTTGACTTTTGTCCTGCTGAATAACCATCTGTAAATTCTCCTCATGTCCTTGTTGTTAGGTATAATGAATTATAAACAAACATGAAACACCTTTGATTCCCAAACAGCTAATCTAAGAAAACACAAATCTGTCATGATAGGAGAAAAGCAAAAAATTAAAAATTTTTCACTCTAGAAAAGTATATACTATAAAATTCCACGTCTTGGAAAATAATTGACTAACTCAACAAAAGAAGGGCAGATTTTGGTATAGATAAAAACTGTGCATTTAGCTAATACTTCATAACAAGCAAAATTAAGTAATAAGTCCAAGAAATATTAAAATTAAATTACTCTTATCTTTTCTTAAAAGTGGAAATGTTTTGTTTTCTTTCCATATTTGTTCTTTTCTTTTTGTCCTATCATCAAAGATGAAATTTTTGCTCCTTGACAGCTGTTTGACACATATGAAACTAGGGAACTATTATTTCCTTTCTGTAAATCCTAATCTTGAGATTTTGATGTTTATGTTTTGTTAAAGGTACGTTAAAATTATGACAATAAAATGACAGATATACAAGTGTTTTACTTATTTTTCTTTCAATTATATATTTATATATAATTATATAAAATATATGTATATGTCTATGTAATTATACAATTATATATACCCATTGGATATATTGTATATATTTGTATATATTGCACATATACAACATACAATATATATATATGTACATTAGTATGGGTCACAAGAATTTATACACAAAAAAAAAAAAAAAGATAAAATGGAAATAATACTACTTCATCATTAGCTTGTCTGTGTCGTATGTCCTAAAGCAGACCTTGTTAAGCTAAGTTACAGTGTTCAAGTCCTAAGAAAGCCCTTTTTTTTATCCAGAGTGTATTGTCACCATCTTGCTGGTAGAGAGAACAGATAACTTTATGATGTAAATATGAGACAATACTAAATGGTAAACAATCCAAATTTTACTTGTTCATTGCACAAGAATGGATTTTTATTAATGTTTAACATGAGCGTCCGATACTGAATTTTGCCATACAATTTTTAAAAAAGAATGAAGCCATGAAAAACTCAGAGAAGTATTCAATTTCCTAAACTATATTTCATATAGAAGAATGCTAGTTTCTCCTTTATTGCAATAGCTTCTTTTAAAACATAACATTACAACTTGATAATTCATTTGGTTGATTTTATTCTCATTGTCTTTATGATTCACTCTTCCTTGTGACCCACAAAAATTCTCTTCTTTCTAAAGTTTTCCTTTCCACTTTCTGCTCGATACATGTAAATAATGCTAAGGACTTAATTAATCAAAATAGATGACTTGGAAAACATTAGCACAAGATTTGCAATTTAGATGGTCTGAATGTTGATACTGGGGAATGAACTCTTTCTTAGGTGGAAGAAAATAAAATGGACAGGTTCACTGTGATGGCTTGTTAATTAAAAGTAATAGCAGCCCTGGACAGTGTGCCTCAGTTGGTTGGGCAAAGTCCTGTGCACCGAAGGGTTGCTGGTTCAATTCCTGCGAGGGCATATGAATATGCTCTGGATGTGGGCTCCATCTCCCATTGGTGTTTCGCTCTCACATGGATGTTTCTCTCTCTCTCTCTTTCCTTCTCCCATCCTCTCTCTCTAGAAATCAATAAAAAAATATATTTTAAAAAAGTAATAACAGAAGAACAACAACAAAAAATAGAATCATCAGCTATAAATACAGAGTTAGTGAAACAACTATTGGGAGTAGGGAGGCACAGGAGAAAGCCTCTTCCAAATGTTCACGTGCTCTGGGCCATGTGGCCAAACAGACAATTACACACACATTGTTTCCACTGCCAGGCAAATGTTCTGCATTTTCAAATCTTTATTCATTTTCAGTTGGAATTAAAATGCATGTTATTAGGATGATACATATCCAAACAAGGATCCCTGGACATGTTTTTGAAAGCCTCTTTGTTCAGAGAAAGCCTTCCCCATGCACGCAAACACATATACACAGTGTCCCAATTTGTGAGTTCCTTTTAAAACAGGAAGTTCCAGAGACTAAAAGTAACAAGGTTATATCCAGTGCAGAAAAACTTATAGTGAGTTCTGAGAGTGATATTTTAGTCACAATGTAGTTCTATTTTTCAAATAATAGACAAAATAAATACATTTTCAAAAAAAGAATTTACAGGTATTATTTATGGGCAAATAAATTATATCAAAGTATAGTTTTAAAACATTTGATGTGTAGCCTGGCTGGTGTGGCTCACTGGTTGAGTGTCCACCCATGCACCAGGAGGTCGCTGGTTCAATTCCTGGTCAGGGCACATGCCCAGGTTGTGGGCCTGATGCCCGGTGGGGGGCATGCAGGAGGCAGCCAATCAGTGTTCTCTCTCATTGCTGGTTCTATCTCTCTCTCCCTCTCCCTTTCTCTCTCTCTAAAATCAATAAAGAAAAAAAATTTGATGTGCATTCTCTATTGCTGTGTAAAAATAAAATGACACAAAGATACAGCTTGAAAGAGCACTCATTTATTAACTCGCTGTCTCCGTGGGTCAGGAGCCCAGGCAGGGCTCTTCCACGGCTGCAGTCCTGGGCCGGCTTTGCAGGCTGCTGCACAGAGGGCTCAGGGTGCTGCTGCTGACCAGCTGGAGGCTCACGTGTTTCTCCTTCAGTGCATACGTAATTGTTCTTCTGGTGTCCTAAGAGAGTGCAAATGCATATCGTCATTGTCAATGAATAAATAAATGTATGTGCCCCCCAAATAAAGGGTTGAATAAACACAAAAATAAGTATTTTATTATTGTGGCTTTTTAAACACAACTTTTTTTTTTTTTTTCATCAGAGCTATCTAAGCAAAATTTTTTATAGTGATTGTTTCTGGTCATTGTATTTTTGTGTTTAAAATGTCAACAAAAATAGATAATTGGAGGAAGTAACTGTGTACTGAAAATTTCCATTTTACTTGCAATAGATTTAACTCTTGTAGTGGTCGCTATAGGTAAATCCAAAGAAAACATGAATAGTTGAATTTGTGACTCATAAAGTTTAACTTCCATTGAAAGATTTTATGATGTTTTCTTTTTTTTTTTATATTGCATACATATGATTCTAAAAGGCATAAGATCAACAGAGGGAATGATCTAGAAAGACTAAAGACATTATATTGAGAGCCACAATATTGTGAATATTTCGCATTTTTTTTAATATGATGTATTTACAGTGGTAAGTGGATTTCCTAAGTCCTCACTAGTGTTTAGACAGGAAGGAGTAGATTCGAATCCCAAGAAGAGAAGTAGACATTAAAGATATTTATTGACTTTCAAGGTTATGAAATTAAATAATACATTTTTTCTACAAATTATTTAAAAAATAATTTTTATTGTCAAGTGTTTTCAATATAGATTTATCAAAATGTCAGATGAACTAATGAACACTAATCTAGATAAATGCTCTCAGCTTTAAAGATACATTTGGCTTAATACATATTTATTAAACCATAGCTAATCAAAATATATTGATCATATAAAAAGCACTATGCCTGATATTTAGGAAGTCAAGATTATACACTTAGAAGAAAGAAATCTGAGGATTGGCGCCCATGTTAGGGTCCCCTTCAGATAAGCTAGAAATCTTGAAATGAGCTTGAACTACGTATATGTTGCATATGAATAGAAAATAAGAAACTCACACAGGAGAAAAAGTTTCAAAAACATTCGAGGTATAATTAGTAGATATGTCTCCCTGAGCTACAGAAATTATGTAAGAAAAAATGTGAAAGCTTGAGAATAAATAGTGTTATTGATGTTATAACTTTTTATCTGAAAATATGTCCATTTTAAATAAACATTTGATGCCAGAAGAACTGATAAGTGTCCATGTTAATAACAGTAGTAATTTAAAAATAAATTGCAAAATTATACAAAATGAAAAGCATTTTAGTTTAAAATTTTTATTTCTATTTTGCCCAATATTTCTACTTGTCAATTTTTACGTTAGAGAAATACTCAACAAGTGCCAGGAGACACGCATGCAAGGATGTCCAGAGTAGTCGTATTTACAACAGCAAAACTGCTGTATAAATACTTAATGCCCATCAATAGGCATACAGATAAATAAGCTCTGATTAATCCATGCTATGGAACACTAGGCAAGTTTATGTAGCTTTATGTCTACTACTGTGAAAACATTGCTATAATGTACTGTTAAACTTTTTACGAAAGTATAATAAACAGATAAACCATTACCTGATACTGTACTTCATATTCCATTTGTTAGGGTATACATATATTTGTATAAATGGAAAGAAAAATAAAGGTGGGAGTCCAGAACTGAGAGTTAGAAGACATTGTCAGCTTCAACATTTAAAGTTTTACTGGTGAATTATACACAAAATTATTTGTAGAACTAAAAATTAGCTAAATGTACATATTTATAATTTAGTAAAATTCCCACTAATGCACAGTAATGTTTTGGATGGAAAGATAAATTAAAGTAAACCAGTAGCCACAAACAAATATCAATAAATTACCAAATTCATCTGTTTATGGAGTAATTTTATAGTTATTTTTAAGCATTTATTATATGTCACTTACTACTTGCTGGCTTATTTCTTTACTCTTGGAGCATCTTAAGAAATTTAAACCAGAAAGAATTTATCACATTGATATTTGAGCTTAAAATTGGACAGGAAATACTGGTTGGCTTAGGTTTATTTTTATTTTTTATATTTCTTTACTTTCTGACTTTTCATTTTACCCTTTGTGTGGTAGAGATGATGAAAATTCCTGGAGTTCTTTTCTCCATCTGAAGTACCTTTCATACCCTATTCAGTGGAAATGATCTGCCAGAAACATAGATAAAGAGATACATCTTTAATCTTACAAGCTGTCTCCTTGCACAGGATCAGGAAATGCTTTTCCTTTTAACAGTTGTCTCATGCTTGACATCTGTCACACAGGCTTGGGCTCTATTTTTATTTTTTCTATTGAAATCATGCTCTGACACATGCCCCTTTGATACTGACGCAATAAAGAACCGAGTGCTGTTCAGTCAAAGAACACACCATACTTCCTTTTTCTTTTGTTTGGTTCAAAAATAAGATTAAAGGTAAACATTTCCAGTAGTATAGATGTGCAGAAATATTCATATTAAATAAAAAATACATCATTATGCAATGAGTAATGATATTTCTTTTTAAAAATATGGTTTTAACATATTCAGTTTTCTCAAAAGTTTTAAATAACATTCAAAATTGTCTTCTGTATTTATCAGAACACCCTAGTGGTACTTAGCATAAAATGTAGGTATATATTTATCAGTTGTTTCTGAGTAAAAGCTAACACCAAATGCTATAATAACCATATACACAGTTGTCATAAAACTTTATAATATATTTGTGAATATTAATGCGGTACTTTGTTCTATTTGGAAAAAAGTCATTGTTATATGTGACAGGGCAGGAAGTGCGAAGAATTGGGTATTTGCATGAGGAAAATTAAGACAGTACTAAAAGTCAGAGGTTACTAGTCTCACCTTCTAGTCAAAAAATTGCCAAAATAATATCCCCTAGTAAGGAATTCTTAACACAAGATGCTACTTTTTTGCTCTAATAATATAACAGAATAATATATTTGAGAGTGGCATAAAAAAAAAAATAGTGTAGGCAGCTCCAAACTCACATACCCACAGAAATACCAAAAATAATAATAACAATAAGGAAGGAACTGTCATAACCAACTCTGTCAGCACTCTGGAAAACAGTCAGAGATTTACAACCACCAAGCAAACAGGCAACTTGACAACAGTAGGAGAGCTGTGGGTGTTTAAACTTGCACTTACCGCACCCCATTCTCAGTCTAGAAGTGCCTACCGACTGTTCTCAGTGTGGAACCCTGACCCCCAGTTTTAGAGGGAGCATAACAGATCGTATTTACAAATGACTGTATATGTCTGTGCTAACTTGTCTGAGAGCTACCTGAAGGACTAATGGAAGGTGCTCAACTTAGTTTTGTCTAAATTGGAACTCAGGCCAGAAGTGGCACTGCTTGGAAAATGCTCACAAGCCATCTTACAGCCTGCAGATGTTTAGGGTTAAGATATACACTAGACAAGCTAAGGTCAGGAAGGAAAAGATCAAGGAAATTCTTGGGGAAATTAGGACATTCAAAAACACTTCGGTACATGGGGATATTTAGAAAGTCACCTGCGTGTTCAAAAACGACTTTAGAAGACTATAAGCTTTTACCTTGGGATGATCCCGAGGCTCAGTGCAAAACTGGCTAATGGTAAAGGAGTGCCCCAGAAGAGAGCTAATTTGCAAAGAGTAGGAGAGGAGTGTGCTTGTAGTTGCTTTATTGCTTTTGTTTGGTTTTTGCATTTCTGCTGCCTTTTTTCCCCCTATTCTTCCCCTTCTTTTCAGCTCTTTCCTATTAAGGAATTAACTGTGAAAACAAATGTACCTTTCAATATTCAAAAACAGCTAAATCTTGAGAAATGAGAACTTGATTTCAAGTGCTACCACATTATAATATTTAAGTGTCCAGATTTCACCAACAACAAAATCACAAGGCATACAAAGCATCAGGAGTGTGTGGCCCATTTGCAGGAAAAAATGACATAAAAAAAGATACAAATCATCCATGAGGAAGTCTAGACATCAGACTTACTAGAAACACACACACATACGCACACCCCCCAAAACATTAATACAACTGTCTTAATTATGTTCAAGGGACAGAACCAAGTCAAAGAACTAAGAAAATCAAGACAATGATATATGGACAAAATGAGAATATCAATAAAGGGCTAGTTCTTTATATATTGTTGATATAAGTCCTTTGTTAGATGTTACTTGTAAATATTTGCCCTCAGTCTGCAGCCTTTTTGATCTCTTAACATTGTATTGCACATAGCAAACATTTTTAACTTTGATAAAGCTCAATTTATAATTTTTTCTTTTATGCATTAGGCTTTGAGTGTCATGTACATGAACCTTAGCCTAATCCATGTAATGAAGATTTCCTCCTATATTTCTCCTAAAAGTTTTATAGATTTTGTTTTGTTTTGTTTTACAATTGTATCTATGATGCATTTTGAGTTGATTTTTGTATAAGACATCACAGTTAGTTAGATCAAGTTTCTTTTCATGTTTTGCGTATAATGATAACAAATTATTCCTACACCATTTGTTGAAAAGTTTATTCTTTCTCAAATGAATTTATTTTGCACTTCTGTCAAAAATCAAGTGGCCATATTTATATGGGTCTATTTGTGGACTCTATTCTGTTTCATTGATCTATTTGTCTTTCCCTTTACAAATATCACACTTGTTTAGTTTGGGAGCTTTGCAGTAATTTATAATCGGGTAACGTGTATTAGTTTCCTATTGCTGCTGAGATTAATTACCACAAAATTTGTGGCTTAAAAGTTATTATCTCTCAATTCTAGACTTTAAAAGTCCGAAATCAGTTTCGCTGAGCTAAAAGCAGACTGTGTTCCCTCTGGAGGGTCTTGGGGTTCCGTGTCCTTGCCTTTTCCAGCTTCTAGAGGCTGTCTACACTCCTCAGTGTGTGGTGTCACACAAGACATTTCTTTCTCTGACCTGCACCCTCTGAGGTCTTTCTTGTAATGATCCGTGGGCCTATTCAGATAATTGAAAATAATCTTCCCATCCCTGTAACACATTAACAGATTTAAGGTCTTAGGATGTGGGTATATTTGGGAACTCATTTTTCTGAATACTACATAGTCAGAGGACCTAATTTACATGATTTAAAGTCTTTCAAATTTTTAAGGCTCTTTTATTTTTATTTATTCATTTTTTCAGATGAAGGAGGGCTTCCTGGCCATACCACAGTGTGATGAGAGTAATGAATGAAGCTGGATTGTACTACTGCTTCATGCTCAAGCTCATTAATGTAAGCTATGGATCATGCAAGTTTATAACAGCAGCCAACTATAAGATAACAGAGTTATGCGTATTTAATCTCCGGGGAATGCAAAGTCTGACTGTGATATACCCAGTTTTGATTTTTAGCATATTTCACACTGCCTAGTTCATCATAAGATTTGTTTTTCCTTTTTTTTTTTTTTTTTGCAAATTGGCAATATATTTATTGTTGAAGGTATCACAGATGTCCCCCGTTTTTCCCCCATTGACCCCCACCTTTCCACTCCCACCTCCCTTCTGCCTTCCCCAGCCTAGTGTCCATGTCCATTGGTTGTGCATATATCCATATAAGTTCTTTGGTTTATCGCTTCCCACCCCTCTCACCCCCCATCCGGGGATTAAGGTTATTTTATGATATCTATAGTCTACTTTGAATATTCCATGTGAACTTGAAATGGGGCGTATTTTTAAAAGCACTCTACTGACTGTCTTGAATGAAAGCCATTGCAATTAGATCTAATTTTCTATCTAATTTTTAAAACCGAAATAATCTCTATTACTTTATATTGTTTTCCAGAAAACATTCACTCTGTCGCTTCATGACACTTTCTCCATGGGAGACATGTACTTCCCCACCTCATTAATGCTGAACTTAATCACATGTCTTGCTTTGCCTTCATGATGAGCAGAGTGTATTTCCCACTTTTGATTTGGCCATATGATTCAGTTTGGCCAACTGATATTAATGGATGCTGTGTGAACACCGATTTGAACTGTGTTTACTCATTTGGGCTATATATTTTATGTTTCTGTATTTGAACAAAAAAAAGATGTCTCAGATTGTCTCTGATCCAAAGAGTTTGTGGAAACTGTTGGTTCACACCTCAACTCAACTTTTTGATTGTGGAGAAGTCTGCCCTGAGTCATTCCAAACACTAACTATCCAATCAGTCAACACAAGAGTAGGAAATTAATGCAGATGGCTGTATGCTAGTGAATTTGTGGCCGATTTCTAATGAGGCATTATTGAGGCAATGACTGACTAATGTTATATATAAGTAAAAATTGTGTAATAAATATAATGCACAAAAGTAAGTTTCTTTATAATGAAATGTCTATTTCAATGTATAAATATACAACCATGAGTGTGTAATAACAACATATTTAGACAGATACAAATATGTTGTATTGGCAACTCCAGTGAGAAATATCTTGGTAAAATTTCAAACAAAAACTACTATAATAAGTGTCATGTAATCTTCCCTTACTACTTATACCCTGAAAAGAAGAGCGGTGCATTTAAAACTATGCAAAAATATGTTCCATTCAAATATGAACTAGAATTAAATCACAGGCTCAGATAAATTATAAACAGTTTTATCACCCAGTTAGTGTCTTGTAGGTCATTTGAAAGTCCAGAGGCACAGTACTTATCCATGTAGGACAGTCTCAAGCATACTAAGACATTTAGCATCCTATTGTCCAGTTATGAATATAAGAAGAGCTCAGAACCATTCAGCAAACAAAAACACTTCCATAAATATTAAAGTGTCTTCCTAGGGGACAGTAAAAACAATACATGAGCCTGGCCAGTGTGGCTCAGTGGTTGAGCATCATCAACCCATGCACCAGTAGGTCACCGATTCAATTCTCAGTCAGGACAAATGCCCAGGTTGTGAGCCCAATCTCTAGTGGAGGGTATGCAGGAGGCGGCCAGTCTATGTTCTCTCTCATCAATGTTTCTATCTCTCTCTCCCTTTCCCTTCCTCTCTCTCTCTACAAAATCCATAAAAGAAAAAAATGCTTGAAAATCAGTTAAATGTATAGTATATCTAAGAATCAGTCAGTTGAAATGAATCTGAGTATTAAGAAATATTCACAACTGCATAGAACAGAGCATTTCTATGATATAGTGGAGGGGAGAATTCAAATTTCAAAATATTTGCAAAGCGGAGAGCAAAGAGTCCCCCCAAAATGAACATATAAAATAGAATACCTTCAGAGCATCAGGAGCACTCCTGGCTATTGCAACTATAGAAGGAAGTGCAACAATTAATTTGAAATCTAAATAAGAGAAAGATACCTAAAATAAAAAGATTGATTAGAAATTATCTTAGTTAGTAGTGCAACTACATAAACTCAGAACACCCTCGTTACACTTATACATATCTCAAAGGAAAAGGTTCATAAAGAAGCAGCTAAGTGTCCCCTTACACATTTCCATTTTAGATTCATACTGATAATTGTATCATAAATCCAAATAACTATCTGAGCAAATGATCTGATGTTAATTAAAGTACACTTAATGAATATATCCCAACCCTCAGTAGTGTTGACAGAGCCACTTTTCTATGTAGTTAGAACAAATGGGATAATAGAGTTTCACTGTAGTCTGTGATTTCAGATACATAGGAGGAATGGGAAGTAGGACATTTCAGAAAATAAAAATTAAGGAGGAAGAAAACTATGAAAATACTGTCTAATGCAGGTTAAGTGTTTAGACTGCTGAAATAATTCCTGGGTGAATAGACAATTATGACTATGGCTCATTATTCTGAGAGTTAAAGGATCCCATTTAAATTTGATTTAGTCCAGGCAAGAGAGCCAAAAATAATATGGTAGGCTAGCGGGTGACAGATAATGTTAGGTATATTTATTAATAGTCTTTTTCTCAATCATAAAGTACTTTTTTTTTTTAACCAATTGCCATCTCTAAAATTAGATTTCATGTTACAAATTATGGTTTCTTATATTAGATAAAATACAGTAGTGTGTCAATCTTTTCTAATTTAAATAGTCTATTTTAGGTACTCTCTTAGGTAAAAATCCATTCTTCTGAAATATTGTGTCCTTAAAAGGGAATTTGGCTGACAGGCATGCAAGAAATTGCAGTGAAAGGATGGGGGCACCTGGGACCACACTTCAACGATCAATTGTTTTTCTCTTTGCCCTTCTGCTGCCACATTAGTGCCATTGTCAGGCTTCTATACAGTTTCTTGGCATATGCTACTGAAATCTCAAGTGCTGACCCAATGGTCTGGTCATTCACTCGGCCTATTGAGGCTGTGTCTGTCTTCTGTGCATCTTTGACTTTGCCTCACCGTGCTGTGGACTCCTTTGCCCTTGAGGCATATTCTCCATACAGTCTACAGCAGCGAGTCTCCCACAAAGCCCTCGCAGTCTGGGCCTTCCGTCTGCCACAGGGACTCTGCAAGGTGCAGAATCTCAGCTTCGCTTTCTTTCTTTCTGTGGGGCTTTGGGGAATATATGCATGACTTCCATGCTACAGTGAGAATTAAGAAAGGCCCAGGAAGGATAATTCATTAATTTTCACTGCTGATCTACTCTGTGCTAACAATAGGGTCCTCTGTTTTATTTATGCTACATTGATATAGGTTTTCCCTGCGTGGCTCTCTCCTCCAGGAGTTACAAATTGAGAGCTAGTACAAAGTCCTCCCATTTTTTTAACTTCTTCCATAAATGTATTTGATAACACCATACTGGTTGCAGGGAAAGAAGCAGCAAAAGGACTCAGTGAGAAAATATCTCCTAATTACTTCTTAGTGATAGAGAATCTATCAGGAAATTTGAAGACTACTTTTGCATCTGTTTTAGAGATGGATACATTTTACTGTCAGTTGTCAATGCTATATAATATTAATTCAAATACTTAATATTTTTATTGTAAGTCCTTTTTCTCAACAAGGGACTTTTTGATAATTTCCTTTTCCAAGTATAGTCAAAGAGCTTATTTCTTAAGTCCTATTTTTATAATTGAGCTTAAAATATGCAAAATACTATATGGTCAGTATCTTTCAGCCTCTGTGGGTTTTGTTTATATGAATCAGCATTCATCAAGACACTGAGACACCACCAAGAAAAAATTTATGAAACTATGAGTCTGGGATCAAAACTTTATGTTGGATTCATAGAGGTAAAATGACTCCTTGAGGAGATAACTAAGTAGCTATCCAGATTTTTACCAGTCCATCTTCCTATTTGATTGCAAAATTTAATTAGTCTTTTGCATCCAAATTCTCATAAATATTTCTTATCTCTGCCACATTATACCTTGCCTCAAATCCCCCATCTAAAATGTTATTAAATGGATCTTCTTAAGTAAGTAAGAATTTAGGCTTAAAAGCCCTTTACTATATTTGACCAATTGTTAAAAAAACAACAACAAAAAATAGTGCCCAAAACATACTTACCGTTGTCCACAATAAGTAATAACATTTTCATATCGTAAAAGTATTAAGAATGATTTTTAAAAGTGGATTACTGTAAAAGAGTCTGTAAGTTACTGTAAAATAGTTTTTTTTAAATAAAATTCAACCACAAAAGAGTATCAATATAAACTAAATATTGTGAGTCAAATATTAGCTTGATACTTTGAAATCTAGTTAAATTTAATTTAAGTCTTTTATCCAATAACCTATAGGAAGTTCAGAGTCATTCCACAGTTTCTGGAATTTTCAAGAAAACTCCTGATTACTTTTACTTGAACATCCAAGGTTTCAATTCTTAGCCCCAAAAGATGTTATTATAACCTAAAGTTTACCGCATCCTGCTATCTCTTTGCTCTGCACCAACTCAGATGTTCTCTCTCTGTGTCTTTTTTTTTTTTTTTATTTCCAGTGGGTGATTGTGGTAGTAGGAACTTACAAGGAATGTGTAGAAAACAGGATTTACTACAAGATTGTATAAGAAAACAGAATGAATATTTCATAAAAACTAATAAAAACAAATATGATTCATTACTGCTTGTAAACACTCCCTCATCATCTTGTTCCTACACCCATGGGAATTTCTCATTGGTCATTGCTATGGACTGACTGTGTGCCCACCAAATTTATATATTTAAACCCAAATCCCCAATGTGATGGTGTTTGAAGATAGTGCCTGTAGGAGGTAATTAGAGTTTGATTAGGTCATGAGGGTGGGATCTTTGTGCTGGATAGGAGATGGATGTCTCTGTCTCTCACTCTCTGTACCCCTTCCTCACCCACCATTGCCATGGCAGAGAATAGTAAAAATGTAGACATCTGAAAACCAACCAGAGGGCTCTCCTCAGAAACCAAATCTTCCAGCACCTTAATCTTGGACTTCCCAGCCTCCAGAACTGTGAGAAATAAAGGTTTTGTTTTTTTTTTTGTCTAAATCACCCAGTCTAAGGTATTTTCTTATAGCAGACTAAACTAAAACAATCATCTTTCTCTATATGCTCCAATGTTCTGGCATCTTACATGGACTTTGTATGTGCTCTTCCATTCTGACTATGCTTCCTGCTCTTAGATGTTTTCCAAATCATCTTCATTACTAATCCCAAATACGATACATTTTACTTTGCGCATTGTCTCTAAGGCTTAACCATAAACCTGAAAAGAACAATTCTTCTATAACCGTCTGGGAAATAGTTGTGTATCATGTGTCAATAATGTATTTATACAAAGAATTAACCATGTACAAGTTTTTGATTTCTAAATTTATTTTGATTTGATTGACCTTTGGCCAATTTCAAGGTACAATCATGTGCCGCATAACTACTTTTTTGGTCAGTGATAGAACTCATGTATCAGGGTTGTTCCACAAGACTATAATGGACCTGAAATTTTCTACCACCTAGTGAGATCATAACCGTTGTAAAGTCAGAGCACAATGCATCACACAAACACTTACCATTGTGTTACAATTGCCTATAGTGTTCAGTACAGTAACATGCTGTACAGAACAGTAGGGTAATAGAATTTGTCACCCCCAAACATGTTTACTGACATAAGGATTATTTTAGGTTGGTTTATTTTAAGAAACAATAGACAAGGAAGAAGCTCTGTAAACCAAGTAGAAGTTATCTTTTGTAAAAGACATTTATGTTTATAAGGAACATTTCCAGTTGTAAGTTGATCTCCCTTGCTGTACCAGGAAGAGAAGGAGGACCTCATCTTTAGTAACTCTTTCTTTCTTTGTTTTTGAATTTATTTTGTTGTTGAAAGTATTACAGATAGCCCCTAATTTTCCCCCCATAGACCCCTCAACTAGCCAAGATGGCTGAAGCCACCACCTTTAAACCATCTCCAGCTGAAGGAAGATGTTGGGGGGTGGGGTTATATATGGGGGGTTATCAGGAAAAGCACAATGAACAAGGGTAAGGTTGTTGTCCACATTAAGGTCATTATCTTATGTATTGAAAACAACCTTACCCTTGTTTACTGTGCTTTTCCTGATAAACTCTCATATATGACTCCCCCCCACCCCCCACTAACATATTTTGCCTTCAGCTGAAGATGTTTGAAGGTGGTGGCTTCAGCCACCTTGGCTTCGACTGGTTGCCACCCACATGACCCCAACCGGGGCCAGGGACAAACTGCAACCGAGATACGTGCCCTTAGTGGAACCGAGCCCGGGACTCTCTGGTCCGCAGGCTGATGCTCTAACTGCTGAGCCAGACCAGCCAGGGCAATCTGTCTTTTATTACAGGAATATCTCAGACAAGACTCAGAATGGAAGAGGGAACATTATTTTTCCTCCCTTACAGAGAAATAGTCTACACCATATAACCTAAGTATGAAGTAGGCTATACCATCTAGGTTTGTGTTAAGTGTACTCTATGATGTTCACAGAAGAACAAAATCATCTAAAGATGTATTTCTCAGAACTTATCTTCAAGTGGAGCATGACTAATGCAGGACATAATTGATCTATCCCAGGGCTGTATTACAAAATAAACAAACAAAAATGAGCATAAAATAGGACAATTCATCACATAGTTTATGAATTTAAATATCCTGGAAACACTGATTAAATATCTTCTAATTTGCATTTTTGAGAATTGCCCTTTTCTATACACAAACTGGATTAGTTGAAAGCCAGAATTACAGATGGAAAAATAAATGAGCCCTGGCTTGTGTGGCTCGGTTGGAGTGTCGTCCCATGGTTGATTGGTTCCATTTCTGGTCAGGGCACATACCCACATTGCTGGTTTGATCCCTGGTAGGGGTGCATGAGGAAGGCAGTTGATTGATGTTTCTTTCTGTCATTCTCTCTCTCTCTTTCTTCCTTTCTAAAAATTAATAAAGCATATTTAAAAAGAAAATAGAAATGATTAACTTATCAATTGGATTAACATAATAACTATGCATTAAATGTGAGTATTAAGTAGTTTCATTTATAAAAATTAATTTTTTATGTCTTTCCTTTTGGAAAAAAAAATTTTTCTTTATTGATATTAGAGAGAGAGAGGAGGGGAGAGGGAGAGAGAGATAGAAACATCAATGAGAGAGAACATTGATTGGCCGCCTCCTGCATGCTCCCCACTGGGGATCAGGCCCACAACCTGGGCATGTGCCCTGACCAGGAATAGAACTGGCCACCTCTTGGTGCATGGGTCGATTTTCAACCTCTGAGCCGCACCGACTGGGCTCTTTCTTTTTGTAGTAAAATATTTTTATGTAAATCTATTTTTACATCTATCAGCTATTTTTTATCTGAAAATTTTTTTTTCCTGAAGTGAAGAGAAATACAAAAAGTTAGGGAATATGTGACCCCATCTGTATACCACACATCAAGTTGTATAAGATAATATGTATTTCCAATGACATATCCTTTGAGTTAAATTACTTAAACACTTTCAAGAAATTACATTCAGGTTACTTACAACAAGAAGATGGAGTTCGAGGTCTCCTCCACCCTACATGTATCATTCTCTTGAATCGATGAACAAACACTCCAATCCACTTGAACAATCAGCTTCTCTATTTCTTCATCAGCATCCACACTGTATACCATATAAAGAGAGAAGAATTATCCTCAGCAAACACCTTCTCAAGTGGCTACACTTCCCTTCCAGAAATTTATTTCTGGGTTTTGAAAAATTTATTTGTATTATTGAATTTCAAAGAATAATTCTTACTTCAAAAATATGTTACAAACCATTGCCAAACAAACATACAGGGATGGGGAAATGCAGGTTTACAGTTGTGAGTATGTGGAACACAGAAAAATAACGCTATTGTAATAATCACGCCCTGCATGTCTTTCCACACAGACAACTGTAAACCTATTTTTGCTAACCCCAATATATTCCTTTCATAACACTTATATGCATATTTCCTAGTTTTAACTCAATAAATCTGTCATTTAATATTTTATAAATTTATCTGACCAATGAAAGATAGTTTTCCAAGGAAATGTTACATAAAGTGGCTATTGTTATATGTGTTTGCCGTTGTACAGTTCATTTGCTGAATCTTTGTCTTTAGTAATGCTAATGTCCATATATCATTGGCTCTTGTTTTGGTTTGTTCTCATTATTAGCAGAATAGCAGAAATCGCTATTTAAAAACCACCTTTCTTTTGAAAAATATTTTAAAAGTTTATTTGAGTAGCTGCTGGCTCTTTGATTACTTTAAAAATGTCATGAGAAAGAGCACAGGTTTGGGAAATTTCAATTGCAGGAAAAAATGGTATTAATTTCTTAATAATACTAGTTAGCTTGCTTACAAGCAGTGGTACTAACTTCTAAGGAAGAGAATGGATTACCCAAGAGACACTTGACACTTCTTGTTAACCGTGGGTTGAGGAGCAGCCCACAGGTAGTGTTCAAGAGTTCTTCAACTGCTTACCTCCCCGTTTAGAAACCTTTTAAAAGTCTGGAGGGTACACCTGATAGGCAGAGGCCCAGGAGGAGACAGGAGCAGGAAGAGTGCCTCTTCAAGTTCTTTTGTTCTAGTCACCAGGGTGAAGAAATAAAGACGCCCAGCTTTCTTCGGAGCTGTGTCTGCATAATGAAGTGAAAGAGAGAAATACTTTGTGAACTCACTTTAGGAAAATTGCCTACAAGAATCATCCTATTCCTATTTTTTTGTTGTTGTTGTTGTTCCCTTTTGAATGATGGGAGGCCTTGTAGGCCACAAAGCCTCAGTGGACTCAATCGGAGCTTTGGTTTTTTTCTGTTTGTTTGTTTTAAATGTTTTTACGATCATTTGATTCAGAGAATTGTTCTAAAATACAAACAGTTGTTCATGTTCTGCACATGACTGCAGATAGTGCGGACGGTGACCAGTTCCTTTCTATTTCCCCACCATTTGTCAACCCGGAGCCTCTTCTTTTTCTTTCCAAGAAGACTGAGTTCTACATTAATGTGGTTGAAGTCCCTCCGCAGGGTGCCTCTGGGGCCCTTCACAATAACTGTGCGTCCCTTCAGAGTGATGTCGACATTTTCTGGGATGTCGACAGTCTGATTGCTGAGAATGGTCTTCATCCTCGCAGCAGATGCGGCAAAGAGGAAGGGTGTTACACTGGGCTTCCGTTACAAGATGAGGTCTGTGTACGCTCACTTCTCCATCAACGTCGTTATTCAGGAGAATGGTTCTCTTGTTGAAATCAGAAATTTCTTGGGCGAAAAATACATCCGCAGAGTTCGGATGAGGTCAGGTGTTGCTTGTTCAGTATCTCAAGCCCAGAAAGATGAGTTGATTCTTGAAGGAAATGACATTGAACTTGTATCAAATTCAGCTGCTTTGATTCAGCAAGCCACGACAGTTAAAAACAAGGATATCAGAAAATTTTTGGATGGTATCCAATTTCTGAAAAAGGAACAGTTCAGCAGGCTGCTGAATAAGATCTAAGTTGTCCAGCTATAGAAACACCAAGATGCCGAATGATTTTCACACTTATTTGCGATATTTTAAAGATGCAATAAAAGCCTTGTATTGAAAAATAAAATAAAATAAAATACAAACAGTTGTGATGATCCTCGGGCAATAGTATTTATGAGGTGGTGTGTCCATCAGAAGCTTTGTTTCATCAGAATGTTGTAAACATTGAGGTTTATTCAGGATGGGGATTTTGATTTTCCATGTCATAAAGTAGGGGAAAGGCCTATCCATTCTCTGGCAGATTTAAGGTTCCTCTTGACTTTTTGCAAGCAAACACAAAGTGTTTTTGTGTTGTTGTTGTTGTTTGTTTGTTTCTTGCCTCTTATTCTTCCTTTTTTTTTTAACCCTTTGCTCACCCAACTCTCTCTCTAAATCAAATTTTATGAAAGGCTGTAGGGAAGGTGATAAAGTTATAAAAACAAAATCATGAAACTGAAAATAACATCAGAAATCTTTATGTTCAAAATACAGCTTTCTGTACCACCAGACACTGACTTTCATCTTATATATGAGAAAAATCTATTTTGTCCTGTGTGGACATACGAAACTCCAAACCTGTGGAGAATTTTTATAAGAGTTTATTTGAGCCAAACTGACAATATATGCTGGGGAGCAAGATCTCAAATGCTCCAGAGAATAAGTTTTGCAGCTTTTTAAAATACATTTGAAATTATAAAGGGGAACTAAAGAAGAGGGCATGGAGGTGGGAAGAAGCAAGGTGGGGACTGGATTACGGTAGAGTTGAAAAGATGATGTGCTCTCTTGAGGGTGGTTACTGCTTGTCTCAAAGATGTGTTAACCTAGATGCAGACAAACAGTGGACAGGGATTGCTTAAGGCAAAAATAAACCTTTTACTAAAAAGTTATATGCCTGGGGTGTGACTACCCACCATGATCTGCCCAGTTAGGAATTTATGATCAGATCACCATGTGAGGTTACTGTCCACAGAACCCTTTTTTTTAAAAATCCACAACTGTATTATATAGTGAATTTTATCTGATCAAGCTTCTTCATAACATATTCATGTCAGTTATTTTTCCTGAACTTTGGAATAATATTATTGCTTATAAATTGCTTTTATTTAGCAATGATGCTAGGCTCTATTTGAAATAGATATGTCTTTTTTCTTCCTTTCTTCTTTTTTCTCTTTCCTTGAATTTGTTTTCTGTTGCTGTCTTTTGATTAAAAGGAAAGAAGAGAAAAAAAATCAGGACCTCAATATATAATGAAACCTGCCTATTTTGATGAAGTGGTAACAAATGCTCAAAACTCCGCTCCTTCAAAGCAGTCCGTATGCGGCTGCTTCAGAGCCCCGTCTTTGTTGAGAATGACTTGAAGTTCTGATCTGTGAGTTTTCTGACTCATCCAAATGTCAAAAGAAAATCTTTTATATTTTTGTTTTATGTATTTTTCTATTAGAAAAACAAAATTTCTCTTCAAGTAAGTAAACTTTTTCTTAAAATTTTGTGTTATCTAAAGTGCCATAGCAAAAATATCTGAAACAATTTCCTGGTGCTCTGAATGTGTGTGTATGTATGTCTGCCTGAGAATATATGTGTGTACATACACATATGTGTGTGTATATGTGCATACATATTGCATATATTTAAATATTATGTATTACCTATTATAGAATATATAACAGGCATCACACAACATATTTTACATATATACTTTTTATTTTATTATATACATATATGTATACACAAAAATACCTAAGTCCTTGGTTATCAGTTATATACTAGGTGACTCAGAAAAAAATAATCTCTCAAATCACGAACACACTAATGAAGAAGATGTATTTAAGAATTTAAAAAGCAAGTATCCAGCCCTGGCCGGTTTGGCTCAGCGGTTAGAGCGTCAGCCTGCGGTCCGGAGAGACCTGGGTTCGGTTCCCGCTAAGGGCATGTGCCTCAGTTGCAGTTTGTCCCCGGCCCTGGTTGGTCGTGCGGGTGGCAGCCACTCGATGTGGCCCTTTCACGTCGATGTTTCTCTCTCTCTTCCTCTCTCTC
This sequence comes from Tadarida brasiliensis, assembly GCA_030848825.1. Taxonomy (NCBI): domain Eukaryota; kingdom Metazoa; phylum Chordata; class Mammalia; order Chiroptera; family Molossidae; genus Tadarida; species Tadarida brasiliensis. The sequence continues at coordinate 33,038,818 of CM061260.1, forward strand.
CCTCCTACTCTGTCTGAACAAAAAATGAAAAAATGTCCTCAGGTGAGGATAAAAAAAAAAAAAAAAAAAAGCAAGTATCCAGATAGTGACAAATTTAAAATTACTTAATTCTGAAACTGCCATTTGAAGACAGTTTCTATAGTGTGGAAAAAAAACAAAACACAGTGTTGCAAGATTTTAAGTGCTTTGGCCTTTTCTAATTCTTAAAAATAGCCTTTAGATTTCTTTTTGACTTTTAAGAACTTAACAAGATGATCTTATCCCTGAAAACTTTGTCTGCTAATAGATCAAGAAAACGGTGTCGGTCACTCAAAAAATTGTATAGGTTAGTACTCAATTTTAAGAGCTGTTTTAAGAAAGTGATCTCAGATGATGCATATTCCTTATTTATTGAAATTGTTGACTTTTCCCTAGTTATTTGAATATTCTTTCTGCTTTGCTATAATAAAATTGTCATTGTAATTGGGGTTTAGAAAGTTCAAAAACAAATCATGTTTTTCTTCACTGTCAGAGTTCTAATATAATATACTGTACCAAACTATAAAAGAATTTAAAACTTACCAAATTTTCAAAATAATTGCAAACATTGCGAAAGGCCTCAGACTGTGATCCCCCTGATTCTTATTGGACAGTGACAAGTGCATACGTGCTAACATCAGTCAGTTCCCTGGAAGCTGGTTCTACACCTCTCCTCCTCTGTCCTCTCCAACACATCAAACATGCTCAGTTAGGAATGTAGATTACAGGAACATTTGTAAATCTGTGCTAGTTTTTCATTTCTTTGTTTCAACTGCAATCGGAGACACTAAAACTGGCTTTCTCTAAGGGGTCCCATCCACTTTCCTCTTTTTGCCTTCCTCTTTTCTGCTCTATGGCATTGTATAAACTCCCACTTTATTAGGTTAATATATACTGATCATCTTTTAGTCACAGCTTAAGCATTATTTTTCCAAAAGGTCATCTATAACCCCCAAATTATGCTTGTACACTTTCATAGCATTCTTTGGCTGTCTCTTTTGGTATGTATCACACTTTATTCATTAATAATATTGGACTTCCCTTTTGTCTTCATATACTGTATACATTGTCTCCCTTTATAAGCATTCTGCCCCCAGTGCTACCACACATGGTTTTGGCATTTAATTCTTAACCATTCTTTGAGTATTACTTGGTTTTAGATTAATGATTTTTTGTGATTGCTGTTTTTTATTTTTATTTTTTTAGTTTTACCCTGTAATTCTCATACCATCAGCACATTAATTGTACAGGGACTTTTCTTCCCTGGTAAGCTATTGGTTATATAAGAAAATGATTTTTCCTAGACAACACAGCATCACCAAGATGAAAAAAAGATTGCCTAGAACATACTTAAGAAAGAATAATCTATCAGGATTTTCAGTATATAAAATCTATTCATTGCGACCTACACAAATTTCATGAAAAAGTGGAGAAGTTTAAAAAATTTCCTTATAGATGTTTTATTTAAGCAGGTAAAATTTATTAATGTTTGACCTGTGTTTATTATATTGGTGGTAATTAAATATTTTAACTCATATATTAGCAGAACTTATGTTATATTAACTATTAACTGTACCAACTTACAAATTACTGTTTAAAACTTGTTGGAAAAACACCGACTTTAGAAAGATGGCAATGTATATATAGTACTAATAAAGCAATGTTCATTCACTTTAATATGAACTGTATTAAAAAAGTATTGGTAGCCTTGGCTGGTGTGGCTCAGTTGGTTGAAACATTATCCCATACACTGAAAGGTCACAGGTTCGATTCCCGGTCAAGACACATACCTAGGCTGTGGGTTCAATCCTCAGTTGGGGTGCATACAGGAGGCAACTAATCAATGTTTCTCTCTCTCACATTGATCTCTCTCTCTCTCTCTCTCTCTCTCTCTCTCTCTCTCTCTCCTTCTCCCTTCCACTCTCTCTAAAGTTAATTTTAAAAAGTATTGGTAATTGTGTTTAGTGTACTTATTTATCTGTAACTATTATTTAAACAAATTAAATAGAGTAAATATCTCTTTATGTTATTTCCCACTATACAAGTGAACACAAAAAGTAAACACCAATTCCACTGATTCCATTCCTTACCGCCCCACACACATCACATAACATATTTCTAAATTATAGTCATGCAATATAAATTTTTTTTCTTTACTCTAAACATTGTTATAAAATTAAACTCAGAGTTGAACTGCTTTTGTTTCATATCCATTTAACAAAGAATTATTGAGCACTGTTCATGTGAAAGCTTTGTTAAGCATTTATGATAATGGGTAGAGTAATAAACAAAATGAACAAAGATCATACCCACAAAGAACTCTTATTCTAGCTCAGTAAAGACACACACACACACACACACACACACTATTATCAGTCAGCAACAATTACTGTGAGAAAAATAAGATATATTTAGAGTGATGAAACCAATTTTTGATAGAGACAACTAAAAGGCTCCTGTCAGATAATTTCGAGTGAAAATAAAAAGACAGGAGTGAATTATGTGAATAAATGGGAGAAAGCATCAGTAAAAGTGCTGAAGCCACATTATAAGAAACTGAAGAATGAAGCTTTGTGAATTGAATTGAGATATTCACTAAAGTGAATTATTAAAATTTGAATTAACATGAGCAAAAACATTAATACACTAATATCAGACTGCTAATGGATAAATAACAATTATTTCTATTTTATATGAGATTGTAAAAGACTCAAACTCTTGATGGATGTTTACTGGAATATGAAACATCTGTCACTGTGATCTTCTCCTGTGCTATTTGATAAGCAATAGAAAAGAGAATTATTTTTGACACCTACTTGAAATTGTTAAAAACGAATTAAAACTCCAGGGAAAAATATGTCTGTTTAAAAAAACTAAACCATGGAATATTAGGTTCTTGAAATTGAGTAAATATGAAAACACTACACACTGAAGTCTTAAAGAACCAGAGGCCTTTTTATAGCTATTAACCCCTAAAATGCCCTCACTGACTACACAACTATTCAATTTTTATCATCACAATATCTATGTGTGTTTATAAAGATGGCTTAGTAATTTGGTGATTTACTACATTATTCATTTATATTTAATTGTTTTTTACCTTTGTATGAGATAATACCTGCATCACTGACTGATTAAGTACATTTATAGACACAATTTGAATGCAGAGATTGGAGATGCAACACTGAAGAGAGAGAGAGAGTAAAAGAGATACAAGAATATTTATGAGAAAGAGATTGAGGAAAGTAGAGAATTAAAAATTGAATAGTTTCACATACATACAGTGTGATGAATACAAAGAGCTTATTTGAAGCAAAAGAATCTATTAGGGATTTACTGAATTGAAAGTATGATTGAAATGAGATCTGGCAACTAATAAAACAAGTGAAGGGAGAGGAAAATAAGCAGATAATATCAGTTTCTTAATGATAATTAAGATATAAAAGCCATATGGTGTTTCTTGTTTAGGATGATGGACATAACACATGTTCATTCATATTCCCTTACAAACACACCATTAAAATGAGGTCAATTTAATAAAAAGGTAAAAGTTGCAAGAATAAAAAAAACTGAAAGGGTCCATCAGTGAATGAAATATATTTCAAAAGTATTTTGTAAGATGAAAGGCACATAAAAATTCATAATGAGTAAAAATTGAGACACAGGTAAGGAAGCCCAAATCTATGCGAAAAGCAGGAGTGCATTTGCTCTGTGGAATCTCTATGAGCCCAGGTACTAAGAAGCACTAAGCCTGCTGGACAGCAGAAGCGAGATGTATGCCTGAAATTTTGTTATTAAAGATCTATTAGTGGAATACCTCCATCCACAATCACCACACTCTCAACATGAGATGAGTGCCCATCCGTTGAAGTTCATTTCTCCAGAAGAAGAATATACTTTCTGAGAAAAAATTGTGCAGATAATGTGGGCGTTACCCAGGGGACAGTTCTCCCAATGTACCTATGTATGGGCTTCAAACCAAATGTCCACTTCTGCAATTTATTCAAAAACATAGCAGATGCTCAGTTACATAATCTCTACTAGTTATGTTGTGAACTATGATAAGACAGTCGAGAATCACAAAACACCAGAGGAAATCTTTCAACATAAAGATGAGAAGAAAAAACAAGAAAAAACACATGGAATAGAAATTATTCCTTAGAAAATATAAATTATCAAAGAACATGGGAGAACATGAAAACAAGTGCAAAAAATGTCTAATTATCATCTTAGACCGTTTGTTTGTTTGTTTTAACATGGTATCCACTAAATAAATTTCTAGAAAAAGAAAATTCCAATACAAGAAAAGGTCTTGGGATTTTTTTTTTTAAGGCTTTTAACAAGTGATGCAGGAACAAATGCACATTTATATATTTACATACCAAATGATGAATCTAGACACAGAACCTACATTAAGCAAAAAACACAACTGAAAAGTGGATCACAGTCCAAACTGAAAAACAAACTATAACATTTTTAGAAAACAGAGTAAGAGAAAATCTGGGTGACCTTAAATATGGCAATGGCTTTTTAGATACAACATCAAAGATACAATCCATGAAAAAAAATACATCAGCTGGACTTCATTAAAATTAAAAACTTCTGCTTTGTCACCAATAATGTATAGAGAATTAAAAGACAAGCCAAAGAGTAAGAGAAAATATTTATAAAAGCTACATCTGTGTAAAATGACATTGGAATTTTGATACGGATTGCATTAAATCTAAGTGGATGGTTTTGAGTAGTAAGGGCATTTTAAGAATATTTACTTTTCTGATCCACAAACATGGGATAATTTTCCATTTGTCTTCTTGAATTTCTTACATCAAAGTCTTACAATTTTCATTGCACAGATCTTTCATTTCCTTGGTTATATTTATTCCTAAGTAATTTATTGTTTTTGATGCTGAACAAGATAGTGTTCTTTATTTTTCAGATATTTTATTGTTAATGTAGAAAAATGCAATTCATTTCTGTGTTGATTTTGCTAACATTTTCTGAGAATTTTATATTTATGTTCATCAGAGATATTGGTCTTTAGTTTTAAATTCATAGAAGTAGGAGAGAAAAGAAAACCCTAAAATTTGGATGGATCCAGAAAAGACTCCACATAGGCAAAGCAATCCCAGGAAAGAACATAGCTGGAGGCAGCATACTTCTTGATTTCAAACTGCACTACAATAATTACTATGGCTTTAATACCATAGTAATTAAAACCATATGGTAATGGCATAAAAATAGACACATAAACTAATGGGACATAATGGACAGCCCAGAAGTAAACCTCCACATATGTATGGCCAACTAACACTTAACAAAGGAGATAGGAACACTTAATGGGGAAAGGATATTCTCCTCAACAAATAGTGTTGAGAAAACTGGATAACCACATGCAAAAAAAAAAAAAAAAAAAAATGAAATTGGAATCCTATTTCATACCATCCACAAAAGTAGCTCGAAATTAATTAGAAACTTAAACATAAGACCTGACATCATTACACATTTAGAGGAAAAACAATGGAAAGAACTTCCCTTGGTCTTGGCAAACATTTTTTGGATATGACACCGAAAACACAAGGAAAATCAACAACTGGGACTACATCAAACTAAAAAGCATCTGCACAGCAAGGGAAACAGTCAACAAAATGAACACAACCTATGGGGTTCTAGCTGGCCAGAGGCAACCCACAGCTGGCCTTGCACCAGGAGCAGGAATGGCCTAGTGTGGAAAGTGGAGTTTACCCAACAGGGAATGCAGTATAACAATGCCCTGCTGGACCCTGCGCTGGACCTCCCGGGATATCAAACTCCTGTCATTGGAAATCTAAGTTCTGCCTTAGATTAGCTTGATGCTATTGACTTTTTTTTTAATTTTTTTAATTCTCACTCAAGAATACTTTTTACATTAATCTTCAGATAGAGCTGGAGGGAGAGAGGGAGGAAGAGAAAGAGAGAGAGAGAAACATCAACATGAGAGAGACACATTGACTGGCTGCCACCCGCACAACCCCAAATGGGCTGGGGACGAACCGCAACCGAGGTACGTGCCCTTGGCCAGAATCAAACCCAGGACTTTTTGGTCCACAGGTGACACTCTTATAGCTGAGCCAAACCAGCCAGGGCACTATTGACTTTCTGACAATGAAATCAGGAGACTCGATGGTTTTTCCTTCATTGAAAAGACTGAAACATTATTAGTGAACAACAATAGAATATATATATAGTTGAGAGACTTGATCAAGCTCTGCCCTGCCTGACGGAACTCATTCTCACCAATTATAGTCTTGTGGAACTAGGTGATCTGGGCCCTTTGGTATCTCTCAAATCACTGACTTATCTAAGTATTCTAAGAAATCCTGTAACAGATAAAAAGCATTGCAGATTGTATAGAATTTATAGTTTCACAAGTCAGAGTACTGGATTTTCAGAAGGTGAAATAAAAGAGTATCAGGATGCAGAGAAAATGTTCAAGGGCAAATGGGCTGCACACGTTACAAAGGATATTGCCAGCAGAGGCAAAACTTTCAATCCAGGTGCTGGTTTGACAACTGACAAGAGGAAAGGTGGGCCATCTCCAGAGGATGCAGAAGGGATCAAGACCCTATAGCAAACACATCGACTCTGGCTGGAGTGGAGCAGCTGAAGGGCTTGCTGCAGTCGGGGCAGATACCTGGCAGAGAATGCAGGTCAGGCCCCCCGATGGTGGTGAAGGGGGGATGAAGGAGATGGCCACAGATGGGTCCTGAGCAGCGTGGCCTGAGTATCCACAGGGTGTACACCGTGTCCACTGGGGACAAGTCCTGCATTTTGGACATGGAATAATAGCCTTGTTTGTGTCACCAAAGAAAAGTTCATAAGCATTGTTGAAATTTTCAAAATGCTTCTGGTTATTTTGTAATATGAACTTTGAAATCTAAATGTCAGTTTTCTACAAATAATAAAAATTAGGGACACTCACTGTGAAAAAATGAGTAAAACAACCTGCCCCCTCTGGGTGACTCAGTTGGTTGGCGTGCTGTCTTGTACACCAAAATGTTGCAGGTTCGATTCCAAGTCAGGGGACATACCTAGGTTGTGGGTTCGATACCAGGTTGGGGCACCTACAGAAGGCAATAGATTGATGTTTCTCTCTCACATTGATGTTTCTCTTTCCCTCTAAAAATCAATAAAAACATATCTTCGGATGAGAATTTAAAATATAAATTAAAAAATAAAGCAAGCTATAGAATGAGGTAAAATATTTTCAAATCATACATCTGATAAGGGGTTAATATAAAAATATAAAATAACTTAAACATCTCAATAACAAAATATAAAAGTCCAATTAAAAAATAGGTTGAGCTGAGAAACTGAATAGACTTTTTTTTTTTTAAAGACATCTGAATGACCAACATGTACAAGAGAAGGTGCTAATCATCAGGGAGATGCAAATCAAAACCACAAGGAAATACCACTTCATACCTGTTATAATGGTTACCACAAAAAAGACAAGCAATAACAAGTGTTGGGGAAGATGTGCAGAAAAGGGAACACTTGTGCACTGTTGGTTGGAATGGAAGTTGGTTCAGCTATTATGGAAATTAATATGGAGGTTCCTCAAACAATTACAAATAAAACTACCATGTGATCCATTAATCCTACTTCTGGGTCTATATCTAAAGGAAAAATATAAAGTATATCAAAAATATATATGTACTGCCATGTTTATTGCAGCACCATCCACAATACCAAGATATAGAAACAACCTAAGTGTCCATAAATGGATGAATGGATAAAGATGTGAGATACACACACACACACACACACACACACACACACACACACACACACGAATATTATTCATCCATGAAAGAAAGAAATCCTGCTATTTGCAACAGTATGGATGGATCTTTTGAGGGCATTATGCTAAGTGAGATAAGTCAGACAGATAAAGACACACTGCATGGTATTACTTACATGTGAAATCTGAAAGAGCCAAACTCAGAGAAACAGAATAGAATAGTGTAATGGTGGTTACCAGGGTATGGGATATGGGGGATTTGGTGAGATTTTGTTAAAGAGCGCACATTTGTAAATAATACATAAATAAATTTTGGATATGTAATGCATAGCATAATTATTAGAGTCAACAATACTGTATTGTAAACTTCAAAGTTGCTGAGAGAATAGATTTTAACTGTTCTCACCACGAAAAAGAAATAATAATTATGTGATAAAAATAGAGGTGTCAGCTAATGCTATGGTGGTCATCACATTACAATATAAAAATGTATCAAATCAACACATTGTATACCTTAAACTTACACAATGTTATTTCAATTACATCTCAATTTAAAAAGATACTTCTGATAAAGGACTATTATTTAAAATATACAAAAAACTCTTAAAATTCAACAATAAGAAAGCAACTTGATTAAAAAATGGGTCAAAGACCTTAAGAGACACTACCAAAGAAGATGTACCGATGGCAAATATTCAGGTGAAAAGAAAAGATGCTCCACATCATATGTCTTCAAGGAAATGCTAATTGAAATAATGAGATAGCACTACAAACCTATTAGAATGACCAAAATCTAGAACACTGACACCACCAAGTGTTGAGTTAATATGGATTATCATTTTGAGAAAAAAACTGGTTCAACTGAATTAATGATAAAGTAGCTACATGGTTGTAAACTTAGCTGAGACCAAATTATTGACTTTATATGGAACTCAAACCATGTAAAATATCTTACTTTGAATAATCTTTTATACAGCCTTTAATAATCCACACACAAATTAATGCTAAAAGGGAAATGAAAAAAAAAAATACACACACACACACAAAGCATTTAGATACGGTGAAGGAAAAAACAATAAGTCACCTGACCTGAATAAAATATTTTACTTTAAGAAAAATTGAACTGTAAATGAATAAAGTTTTGCAAATTTCCCACATATATTTTGAAATGTTACATTTATTTTTTTTTAGTTCTATGTCAAAACAGGTATCGGAATCATATGCAATGCATTGTGTTGTGAAAATTATAAAGTTTGCTATATTTTGATATGAAACCACTCAGTTTTAGAAAGTAAAGTGCTTTTTCCAAGCCTTCAGAAGCAATTACTTTTCATGAGTCGACATGGTGTTTGATTGGGTCTGTCAGAAATACTTGTATAGTTCTCTTGTTGTAATAAATGGAATATTCAGGTTTAATTTCCATAAAAATAGATTTTAGAATATAACAATTCTGGGATTTATTAAATTTTCTAGCCGAGCACTGTAATTATCTCATATATCAACCATAACTAGTGCTTATTACAAGTGCCAGTTGTGATCATTTGCTGATTTTGTTGATATTCAAAGAATACTGAAGATGTATTTGCCATTTACCTTAAAATGATGAGTTCAGAGCCCTAAGTTTTCTCTAAAAATTGTTGACAAATATTTGTATAAAGCAGAGATTTTCAATGTTTTTTTTTTCTTTTTCATGGCACACCTAAAGTAATTATTAAAATTCTACAGCACACCAACAAATATATTTTTGCCAATCTGAAAAACAAAATAAGTATAATTTTCATTCATTCATTCTAGACAGCTATTATTGTACCTGTTGTCATTTTTTATTTTGACAGTCTAAGGGGAAAGAGGTTGTTACCTCTGACTAAGTAGTCAGGTATTGCATATTTTAAAACTCCTTGTGGCCATACCAGTTGAAAAATGCTGGTATAGAGAATGGAATGATTTTCTATCAGAATTTACATAACTGCATGAAAACTTAATTGCTTTTTTTTCCCCCCTTTTATCCTGGAAGGTCATTAGGTATCTATCCCTTGGGACGTGAAATTCATGACATCCTGCCTGTTTTGCTTCATATCCTCTGATTTTTCTAGCTATAGACATGAGTGTTGCTCAAATGATCTGAACTGATACTTGAGTGCAACTCTCATTGTACCAAAGAGAAAGCCTGGGTCCAAGGAGAAATATCAGATGATTCTTGAACATGATAATACACTTAATAAATAGAGTGAAGCAATTAATAAAATACAAAGTTTCATGCACCCCTCTCATGTTAGGACACAAACTAAGTCTCTACAAGTTCAAGAAGATTGAAATCATATCAAGCATCTTCTCAGATCACAATGGCATGAAACTAGAAATTAATTACAATAAAAACACTCAAAAACATTCAAACATATGGAGGTAAATAGCATGTTATTAAATAAAGAATGGGTTACCAAAGAGATCAAGGTAGAAATAAAAAACTTCCAGGAAATCAATGAAAATGAACACACAACAATACAAAATCTATGGGATGCAGCAAAAGCAGTCCTGAGAGGAAAGTTCATAGCATTAAAGGCCTACCTCAAGAAACACAAAAAATTTCTAATACACGATCTAAGCTTACAACTTAAAGAACTAGAAAGTAAACAAAAAGAAAAACCCAGAGCAAATAGAAGGAAAGAAATAGTAAAGAAATAAAAAGAGCAGAAATAAATGACATAGAGACTAAAAAATCAATTCAAAAAATCAATAAAACAAAGAGCTGGTTCTTTGAAAAGATAAACAAGATTGATGAATCTTTAGCCATATTCACCAAGAAACAGAGAGGACCCAAATAAACAAAATCAGAGATGAAAGAGGAGAAGTAACAACTGACACCACAGAAATATAAAGGATTATTAAAAAATACCATGAACAATTTTACACCAACAAATTGGACAATTAGGCAAAATAGACAAATTTCTAGAATCACATGTCTCCCAAAATTGAACCAGGAAGAGTCAGAAAACTTGACCAGAGCAATAACAACTAAGGAAATTGAAGATGTAAACAATAAACTCACAGAAAACAAAAGCCCGGGTTAAGATGGCTTCACAAGGGAGTTTTACTGAACATTCAAAGAAGAACCAGCACCCATTCTCCTCAAACTATTCCAAAGAATTCAAGAGGAAGGAAGTCTTAGCCACACCAATTAGACAAGAAGGAAAAATAAAAGGGATCCAAATTGGAAAGGAGGAAGTAAAACTGTCATTATTCACAGATGTCATGATACTATATAGAAAACTTTAAAGACCCCATCAAAAACCTACTAGAGCTAATAAATAAATTTGGCAAAGTATTAGATATAAAATTAACATCTAGAAATTGGTGGACTTTTTATACACCAATAAAGAACACCCAGAAAGGGAAACTAAAAAAAAAAAAAAAATCCCATTTACCATTGCACACACACACACACAAAAGATACCTAGGTATAAACTTAACCAGGGAGGTAAAAGAACTGTTCTCAGAAAACTACAAGATGTTGAAAAAAGAGATAGAGGAAGATATAAAAAAAAGTGGAAACCTATACCATGTTCATGGATTGGAAGAATCAACTTCATTAAAATATCCATACTACCCAAAGCAATCTACAGATTCAATGCAATCCCTATCAAAGTACCAACAGCATATTTCACAGATCTAGAACAAATACTCCAAAAGTTTATATGGAACGAAAAAGGACCCCAAATAGCCACAGCAATCTTGAAAAAGAAGAACAAAGTGTGAGGGATCACAATACCAGATATCAAGTTATGCTACAAAGCCATCATAATCAAACAGCCTGGCACTGGCACAAGAATAGGCATATAGATCAATGGAACAGAGCAGAGAACCCAGAAATCAACTCAAGACAGTATGCTCAATTGATATTTGACAAAGGAGGCAAGAGCATACAATAGAGAAAAGACAGTCTCTTCAATAAATGATGTTGGGAAAATTGGACAGGTACATGCAAAAATGAAACTAGACCATCAACTTACATCATATACAAGAATAAACTCAAATAGGATAAAAGACTTAAATGTAACTTGTGAAACATAAAAATTCTAGAAGAAAATGGAGGCATAAAAATTTCAGAGATCATATGTAGAAGAATTTTCACTGATGCATTGCCTACAGCAAGAGAAGCAAAGGAAAACATTAATAAATGGGATTACATCAAACTAAAAAGCTTCTGCATGGCAAAAGAAACCAGCATCAAAATAAAAAAGGAACCCACTCTCTGGGAGAACATATTTTCCAATGATATATCAGATAAGGGATTAATATCCAAAATATTATATGGAGTACAGAATACTCATACAATGCAACAAAGGGAAGACAAACAATCCAATTAAAAAATAGGCAGAGGACCTGAATAGACACTTCTCCAAATGGGACAGACAAATGGCCAGGAGACATATGAAAAAATGCTAACATATCTAATCAGCAGAGATATGCAAATTAGAATGATTATGAGATGTCACTTCACATCTTCCAGAATCATGTCCATCAACAAATGCTCAAACAAGTGATATAGAGGATGTGGAGAAAAAGGTACTCCAGGACACTGTTAGTGGGAATGCAGACTGGTGCAGCCACTATGGAAAACAATATGGTGCTTCTTCAAAAAATTGAAAATGGAATTGCCATTTGACCCAACGATTCCACTTCTAGGAGTATATCCTAAGAAGCCCAAAACACCAATCAGAAAGAATATATGCATCCTGTGTTCATAGCAGCACTATTTACAATAGGTAAGATCTGGAAACAACCCAAGTGTCCATTAGTAGATGAGTGCATAAAAAAGCTGTGGTATATTTACACAATGGAAAACTATGCAGTTGTAAGAAAGATCTCTTATCCTTTGAGACGACATGGAGGGACCTGGAGAGTATTATGGTGAGCAAAATAAGCCAGTTAGAGAAAGACAAGTACCACATGATCTCATTTGTGGAACATCATGGACAAAATAAGCTGTTGATCAAAATAGATCCAGAGTCATGGAAGTAAGGAACAGACTGACAAACCTCAGAGGGATGGGGGGGTGTGAGGAGTGGAAAGTAATAAACCAAAGAACTTTGTGCATATATGAACCACCAATGGACACAGACATTAGGTTGGGGAAAGCAAAAGGGATGTGGGAGCAGGGAGGAGCGGGGGTCAATAGGAGAAAAAAAGAGGGACATCTGTAATACTTACAATAATAAAAATAAATTAATTAACTTTAAAAAAAGAAAGACACATCTATGTGAGAGAAATACATCAATCAGCTACCTCCTGCATGCCCCCTACTGGAGATCGAGTCTGTAAACTGTGCATGTGTCCTGACTGGGAATTGAATCGGGACCTCTCATTCCATGGGACAATCCTCAATCCACTGAGCCACACTGGGCAGGCTGTATTTATACTTTCAGTGAAATCATGCTATACAATTCTGTACTGATTAATGAGTATAAATAGGATAAAACTTAAAAATTACTACAAAGGACAAAATTATTTCCAGATAAGTTATTCATATGTAAACTGAGATTCCTAAGGCATATTCAGGTGATGATAGTTTTCAGCACTACTTTTAGAGACTTTCCAAAAAAAGAGGCAAAGAAAAAATATTGCTGAAATATGTTTTCCTTCTATATAAACCTCTTGTATATTTACAACAAATAGTAGGTGATTGAAGAACATGAAGTACCCTGTAATAGAATACTTCTTACATTTTAGTGAAAGTCATTTTAAAAATAAAAATAACACCTACTTTGAGTATTACATTTTTTGAAGCGTATCTATTAACACTATTTAGAAGAAATTTTTCTCAGTACTAAGTGTAACAAACAGGTAATTAAGTGTAAGAAAAAGCAAAATCCTATGGCATTTCATCTTCTCTGTCATTAAAGATCTGATGCTAACTTTAAATGTGCTGATTTCACCCTGGCCAGTTTGGCTCAGCAGTTAGAGTGTTGTCCTGAGAACCAAAGGGTCTCAGGTTCAATTCCTGGTCAAAGGCACATACCTGGGTTGCAGGTTCGATCCCGGCCCCAGTCTGGGTCTTGTGGGAGGCAACCAATCGATGTGTTTCTCATCTCTCTCTCTCTCTCTCTCTCTCTCTCTCTCTCTCTCTCTCTCTCTCTCTCTCTCTCCCTCCCTCCCTCCCTCCTTTCCACTCTATCTAAAATGGAAAAAATATCCCCGGTGAGGATTAACCCTCCCACCAAATGTGTTGTTTTCACAGTATAATACACATACAGCTACAAGTCTGAAACTATACAAGCCATTATTAGCTTATGGTTCCCAGCAATGTAACTACTATACCAGCTTTATTCTCACAACTTGATGAATGACTGAGTTAGATAAACTTGAACTTCCAGTGAAATCCTGAGCTCCATCATGTATTTCATTCACTAAGATATATAAATACGTCTGTATGCTGCTTTGTACTAAAAATACATGATCACCAGTCAGAACTTAGTATCTCTGGTGGCCTGGATCAAAATGTTTCTTACTTTTAGAATTCAGGTTTTTAGATTATTTAGATTATTAAACATTTTACTAAAGTTTAAATTTAACAACCCTCAATCTAGGATAACAATTCTTGGCCTGTAATTTCTTTTTAATTTCCTCTTCTTCCCACCCACCTCTCAATTAACCTGGAGCCATCAAAAAAGCAAATTAAATACTGTACCATTTGATGACAACTTATATTCAAAATTCCAACATACATATGAAATAGGTAGAGATTTATTTATGATTCCAATTTGATATTCTTCTAATTTTCCTTGTTACATGGAGTAATTTTACATTACATTATAGGCTATCTTACTTTGTATATAAATTTGATTCTCCTTTGACTAGTTTACTTACACATTAGTAACATAATAACATAATCTTTAATTTTTTAAACACACTTAAAATTTACTCCTGAAGAGGAAACACTTTGTGGGCAATATATTAATTATAAAAATTTAGGGACTTCCGGTCAAGATGGTGGGTAGGTAAACACCGCATCGTGTCCTCCCACAACCACATCAAAATTAAAACGAAACTACAACACAACCGTCCTTCAGAACCACCTGACATCGAGCTGAATGGAAGTCCTACAACTAGGAAATTAAAGCAGCTGCCATACCAAGACTGGTAGGAGGGGCGGAGGTGCAGACAGGCTGGTCCCACACCCATGTGTGGCGGATAAAAATCAGGAGGACACCTCGGCTGGGAAGGTCCTCTCTGAGGAGTGAGGGGTCCCTGTCCCACACCAGGCGCCCAGCTCAGGGTCCCAGTGCCAGGAAGAGAAGTCCCCGTCACTTCTGGCTAGAAAACCAGCTGGAACAGAGGCTGAGGGAGGCTGAGGGAGGCTAAGGCTGCTGGGGCCCCCAGCAGCTCCTCTTAAAGGGCCTATGCACGGACTTACTCTGACTTGCTCCCTCTGAGCTCGGAGGGGAGGCAGCTTGAGGGGAACCAGAGAATAGGGAAGAACTGAGCTGTTTGGCTTCGGAAGGAGAGCTGGAAGGGCAGCTTTCTCCTGGACAGACGGGCTGGCAGAAGCCGTTGTTTCTTTGGTGAGTCCTTCCTGGGGACTGCAGACGGCCGCCATATCTGGGACTCCAGCAACTGGGCTCACACTGTTTGCTGCATCCTGGTGATTCCCTGAGGCCCTGCCCCACCCAACTTACAGGCCCACCCAAGCTCTTTCCAAAGGCTTTACCATAGTATTGGCCTGTCTTGGATCTTACTTCAGAGTTTCCTAAAACCTCTCAAACAAGCAGCATCTGGTCTCAGTGAGCCCCATACCTCTCATTAAGGGGCCCCAGGCCTGGCACTAGAAGCAGCCAGCCGTGGTTCACAACTTGGCTTTTCCTGGATACCTCCAAGCCCAGCACAAGAAGCAGCCATCTGCAGATCACTTTGTAGCTTATGCTGGGTGGCCCTGGATAGAACACAGGCAGTGGCTGACCTGGCTCCCGAGCCAGCACACCCAGTGGACAGCTTCAGACCACATCGAAACACCACCACCCAACCACCTACACAAGTGACACACTCAGTGAGTGGACTCAGTGGGTACCAGAACCCTGTTGAAGTAAGTCTTGTTCTGTGTGGTGGGCCCCTACACAGCTGATCCTCCAATGTAGTCAGAGGCTAGTGGTCAGTGGGCACAGCCAATCCTTGCAACTGATCAGCCTGAGTAAATACCTCCCATTAACATGCCAACAGCAATCAATACTCAAATACAACAGAAGGGTGTACAGTCCACACTCGAGTGCCCAGCTGGGGTGATCAGAGAGACTGTGCCACTATATCCTATAGGACACCTACAACAGTAGGCCACCCTACGAGGTCTAAGAGACATAGCAACTCTGCCTAATACATAGAAACAATCACAGGGGAGCAGCCAAAATGAGGAGACAAAGAAACATGTCCCAAATGAAAGAAAAGAAAAAAACTCCAGGCAAAAAACTAAACAAAATGGAGATAAGCAATCAATCAGATGCAGAGTTCAAAACACTGGTTATGAGGTTGCTCAAAGAACTTGGTGAGACATTCAAGGGACTTAGTGAGACCTTCAAGGAACTTAAGGAGATCTCCGAGGAACTTAGTGAGAACATCAACAACATAATAAAGGACCAGTCAGAAATTAAGAATGCACTAACTGAAATAAAGAATAATTTACAGGGAATCAATAGTAGAGTAGGTAAAGCTAAGAAGCAAACCATCGATTTGGAATATCAGGAAGCAGAAAATGCTCAACCGGAACAGCAAAAAGAAAAAAGAATAAAAAAAAATGAGGATAGTGTAAGGAGCCTCTGGGACAACTTCAAGCGTGCCAACATTCGCATCATAGGGGTGCCTGAAGGAGAAGAGAGAGAGAGCAAGAAATTGAAAACCTATTTGAAACAATAATGACAGGAAACTTCCCTAACTTGGTGAAGGAAACAGACATACAAGTCCAGGAAGCACAGAGAGTCCCAAACAAGTTGAACCCAAAGAGGTCCACACCAAGACACATCATCATCAAAATGCCAAAAGTCAAATACAAAGAGAGCAGTCCGTTACCTACAAAGGAGCTCCCATAAGACTGTCAGCTGATTTCTCAAAAGATACTTTGCAGGCCAGAAAGAAGTTGCAAGAGATATTCAAGGTGATGAAAAGCAATGACCTACAACCAAAATTACTCTATCCTGCAAAACTATCATTTAGAATCAATGGACAAATCAAGATTTTCCCAGACAAGAAAAAGCTAAAAGAATTCATCACCACCAAACCAGTATTACATGAAATGTTGAAGGGTCTTCTTGAAGGTGAAGAAGAACAAAAAGTATGAACAATAAAATGGCAGTTAATACATATCTATCAACAATTGAATCTACAAACAAAATGAACAAGCAGAACAGAAACAGACTCATAGATACAGAGAACTTTTTGTTGCTTGCCAGATGGGTGGGGGCTGGGGAGATGGGTGAAAAAGATGAAGGAATTAAGAAGTACACATTGGTTGTTAGACTGATGAACCTCAAAGGGAAGGGGGGAGGGAGGGCAGGATGAGATAAATTAAAGAACTTCTATGCATATATGCATAACCAATGGACACCGATAATAGTGTGGGGAAGGCAGGAGGGAAGTGGGAATGGGGAGGAGGAGGTCAATGGGGAAAAAAGGGAGAAACATCTGTAATACATTCAACAATAAAGAGGAGTTAAAAAAAATCAAAAAAATTATAAAATTATAAAAATTTAGTAAAATCTTGAATACTATTTGGGTGGTGAAACTGGTTTAATGTCTTATTTTTTTGGAATTAGATTATTTAAAAAAATTTTTTTTTCCTTTATTGATTTTAGAGGAAGAGGGAGAGGGAGATAGAAACATCGATGACAGAGAACATCAATTGGCCGCTTCCTGCATGCACAACACTGGCGATTGGGTCCACAACCTGAGCGTGTGTCCTGACCAGGAATCGAACTGGCGACCTCTTGGTGCATGGGTTGACGCTCAACCACTGAGCCACACCAGCTGGACTGGAATTAGATTAATATAAAATATGTCAAGATATCCCCAGTAAATTTTTAAGAGTGTGTGGGTGTAAAGATTGAGAATATATATTTGTTCAATTCTTTGAAAATCACAATCAAACTGATCTCTCAGTGAGGTTATGCAGCTTATTGACTAGAAGGCAGACACCCAAAACCTGATGTGTGCCTTGATGAGAGGACTTTATGGAAATTATATTCTTATAAAAAAATATTTAAAATTTTCAGAAAATCTCAGAGGTAATTATCCAGGCTGCTTTTGGCATGCAATTGATTGCTTTTGAAACACATTAGACCCCTTTGAGCAGAAGCAGTTAAAAGCTGAAGTCTAGACATGAGATCATCATTCTCATTATTAAATTCTATGTAAAGAAAGAGTGATATTCTTGTGATTAAAACATAGGTACTCATTGATAGGGATTTTCAGTGAAAATGTAATACATATTCTTGCTTCAATCTATTGTGTTATCCAAATCTAAGGATTCCTGTCTTCAGCCCAAACTGGAAAATTATGTGTTTTTATCTCTTCAAACAATAATTATTTTCAATGTTCCTTATTTATGACTTATAGAGTCCTAATAAATTGGTATTGGCCTTTCTTAAGGCTTTGGAATGCTATTTCTGTTGCCTTGCCTCCAGGAACAACACGCATACATTGTTTTGTCTCCTTTCATGGGAGCCAGGTCTATTGTACCTTTGTCTAGATGACAAAGGCCTGAGCCTGGCAATTATGACAAATGAGCAGCTGTAGAAACAGCGAAACCTCACTCAGTAAGCATGTGTTCTATTCAGAATAGTATTTGAATGAAGTTGGGACTTTTGTTTGCTGCTAACCAGAAAACACACTTCCAACTAACTATTGAAAGAAAGGGGCATTTATTTCATAGATTACATAATTGCACAAGTTACACTTTCCACAATTGGCCTTTACCATTTGCTTCTGTTCTTTTCTCATTTTCCCATTCCATTTTCAAGCAGAGCTTATTATTCAAACTTCCACAGGTCTCACCCTGTCTACATCTTTTTACTTTAATTCACTTAAATTAACATAGTGAAAACTGGCTGCCAGCAGGTAGGTCTAACTCCCTCCAGGTCCAAAAATACGGAAAGAGTTTTTGTTTTGTTTTTCTTCTAAGCTGTTACATGTGTACAAGATTGATTCTGATTGAGATGTATTAAAATTCATGTTTCAGTTGATACGAATCAATGTGGGCCGCGTGATCAACCTGCCTTGTTTGGACAAGCATGTGTCACGCTGTGGTTATGAAATGAACCAAACTTGGAGTTACAGGTGTAGCTCCATCTAAAATACATGTACCCAAATGGGTAAGGTGTAGTTTGGAGAAAACATGTCAGGCACTCTTATCAGTAGTAAATGAAATGGCTGTTGGGTGAGCAACATCTTTTTAAGAGAATGAGGTAAATGACCAGAAATCAAATTTCACAAGTACTTACAGAGTTAGAACAAAAGGATGCATACGGTATATACATAGAATTCAAAACCACCTGAATGTGAATTTAATATATTTATTATATGTTAAATTAGAATATATATTTGTGATAGGTTTTATTAATATTTCTTCAATATTCTTTTTTTTTTCTTCCTATTTTGCCTCTCTCTGAAGCAGGATTACAAACCTGTATCCTAGAGATGGGTGACGTGGCTTGGCCAGTGGCATGTGAGTAGAAGAGCCACATATCACTTCCTGGCAGAACTTTGAAGCCACTGTGTGATTTTACATGTAGCCTGATAGAGGCTGGGCACTGGAATAACAATTCAGTGGAGCAAGATGAGGCTGATATGCATGGATACTGAGTAAAAAAACAAACATTTGTTGATAGAAGTCACTAAAAATTTGAGCTTATTTGTTGTAGTATGCCAGTAAAAATCCTGACCAACACAATCTTTTTTTTTTTTTCTTAAAAATGTTTATCCATTATTCTCATGGTTAAAATAAGCAAAAAGGTAAAATTTTAACCTGCCATGATGCATTTTAAGTGCTCTTTTATCCATTTTGGAGGATGGCAAATTAACACAGTTTAATTGTAAATCATTTGAAAACAAAGAAGGACCAAAAAAATTCAAAAATAAAAATAAAATAAACATCACCTATGTCCCCCAGTATTAAATTATTTGAGAATGGTATTATGGAAACTATTCTTTGAAGACGGGTTGTATTATCCTGAAACCAAAAATAGCATTACATTACTTTCTTTGGATGTACACATTTGTATAATGCAAACCTCCATCCTGCCTGACTACAGAAAATTATTTTATTCCATTAACCTTGAGAAACCTCAAGGGATGCGTATGCTTAGATATTCCACAAATGAGTCCTACCATGCACTCTGTTCATCCCCTCCTTAAGTCATTAATCCACCTACTCAGATAGCTGCTACTCTTCTGCAATGTTTTATATCCAACATGAATAAAGGCCCATCACCTAAAACTATACTACACAGCTAAGACAAGACTTTTTTACTTGGAAAAGCATCATTCCTGAAGGCTTGGGATATAAACTTTAAACAGAACAATTTAGGACATTCCACTGGATTCAGTTATTGACAGAGAAGTTTAACTACAAGCTCTTTCCATTTAAGACTAGCTTTAATTTTGCATAACTAAATATCTTAATATAAACAATTTTCCATATGTGGAACACCAAAAGCTCTTTTTTAAAAACAATAACAACAAAAACATATATTTCCAAGATTAAAATGTCTTTTTCCCCCATTTTACAAAATACATTTTCCCAGTGCATCTAAAATCTAGTCTTATTCAGAGTATTTTCTGGCAGTAAAACTCAGGTATGAAATATGTTGTCTACAGCTTGGTTTGCATTCTCAGCACTCATTTGCCCCTGATAGTAGAACATACAAATTAGTTGGTTCTATAGAAAGTTGATCAATTTAGTATTTTTATATAATTTCATCTGTAATCTAATTTAATTCCAGATTTCCACTCACCGTCTTATCTTCTCAAAAGTGCCATAGACATTTGTGAATTCCATACCTCAGTGGGGAAGGAGTGTCTGATCCAAAGCCATCCTTGGTCTTTTCATCATCCCTGGTCATTGATCCATGAACTATTCCTTTCCTTATCTTACTATGTTTGTTGGTACACTTCTTAGTCATTCTTTACTCTTTAGCAAACATTTAGATGCTATCTCATACTTTTGTCTGCAAACGAATCGATGTTTCTTTCTCTCTCTCTCTCTCTCTCTCTCTCTCTCTCAAACTCAACCAATAAAAATCATTGGGGGGAATTTTTCAAGAGTCTATTTTGGTATATAAAACATGAAGAATTTGGATATTTGATGCAAAAAGTAATAAAATAGAATCTTGGTTAATATAAAATTATATTGTGATACATACATGGATTTATATGCATATATCATGTAGATTACTTTTATTAAAAATGTCAGCAAACTATATTATGTACAGCTTAGATTCCTGTTTCCTTGTTTTTCTACAAAGCTCTTTATCATGGAAATCTGCCGGTATTTTGAAATTCACTAGACATATACTATTTCTTTGGTGTAGAACATTTTGTGGTTTGAATATTTAAAACTTATTTTGATAATCCTTTTTTTTAACATGAAAGTTATTTCCAAATTGCTTTCAATAAATAATAATAATAAATAATTACAATGATAGTTATGGAATGTCCTCAAATTATTTCTGAGGGGTAGAACCTAAGGTGTGAAATTATTGGCTGAAATAATATGGATATCTTCAGGATTTTTGTTATATACTATAATACAACTGTCTAAAGGGTTGTAAATATAGCCTCTGTCAAAGGATACTTGTGTCTGTTTCAGCATATTTCTTCAACAACATAAATTACATATTTTCCTCTCTGTCAGTTGCATAGGCAAAATGATTCATTATAAAATTTATTTGATTTTTAGCAAAATTAAACAATGTCATGCATATATATTTGTATGTATAGTTTTCAGATTTTCTATTCATGCTATTTCTAAATTAGTTGTTTTGCTTTTAATTCTATTTGAGTTATTTTGAGTACTGTAGAAACTAATTTACAACTATACAAGATTATCAAATTTACATTTGTAATTTTCTTAACATTGATGATCAACAAAACCTTTGGCATGGTTAACTGAAATAAATATTCAACTATGTTTGTCTAGTTCTTTTACAGTTTTATCTATTTTATTTTGCATTTGTATATTTTCAGAAATTACATCAATAACATATCTACCTGTCAAATATAGTTAACCAATCATCACAATTTCTTTGATAAAAATCCTCCTTACCACTCTACATCACAAATCCATTTTAGAATAATCTTTCCTTACTTTTTTGGTGAAACAATCAAATACTACATATTTGGATTCACTTCAAATATCTCTTGGAAGTTATTATTGGAATAACCATATAATGTACATTCCCTGATGTAATTCCATAGTATCTTAATATAATCTCTCTTAAAAACTGATTGAAGAGTATACTGCCTCCTGATAATCTGAGTTGCTTAGATTTATATTAGATATATAAATTAATATTCATAAGCTATAGATTTATATTTTCAATGACATTTTGGAAGTCAAGGACTAGGATTTTAGAAAAGGAGTTGCCTTTTTTGTTGTGTTGCTCTTCTTTCAACATCTTATCAGGGCTCCAAAATCATGTCATTCAGAATTTATGTCTTGTTCATATTACATATCCATTTTATATCAGCATGAGGTTCTTCTCCATTTCTTTTTCACACAAGGACCCAGAGTAAAAGAAACATTTCAGACTCTCTGAAAAACCACCAGTAAACCACAGCAAGGTGGACACAGACAGCATGAACTCATAGAGTCACATATTTGCATTTCTTGGATTGTTCCTGGAGTCCATGCATCAATTTCACTCACATTTTACTGGTCAAAACAAACTGGCCTCATCCAGCATTGAAACAGAGGGGGCATGCAATTTTACCATGAACATCACTAATTGGATTATATTAGGCCAGATTAGATTGGAGCCACTAATAATGGTGAACAACTCCATAAATATAAGATAAATAATTAATATCTCAGGAAGAAAATGGATACTAGTTGACCTCTAAATGAAGAATTGCCCATTGCTAGAACCCTTAAAAGTTTTGGACAAAATATGTTAAAATTTAAATAATGTAGATTTAAACTATCTAGACAAGTGTGTGACAACGAAATGCACTTAAATATATATTTCTTAAATTAAAAAGATGCCAAAAATAGAAGATTTTATAACTGAAACTTTATATAACTTGAGGAATATCTGGCTTCTTTAAATATTGAAAGTATTCACTTTCATAGCTTTGAAAATTTTTTACACATTCTGAATATATGAAAGAAACATACATTGTTAGCAAAACAAGGAAAGATCACACAAAATTCTCATCAAGATGTTATCACATTTAATCCAGCAACATGGTAAAAGAGTAATATAATTAATCAAGCTAGATATATCACTGAATGCAAGCTTAGCTTATTAACAGTGAAATTTAATATTAAAAAGGAGTATGCTTTCCTTATCTCAGAATTTTACCTAAATACACTATTGACAATAGGTGTTATGTATCATCTACTTTAAACAAAGGGTTGAATTGCTTTCCAGACATCCTTCTGGATTTACTAAGAGGTAGTCAAGGTCCTTAAAACATTTCTATTACTATATGAACTTTCGGTGTCCTCTATCACACACCTTTGATAGGTGTACTAGCCAGTGAAACACATAGGAGAAGCCATTAAGAAATTGACAGAACACTGTCTTCCTGAATAAGATGACATAATATTATAAAGGCATTAATTTCCTATAAAACTCCATGCAGATTTAAATTCATTTCATTTAAAACTCTGGTGAAAAACAGAACTTTACAAAATTATTCTGACATCACCCGAAAGAATAAATGGTTGAGGATAGCTAAGGAAATTTTTAAAAGAAAAATAATTGGAGGAAATTGGTCTACCACATAATAAATTGTTTTATATGTACAGTAAATTAAAGCAGTATCTTACTGGCCCAAATATATTAAAGCAGACCAGTAGAACAAGTAAAGACCATGAAACAGAACTTAGTATTTCTTTAGTACTGTACATGCCTACTGAGATCCTAAGAAAATGCTAAGTTCTGTAGGTACACTCTGAGAACAAAAGTAGGTTCATTCTATAATTAATGTTCTTCAGTATCTTGAGTATGTTCTATTATTTTAAATAAAATGATTTTCCCCACTGGTTTCTTTTATTTACTGATTTAAAAAATGTTTTTATTGACCTAACTTTAATGAAGGAGGTCTTATTTTCTATCCTATATGGTACCTCGGAATATAGTGGATATATTTTTCCTGAGTACCCTGAATACCATCAATACCTATGCATAGCTAGTAAACATTCACTTGTAAATAATGATTTAGAGGGATGGTCTATTTGCTCATCCACCAGTCCACTTTTGACATATCGGTGCTGCTAAGGAGAGAGACACACAAATATAAGTGCCATTTATTCACAGTCGTTATCTTAGAGAGTGAAGGAATAATTCTAATACCAAGAATATGCTAATCATTTATTTTTCTAGACTTCACCCTATCTCCTACCAGTGTCATATTCTCAGATAGAAAGTGGTACATTATATTCACTTCCGTAGCTAGATATGTTACCTAGCTTAATTTTTTCCATTTATAAAAGTGAATGATACAATAATAATGTACAAAACCCAGAATATTCTGATTTCATTTATACTAAAAGACAATTTTCAGACGACAGAGTTTTCATTTCTTCCCTGTCTAATGAGATTTATTTGTCTCTGTGGTAGAACGGGTAGAAATATTATACCAGATTTGCCCCTTACATGGTCTTTCATTTTGATTCAAGGCAACTTGAGAAGGTTATTTAGAGGGCATTCCTTCTGCTGCTTACCAGCTTATTCATCAATATTACCAGTTTCCAAATGCTGTTAAATTATATATATTTTTTGCAGAATTATCAGTAGTTCTGTAAAAATATCAGATGGCAAAAAGTAATTAAGTAACAATGGCCTAGTAACATCATTGTTTTTTACACCCAATTTGTGTAAATGGGTTGTTCCATAACTGTATATCAATACCCACAATTCTGAATAAAATATTTGTAAGATTGAAGAAATAAAAATATATTCTTTTTAAATATTATATAATGTGGTTTCTATACATTTTTATTAGAAACCGTAGTATTCATCATTAAATCTAACAAAGAGTATCTAGTGTAGCATATTTGACCAAAAAATATTAATATAACAGTGAAAATTTGGTTCTAAACTAGTTCTCTTCTTGAATATGCTACATTATTTGTTATTAAAGTGGGTTGAAGGACATTTAAACTCTGAATTTTATTTGTGCATTAAATTTAAATGAATTTGTATGTTCTTTGAAGATTTTTAGTAGAGTTATTAATTCTTATGTACATTTAAAGTAAAACACCAAATACCTTTATTATTGATATTCCCACAGAGAAAATTAATATTGGATTTCAAGTCTAAATCTCTCTAGCTCTTAACCCCTTTTTCTTCATTGTAACAACTTTAAGTATCTTAGACTCACAATTAATGTTTTAAATTATGAGATTTTGTGTGAATACATGTTTATACTCTAATAAAAATATGCAAGTATACAAATTTTCTTACATTTATTATAGCACTAAGTTTAGTCTCAAATTTTTAATATTATTTTCTTATACTTACTATGTACATTGTTTACTGTATTTCTCTCTCTACCCAATTTGTTTTCTTTGTTCTTTTTGCATTGTTTTGTTTCTATAGAGATTTTATTTTTGCTCTTTGGTTATCTTACATCCCAAAAGTGCCTTTTGTAATGCCTTAAACTTTTTATCACAGCTTTTTAAAATTTTGTGTTTTTTTTTTTAAATTAAGTTTAGTGGAATCACATTGGTTAATAAAATTATATGTTTCAAGTTTAGAATTCTATGTAACATCATTTGTATATTGCATTATCACCTAGATTGTTGGTTTGCTAGCTTTCAAAGGTAGGCTTTGCATCCTATCTACCTCCAACGCAGGCTTTCACTGAGGTTACTTTATTTGACTTTCTTCTTTGATTTTCAAGCTATACCCCTTCTATTTCATTAGGGAACCTAATGCTCACATCTACACACCAATACCTATCACTGTATTGATTTTGTATAGCCAATTGAACATATAAGTATTTGTGATTTTGCCTTGTCTTTTCATGTGTAGTGCCCAGGGATTTTAGCTCTACTTAGTAGGACGAATAGGAAAAAGGTGCATCTACTCCAGCTTTCCAGAGGTGGAAGTTCAGTCTTTTACCTACCAAGTAGAGCATTTGAAACATACAAAATAATATTGTGATGGGTATGCAATTTTTAAATTTTATGTAATGAATGTAGTGATCATTAATGTTATCAACACATCAATTCACTGCCTGTTACAAGAGACACACAAACATATCTATCACTTTGCCCCAGGTATAAAATAAATTGTTTATTTATCATTCCATCCATTTTAAAAGGATTATCAATTTCCAGCTATTTATTTTATCCATTTAAAAATACTGTTTATTTCACATACAAACATATATGTGTCTTTATTTTCCAAACCAGTGGGATCATCTTTGCATAACATTCTACAATTTACAAAGTACCTATACTTTGTTTGATGTCTTTGCATATGCTTCCTGAAAAACATGTATTCTGGAACAATATTAACTTGACAAAATATTTTTGAAGCTGAGAGTTTGTATTATGTATTATACTTGGCTTATTTCAGCTTGGCAAACATATAGCTTTTTCATTCGACTCTGCCTCATTTGACTTTTTTGTATGTTCAGTATTCCTCTGAGACACATACATAAACTAGATAAAAAATTAGAATAAGCTAGTTTTTGTTCACTGCTCTTCATTTTCTGGGTAAGGTGTAATTATCTAGGCATAGTTTTAGCTTGCTTAGTATTATTCACATGTGAATTCACAGAGTCATAAATTGTATCTTGAAAGGGGTCACGACACTGAACTTATTCCAAATGCCACTTCTCATTTCAGCATCTCAAACTGCAGTATAAATGAAATGGTTTGGACTTCCCACCTGTCACACTTTTCAAAGTCAAAGTTGAAGAACACATTCTAGTTAATGAGCACAAAATTTAACCAACGAAATTCATGGAATACAGAGACAGTATTGTTCAGCTCCTGCTTCTCCATATACTTGCCTGTTATTGATTTCTTTAAATAAAATCTACAATTGTAGGGTGTTCAAAACAGAAGCATCATTAGAAACTATGACATAAACTTGCATTTTTCAGCATTATTAAAAATGAAAGGACCTATGGATCTTAAATAGCTTTTGATTTAATTGTAGTTATTTCTAGCAGTACAACTTATAGAACTATAATTTATCAAACTTTAAAGGTTATATAAATTTATAATAAAATTTTATTATGACTAATATTTAGAAATTTGATTAGAAATAATATACATACATTGATTCTTATTTTCTCCTTTTCAACAAAAATATAATTTTAAGTAGATCTTAATAAAGAGCAATAAAAATATAATATTCATGAGAAAAAAGTCACAAAATTTTCCCTGTTAGAAACATATATATCACTGTATCAGTAACTTTCTAAGTATTTTATAAATATTAACTTAGATCATCTTTATAACAATCCTTTGAGGTTGACACAACTAGGATCTCCATATTGTAGATGACGAAACTTAGTCACAGAGAAGTTAAGTTAGTGCCAAAGAACACCCTCCCTTCAATATTGAGGTGATATTAATATTAAAAACCAGAAATAAACTTCTTAATTTTTTTATGTAATAGACAAAATTCCTAGTACTAAATTTTTGGGGACTCATATACTTGTTTTTGTCTCAAGTATATGCATACGTGTTTTAATTTTGGCTAACACCAAATAACCAATTGCTTTTTAAAAAAATATATGTTTTTATTGATTTTTTAAGAGAGAGATAGAAACATCAATGTGAGAGAGAAACATCAATCTGCTGCCTACTGTATGCCCCCTACTGAGAATGGAGCCTACAACCTGGCCATATGCCCTGACCAGGAATTGAACTGGGACCTCTCAGTCCATGGGACCACGCCCAACCCACTGAGACCCACTGGCCAGGCATCAATTGGTTTTTTTGTTAATACTTGCTAATTTATGTATTTATCTCCATTAAAATCTGACTATAATCACCTTCTTATTCAACATTTCCTGAATAGCTTCAGTAATTTCTTTACTAGGCATTCTTTAGTGTTTCTTCTGTATTTGTATTACCTGTGTATATGTATTGGTTGACTTTACTCTTCAAGTTAATTTTTCTGAATGCCTGTATGTCAATTCAGCTATTAGTTAAGAGTGATTGAGTACAAGCACTGAGTGCAGGGACCCAGAGCACGCTCCAAGGCCTCACTTATTAATAGTTGGGTCATGGCAGTAGAGAAAAAAGGGAAGTGGAGCTCATTTTCTCTGACGGAGAGTTATCTTATAATTTTCCTTTTCCTCCAGTTAGAAGAAGAATAACTTTTATGTCAGCTACCTGGAGACGTGGCTTTAGGTTTTTTGGACAGAGAGACTATACAATGACAACAATATGGTGTAAGAACCCCATGTATATAAATGTAATTCTTGCTAGTGTCAATAAATGGGCTCAGTTGATTCATAGCTACACTCTATATCAACCAATCAATTGCAAGCAGTCAATGTTCTAAGAAAATCTTATAATGGTATAAAAAATGTGTTTACAGTTTAAGCCTGATACTTTACAAACTTAGACAAAATCCTGGTGATTATATATATATAAAAAGCGTAACTGAGATTAAGGCTATAAAGAGATTTTCCAGTATGTCTGCAAATACAATGCTTATTTCAATGATTTGCATTTGGAAGACAATGATTTTTTTCAAAAAAAATACTGTTTGAATCAATAAATGGATGTATGGATAAGTAAATGAACATTATAGCTCAGAAGTGTTTTTTGTTGTTACCTATTAACACTCGTCATAAAATTATATGTATAGAAAAATATGCACTGTTTTGTGTTAAATGATATCAGGATAGAATGCTTTTTCATGGATTTCCCCTTTTGCTTCTCTAACAAATTCCCACAAACTTAGTGACTTTAACAATACAAAGTATTATCTTTCATTTTACGTCAGAAGTCCAAAATTAATCTTACAAGGCTATTCAAGGTATCAGCAAGACTGATTCCTCCTGGAAACTCAACAGAAGTATACACTCCTTGCTTCTTCCAGCTTGAGAAGTTACTGGCACATCTTGGCTCCTGCCCACATTATTCCAATTTCCTTTCTCCTTCCTCCCTTTTATAAAGACCTTGTGATTACATTTAGACCACTTTGATAAGCTAGCCTCATCATATCAAAATCTTTAACTTAATCACACTTACAGAACCCCTATTATAACAAAGCTACCATATTCAGTTTCCAGTGTTTAGGATGTGGACATTTCTGAGGAGTCTTTATTCAGCCTATTCCTTCCTCCACCAAAAATATACTTAAAAAAAAATACATGTGTTTCAGTATGCTGATGGTCATCAAAATCATGGATAAGTACATATGATTCTGCCTCAATCAAAGAAAAATATTCAGGATTCTGGACTTTTCCAGGCTAATTAGGCTCTCCTCATTAATTACAGGTGCAGACATGACTCACACACCACTGTGCATTTAAGTTCTGCCCCTAACGATATTGTACACTTTATTAGCTGTAGAGAAACATCAAAGGAAGACTAAAGTGGAATAAAATCAAATAAAGGCAGCTGGCACAGGAAATGGACATTAAAAAAATAAGACAGTGAGGAATATAAGAGGAACAGACTCCTTTGACCATATTTTTATATGAAGTGAAATTATGGTGTGCTCCTTCAAGGATATAAAGATATTTTGTTGGTATATTACTCAGAAATGCAGTTAGGTGAATGTAACAGAAACCTGCAAGGTCTTAAACAAATGAGAGCCTATTTTCCTTCCTGAAAAAGCAATCTGGAAAGTGGAAACTTTGGTTTTGCATTGACAGCTACTTCTATCTCTCTTCTTTGCCGTATACAGTTTTGTCATAACATGGTTGTTCTACCTCCAGGTATCCTATTTGTCTTTTAGAAACCAGACATTGGCTGTACCAGTTTACATCATTCCCAGTAGCAGTGAATAAGGGTTTGTTTTTCTCCACAACCTCTCCAACATTTGTTATTACTTGTCTTGTTGATAATAGTCATTCTAACAGGTGTAGTTTTGATTTGAAATAGTTAGTGAAGTTGAGCATCTTTCAATATATTTGTTAGCCATTTGTATGTCTTCTTGGGAGAAGTGTCTGTTCATGTCCTCTGACCATTTTTAATTGGGTTCTTTGTTTGTTTGGTGTTGAGTTGTTTGAGTTCTTTGGATATTAATGCCTTGTCGGAGCTGTTGTTTGTAAATGTAGAGATCATGTATCATATATTTGTACACTTGAAACCTATATAATCTTATTAGCCAATGTCACCCCAATACATTTAGTTAAAAAAAGGAAATCAAACATGAAGAAATAAACTAGAAAATAAATATGTGCTGGATGCACATAAGAAACAGATAAAATTTCCTTGAAGTCTAAACACACAACTCTCTTATCTTGCATTTACAAGACTCTGTCACAGGGCCTACAAGGTATCATAGAGCTTAGGAAGAAGCTGGACACACTACTTTCTCCCAAGTATGAGATTAGATTTTGCTCAGGCCACTGCCAACATCTGTCAGAGTTTGTTAACAGCTTTCTTATATGTGTTTTCTCATACAATTCATAATCAAGGCTGGTGGTTCTCAAGAGAAGTTGGTGGGCAGCATTTTAATACACTTGAGGAGATTGATCAAAATACACATGACCTCTAGCTTCTCCATTATGATTATGGCATTATGAAATACATTGTGGGCATAAAGGCATAAACGTAGATTTTCTGGAGAGAAATTCCATACCTTCTCTTTTTCATCTCCCAGTGTTCAATAACTACCACAGTACACATATAATGAATTAGGAACCTTCCACAAGCAATGCAGCAAAAGTATGGGTCTCTAATCTTTATGCAAAGATTGTTCCCGAGAAAATTAATGAGGAGTATTTCTTACACTACCTTCTGCATTTCTGTTTAACTGCAAACTACAGTTGAGAAATATCTAACTAATGAGATCTAGGAGATGCAGGGAGCACGTGTTTAAAACAGATAACCCACGGCATTATTCAAACGAGATAATGACTCTTTTAAATTAAGAAAAACTATAATGAAAGACTCAATTATTTAGAAGATAAATAATTTTTACTGACAAAGAGGATGTTTTGGAGACGATTAATCATTATCACCTTTATGTCTTCAAATTTAATGTTGGCAGAAAATGGTAGTCTATTTTATTGTATACTATATTTATAAAGGATAATTTGTAGTTCTTATTCAAGAAAAACCATGATACTTTGAAAAATATAATATTTTTTATTATACATACTTTTTACCTATAATTTTTTTCTGAGAGGAAGAACACATTCCTTTACTAAACTTTAGATGTAATAGCAGGCTAAGAGCGGGAACTATCTTAGCTTAATCCTAATTAGCTCAATAATTTTATGGAGTTTAATATAGAAATAAATGAATAAACTATTTTATTTAATATGACTGCTAAAAAATTGTGGTGGGTGACAAGACAAATGTTTCTTTCCCCTAAATGAAACAATTCAAAGTATCTTCAATTTATTTTTTCATGTGACTCTATAAAATAGGTAAACTTTTGAAATTTATCCTATTGGCTTCCTGAGAAGGGAAAAAGTAAGCAGAAGGAAATAGAAACTGGAAGACGTATATGGAGCAAAGTAAATCTGAATTGCAATAATAAACATTTTTATGCCACCAAAATAATTATTTCTATATTTCCATAACTTTTGTCAAGGCACTTTTATATTTTGATGGCCTTGTTGTTAATAAATAAGAGATAACCCTTAAGACCATTAATATTTATACCAAAAGACATTTGAAAATTCTCATTTACTAGAATTACTATATAAGAACAGATAACATAATGATTAGAATGGGCACATTACATCATATTAGAACATCGCAGAAGTTTTAAAAAGTATATTTTAGAGTTAAGGTTTCAGAAGTTGACAAGGGTCTAGAAAGGGCTCTGTTTTGTTTTATTTGTGTGTTCCTGTTTCACATTCCTTCTAAGGGGAATTGCCTTTGCAATGTCCTCAAGAGGGAGTAGATTAAGTTTCTATTTGTACATGTATAACTAAATCCTAGAATATGATTCCATTATCAGGCCACAGCTAATTTGTAATCAAAACTAGTTGGTGAATAAATAAAACATATATAAATATTCATTTATTCATTATATATGAATATATTATATATTTCGATGAATATACATATATGCATTTTGTATATTTATATATATATGTATCTCTCACACACACACACACACACACACACACACACACACACACAAAGACAAACATACTGAACATTAGCCTAAGAAGTGGTCTGGTCAAAGAAAATTGTTGGAAAATGATGGTAAATACCAAATTGAACTAATCATATTGTTTTGAATTTTGAGTCACATTAATGGTGTACTATGTTTGCAATATGGAAGTCCAAGATTCTGTTGAACAGCTATTGTTCTTCAGAAGTTAATCAGTGGAGTTGTTACTAATATGCTAGAACTATTGCTGTGTGTTATAATGATATCACAGAGTCTGTAAGGCTTAACCAAAGAGTTAAGTTTATTGCTATTGTTTATATATATATATACATATATATATATATGTATATATATGTATATATATATATATAATTAACCTGAATTTTTAGAAATTAACTGAATGATTCTGTTTCTTAAAAACTGGAAGAGTGTGAAGAATTACACAAATTCATGTCATTTTAGCAAGCCCCCTTTATATCGTGACTTTCCAGGGTTCCATGGTAGTTTAGGTCAAGACAGATGATGTAGACTTCTGTGCATAAGGTTTAAAGTAATGAAAAATTTCTTACCATATTTTCGAGAGGAAGTGTTCTAGTCTCCAGACAGATTGAAAACAATGTCTAATCATTGTGTCTTTTTTAAAAATATTTTTTATTAATTTTTAGAGAGAGAGGAAGGGAGAGGGAGAGAGAGAAACATTGATGTGAGTGAAACATCGATGTCTGCTTCCTGCATGCCCCCTACCAAGGATCGAGTCAGCAACCTGGTCATGTGCCTCGACTCAAAATCCAACTGGCAGCTTTTCAATGCACAGGTTGACACCCAACTAACTGAGCCACACCAGCCAGGGCTAACCATTGTGTTTTTATAATACAAAGAACATCATGTGGAAACCGAGAATCGTTTTCATGCATTATATATTGTTAAGCTTCTTGAGAAAAGAAAAAATTAAAAGGAATGATTTAAAAATATGACATGGGGGTGTTGAGCCTCCTACTAGAACTCACACAGTAGAGGACCTCTGGCTTTGCTGTTTATTAACAATGATTCTGGTTTACATGACACTTTTATGTAGAAGCAGGAGGCTATTTGGGATTTTAAAATGTGAATTATATTTCCATTGTATTTCCACTGAATTATGAGCCAGGGAATTATTTAATATTACTGGTGCTGTTCACTAAGAAGCTGATTCTCTTTGGAGTGTTAATGAAGGATGGGATTTCTTGCATCTGCAGGACAGCTTAAATGTCATTCTGAGAATTCTTTTTCAGGTAAATTGCATATTTCACTGTTACCTTGGTAGAAAGAATTCTAATATAAAGATAATGTTATTTACACTTAAAAAAACAAGAGAATATTATAATTTATTAAATTATTCTCAGATTTTGGAAATAAAATTAAATAGTTTGTGACTAATTTAAGTGGCTATACTATGGGGGGAAATGTATAAGGTACACTTTTCAGAACTCAGTGTGGAAAGGGGTGATTGTGCCTAAAAAATAAATGATCTGGGTATTAGATACAGTAAACTTGGTCATCGCCTGTAGTTTACAACCCAGTATAGACTCAGAGTTGATTTGTATATAATCTAGTATAATGCCATTCTATTCATCTTTGCCTTGTACTGTGTTCCTATGCCACAAATACATTACATTGTTCCCTTATTTTGATTCGTTTTGCTCTGTACACAATCCCATCAATATATTGATGATGATAATTAAAATCATGATTGGTATTATCACACCTGGAATTTTATATGTACAATACAGTACGCTAAGCTCTTATATGCATGATTTCATTTTATACTCCAATCAACCCAATGCAATAGGCATCAACAGAGTGGCTAAATGATTTGGCTCCGGAGTCAACGCATATCCTCTATTTTCTGCTCTATCAATAATGAGCTCTGTGACCTTATTATCTACCTCCCTATGTGTTAGTATCTCACACACAGGCGTCTCATCATCATAAAATGACAATGACAATAATATGTCCTATTCAGTCTGTTGTGAGTTGCTTGGCACATGAAAAGCAGTTCGTAAATTATTGTTGTTGTTATTAATATATTTAGATCCATGTTACTGTTAAAAAATTAAAAGATGCAAAGGAATTTTTCAATAGTATATAGATACTAAATAATTTACTACATAAATTTGGATCTAGGTATTTTTTCTGAAATCCGAACCACACTTTCAAATACTGGGCTGTACTCTCTAATAATACTAATATATGTTTTCCCAATATTATCAATATTTTAACCCTTATCAATGGAAAATCCTATACTCTTTATATAAAGAGGCTAAATGTTTTAACTGAATATAATTGAAGCTGGGGGTATAAATGCTTTATGCTGAGTATAGTAAATATTTACCAATATAGTATGTAAATAGATGAAGGAGGCATAATCTTCATATTTTGAGAATTGCCCTTTTGCTAGCATCTATGCATAGTGGAATAGTTCTTGTTGGAAGGAATAAATAAAAATAACTTTATAAACAGATGCATGTGCTTCTATGAGTAAACTTAAAAATGAATGTAAATTAGCAATTCTGAATTGTGGGATGAAGAAGGTATGACAACTGATATTTATGGGGAAATGGAACTAACAGCTATGACAGAGTACTATGGCTCTACATAGTCACTTTTTCTTTCTTTTTAATCCTCATCCAAAGATATGTGGATATATTTTTATTGGTTTTGGAGAGAGAGAGGAAAGTAGAGAGAGAGAGAAAAACATCGATCAGTTGCTTTTAGTAGGCACTCCAACCAGGGATCAAACCTGCAACCTAGGTATGTGCCCTGACTGGGAATCAAATCCACAATCTTTTGGTGTATGGGACGATGCTCCAACCAACTGAGCCACCTGGCCAGGGCTATATAATCATTCTTATATTAACTATCAAATGATTCTATAAGAATTATTATTTCAATTTTAAAAGTCATAAAATTGATACTCATAGTTATTGAATAAATTTCTCAACATAATAGTAATGAAACAAAAGATTAATAAAGACCAATAAAAGAGAAAAAATGAGAAAATAATTTTTTAGTAAAAAATACGTGTCTGTTGCAATTAAACCGGAAGATCATTTAGAATGGTATCCTAATAACTTGTAACAGTTTTAAATAAAAACCTGCCTACTGCACTGGTTGATGTTTTGGGCTAATACCATTACCACACTGAACCAATGATGAGCGCCATTTTTCCAGTTTCACTTAGTCACCTAGTTTTTTATTTGGTATACATTTGACTTATCTTAATGTACAGTTCTTATAATATTTATAACATTTTAGTGATGCTTTTAAGTATAATTTGTTCCATTAGGTTAATTTGATCTATTTTAGGGATTAACTAATAAATTATTAAAAACAAAACAAAAACTACAGAGATAGAATCATTCAAAGTTGGTCTTGGTCAAAATCACTAAATAATAGAAGCAGGTCAGGTAGTTATATTTGTGCTGGATAAATTCCATGTACGAAGCACGGAAACATTACAAGGAGTTTGGGGGTATGGGAGCATTCTCTCCAACCTCTCAGTGGAAAAGTCATTCAGCAGAAATATAGAGGTCAAGTAAGCTTCCCGTGAGAAAGTCCCCTGGAAGCCAGTTCAGTTTGCTGTGGTTGAAAAATAGAATAAAGCAAGCACAGCACTGTAGACAAAACAGTGTTTATGCTGTTAAATACATTCCTTCAGTTTTGAAGACAATGTCCATTTTATCCAGAGCATAAAACTACTATTAAAAGAAATGGGGATGTGAAAGGGAGGATGAGTATCAAATTAGAAAGGAGGATAATAGAGGAGTGAAGA
The DNA here is from genome assembly GCA_030848825.1 of Tadarida brasiliensis. Classification (NCBI taxonomy): domain Eukaryota; kingdom Metazoa; phylum Chordata; class Mammalia; order Chiroptera; family Molossidae; genus Tadarida; species Tadarida brasiliensis. Next base: position 33,074,906 of record CM061260.1, read on the forward strand.
TCACCCAGTATTATTATCTAAAAAATACAGTTAACAATATACTTATTAGAAGAGTGTCCTAAAGCTTATCTTAGATCATGTGTAGGATACTATCCAGCACATGATACAATCTGAAATTTTATTTTGTTTTCCTCTCTCAAACCTCTCTTCATAGATACAAAATAAAAGCCCCAGTTTATGGTTTAAGTTCACTCTATCCAGTCTCCCTCAAAGTGTATCAGCAGAATCACAATTTTTACACATTCGTGTCTTTTGTGATCTTTTGCTTTTAGTAATATCTCTTTGCAGAGCTAGGATTCTTGACAGGAACTATGTGTGTGCTTTGGGACCAAGAGACTCCAAATTAAAATGCAAATCTCCCTTTCAGTAAAACTTGCAATTTCTGTAGAAAATAAGCAAGCTAATGGCATGCTGACTTTATCCAATATGGTTTAATTTATCGTGTTGCCCAGAGATAGTTCTTACCTTGAGGCAACTGGGATCCATTCCCACAAATGAAATGCCTGAGCTAAGCCTAAGAAATTGGGGAAAAAGACAATGGGGAGTCATTTTCTTCTCTGTTTCTTGATTTGAAATCAGCTTCAAGTGAGCAGATACCAAATTTTGAGATACTCCACTGGCTAAGAAACTTAAGGTACCCTCATTGAGGCTATAATTTGGAATATAGAAAATCTGTATTATCAATTAAATAATTATAAAACTAGAAAGCTACCCATCTTTATATTATAAAATGTAAATATGATAGGATGTCTGGAAGACAATGAATAACTTTTAATTAATTTTTAAAGTTTTCAATATTTTTATTTTGAATGCAGCTTAAAATTGTTGATACCAGGTACCTTAAAGTATATACTGTGCTGCTTTTATTTTTCTTCTGTGCATGCTACATTCTTTGTTTAAGCATTTTTATTTATCAAAATTATTTAAAAATACACATTTTAACATCTCATATTTAATATTCCATGTTTCCACAAACACATTGAATTTGATTCTGTTTCATTGTAGTATCAATATGTTTTATATTTTTCTTTTACTTTACATTATTTTCTATGTAATTCATTCAATATAGGAATTAATTAAATGCTTACTCTGCTAAGTATGAGGAATACAAATATGATGGAGACGTTTGGTTCTACTTTGTAGTAGTTCATAGTGTATAACTGTTCAATAGAATTATATTAAAAGTCACAAAGGTTATTTTAAAAAGTAAAACAAAACAGTTAAATTAATTTTAATTATTTATTATTATATATAAATATTATTTCAGAAGGTAATTAATACAAAAACTTACTGCGATATTTTCTTTTTCTCATTCTTAGTCTTAGAAATCTTATATGGGTTTTATGATTATGGTATATTTCAACTTTGGCATATCCATATTTCAAGTGCTCAAAAGCCACATATGGCTAATGGCTATTCTATTGGACAGTGCAGGTGTAAGAAATCAATGAAGATGTATGTAAATAACACAAAATGCACTTAGAATGTTGAAGAATGCTAGCGTTATATTGTGGGGAAATTTTAAAAGTAAATCTGTGGTAGAGAGACTCTTCAGCAGAGTAAAGTGTCTTCTTACATAGTCAGGGAAGTAAGATCTCCAGGAATGCAATGGGATCAGCCTTACTTATTTAAATTTACTTCAACAGCTGCAGATGTGGAAATGCTGAGTCAGTGAATTTTGATAAACTATAGTTTATAAATCTTGTCTTGTACCTTAGCCTTTCAAAAACTTAACACTAGGAGAGTAAAACAGATACAATCATGAGTGGTCATAAAATGGAGAAAATTATGTTTAACGGAACTCTAAGGTACTTGGGAAAATATATCAGCTTTAGGGGGCTACTTCCATCAAGAAAAACCTGTATATGTGGTGAAACTGGGCACTACACATGTCCATACTCTATGATTCTGTGATTCTAAGACTAGATAATTTCCCTAATGTAATAATTTGACATATATTGAAACTCCAATAAAATATTGCACAAGTGGAAATAATTATCAATTCTAATTTTGATATGTCAAGGAGCAAATATTTTAGTGTATTTTCAGAGCTACTATTTCTACTCTTTCATTTAGAAAACTTTTTTTTGACAAATATTTTTATAGGACAACATTTGTTGAATAAATTGTCTTTTTGTATAACTCTTTCGAATGTTGACTAGATAGTTCAAAATCTTAGGCCTTCATTTCACACAATTCTGGCATAGATGATATTTATCCAATAAAAGAGAGGTTTCTCAACTTTAGTACAGTTTACATTTCAGGAAAGGTAATTTTTTTATTGTGGGGGGCCAATAAGTACATTGTAGAATGTTCAGCAGCATCGTTGGCCTTTATACGTTAGATGACAGTAGCACTATACAAGTCGTAACAATTCAAAACATCCCCACGCATTGCCAAATGTCCTACATGGGGCAAAAATCACCTTCGGTTGAAAATCATGAACAAAAAGTAGTAGGTCCATCAAGATTCTTTCAATATGTTGAAAAATTCTGAAGTTTAATTATAGAGACTCAAAATTAAGCCTGATTTGTTTACTATCTGTTCTATCATCTTTTAATTTGGTTACTTTCACTGCGCTTTGTATAGATAAGTTTCAAGGTCTTCCCATTTACAAACTTTGTTTCCAACGGTGGCATTTCACTAGACTCTACAAAAAAATAAAGTTTTTTAGGTTTCATAATGGGGAATTATTTATTTCAAAATTTTCACATGCTGTTATAAATTGCAACCAAATTTAGAAAACATATGAAAAAATCCAATGCCCTGTAGACTTACATTTATTTTTTAAAAATATCTTGTAAAAACTCCAATATTTGTGATATCTTGATAGCAGATAGCAAAGAGACAAAGTGAATCTTGACCTCTTAAAATATATTTTAAAAATTCAATATCTAATTTCTCACAAAAATTTTCTTTTTTTTAATCCTCACCCAAGGATATTTTCACATTTATCTTGAGACAGAGTGGGAGAGAGAGAGAGAGAGAGAGACAGAGAGAGAGAGACAGAGAGAGACAGAGAGAGACAGAGAGAAACATTGATGCAAGTGAGACACATCGACTGGTTGCCACCTGCACAACCTCAACCGGGGCCGGGGACGAACCTCAACCAAGGCACGTGCCCTTGGCTGAAATCGAACCCGGGTCTCTTTGGTCCATAGGCTGACGCTCTAACCACTGAGCCAAACCAGCCAAGGCACAAAAATGTTCTAGTTAGAAACTTTATTTGTGTATTACTATATGATCCAGCAATTCCTCTTTTGGGTATCTACCCCCAAAATTTGAAAACATTGGCAAAGATATATGTATCTCTATATATGTGTATATCTACATACCATTGCAGCACTAGTCACAGTAGTTAAGATATAGGAACTGAAGTGTCCTTCAATAGAGGATTGGATAAAGAAGAAGTGGTACATATATACAATGGAATACTACTCAGCCATCAGAAAGTATGAAATACTGCAATTTGCGACAACATGGATCTTGAGAATATTATGCTAAGAAATAAGTCAGACAGAAAAAGTTAAGAACCATATGATTTCACTCATATGTGGAATATAAAACTGAAAGTAACAAACTTACAAGCAAGACAAACAAAAAAAACTGAAAGACACACAACAGTATGATGGTTACCAGAGGGAAGGGGTGGGGATCAATAAAGGGTAAAGGGGGTCAAATATATGGAAGGAAAAAGATCTGACATTGGGTGGTGGGCACACAATACAATATACAGATGATGTATTATTGAATTTAACACTTGAGACCTATATAATTTTATTAACAAATGTTATCCAATGAATTTAATAAAATTAAAAAATACTTTATTTGTTTATATTAGACATACTTGTAAGTTTTGAAACTTATACCTCTTATTTTGATTGATTATCATGTTTATGTTAGATACAATTATAAATTATTAAGGATCTACAGATAATTCAAAATACATTTTATGCTATATTGAGTTCATAATATAATAAATAACATCATCTTGACCATGACTCCATTAAAATATATATTTTCTTCAATGTTGGATTTTTAGATTAATTTTTGGTAGCACTATATAATAATAGTTTGGTCACATGAAATATGTAAAATTATGAGACCATTATTAGAATAAATTGATTTTCTATTTGAAGCAGATGGCACTGGCCTCACTCTAAGTATTTGCAAAGACCTTTTAATAGAGTCAACACTTCACAGCTATGGCTTCACTTTTTGCAAAACCACAAAAACCTTATTTGGAGAGAGTGTTTACAGAAGTAATCAAGTTACGAAGAGGTCACCGAGGCGGACCTTAATTTAATATGACTGATGTCCTTTTAAAAAGAAAAATTTGGACACAGAGACAGACATCTGAAGAGGAAACACAAGGTGAAGATACAAGGAGTCACCTTCTACAAGCCAAGGAAGGCCTACGACTCTGAGAGGCTAGGAGAGAAGCATGGGACAGATCGTTCCTCATAGCTCCCAGAAAGAATAAACCCTGCTGACATTTCCAGCCTCCAGCACTGTGAGCCAGTCCAATTCTGTTGTTTAAACTACCAGTTTGTGATGCTTTATTACAGCAGCCCTAGGAAACTAATACAGGTTCAGGAGGAAAATTCTCAACCTTGTAGTCTGCATAATTTTCTTTTTTAATTTTTTTAAAAATATTTTTTCTTTATTGATTTTAGAGAGAGAAAGGAAGAGGGAAAGAGAGATAGAACCATCAATGAGAGAGAACACTGATTGGCCGCCTCCTGCATGCCCCCCACTGGGGATCAGGCCCACAACCTGGGCATGTGCCCTGACCGGGAATCGAACCGGTGACCTCTTAGTGCATGGGTCGACGCTCAACCAGTGAGCCACACCTGCAGGGCTAGTCTGCATAATTTTCAATTAATTATTGAATTTTGTTTAGCTGCTATTTCATTTTACTATCTGTTGGAAATTCTTTTGCTAACTTCTAAGTATGAAAAAAAAAGTTGTATTTTTTTTTTTTTACCTTGGAATTCACTGTGTATTTTAGCAATTGATGTTATGTGTATATCATAATAAAACTTTAAGCTAAAATATTCTGTCTAAAAATTGTGAGTGTTTCAGAAAATAATGGTATATTATGGAACTTATAAAACTTAAAATAAATACTAAATACTAAATATGAGCTGTGAGTTAGCACAAATCTTTTATAAGTTATGTCACTGGATTGGATTACTTTACATAGGATACATTTTTAAAAGCTGGAGCAGTGCAGATAACTGATTTTCAATGATGCTATATATCTTTTCTATGCCTGATTAGCTGCTTGCATTATTTATAGCTCTGAGTTTGTGATGGAAACATAGGTTAAGAGTCATGAATCTTTATGCCTTAGTTGACAAGGCAACTAATACATCATTAAGCTTCCCCATTCTTGTTAAACTTACCTGTAAACCAATAGTGTCAGATCTGAATTATTTTTGATATTTAATCTATTGATGAACTGCAAAGGTTAAAATTAAAGTGTGATTTATGCTGTGATCAAGAGCATGGAGTTAGAGTACCAAGTGATCGGTGCAAATTATAACCATAACTATACTTCAGGTTCTGCTTTATAGCTCTGCTACCAAGCTCTACATTCCCCTTTTCCCTCAAGGAGATTTCTTAGGATAAGAGTGCTGATAAAAATCAGTCTTTCAGATCTTGATGACTTTGTGAACAAAGCCAAAGCACCTGTTTTATTCCCCCTTTTGTAGTTTTATTCAGCTGGAATTTTAAGACTTTGAACAGAAGAATGTGAACAATACGATCTGTGCTCTATTACTTGTAGCCAAGTATTACGGATCAGAAAAGCACTCATTGCATTTCATGGTAGTTCAGAAAAGCTTGATATCTCTCCTAGTTAAGGGAATAAAAGCTTTACTTTCCTGTATCTCTAGGCTCTATTTGAAGGCTAGCACATCAGTTCTCCTCAGCTTATCTCATTTAAGCAGACAGGTTTCAATGATAGCAGGTTATCAAGAGACATGTAGGTACAGATTTAAGTCAAATATAAAAAATAAATAAACCCACTGGGCCAGAATGGCAGAATATCAAAGGTTGTGTATTAATTTGGCTGGATTATCTTAAATGTAAATGAGTAAATATCATTAAGCCTGAGGGTGCTGGCAGCAGGAGTCTCTGAAATGTCATTACTTCCTCCCAAATATTAGATGTGATCTAACTAGCCCATGGGGTTGTATTAATAGCTTAATCATTATATCTCACCAAAAGATGAAAGATGAGATTTTTGCCTTCAATTTTTTCCTTTTTTTTTTTTTTCCATCTTGAACTAAAAGTCAATGTGCACCATATCCTTTGGATTAAATGCTTAATTTTTTGCCTGCTTGTGCATGCAATTTGATCAATATTTTAAGTTTACAAAGAGTCATCTCTGGACTTACTCTTGTACTTATTTTACTTATTTAAGAAAATATACATTTAAGTACATTTTAATGATTATAGTAAAATCACAATCTCATAAGAAAATCCATTATATAAGATTTTTTTCTTCTCTGCCTCAAACGAAAATATTTTTTCTTTTCTTTTATTTCCTGAAGTAAACAATCAAATTTCCATTACCTAATAAATGCACATGACTCCATTAATGACTATATAAAAATTAAAGCATTGCTTAATCCAAATTTACATTTCAGTAGAATTGTTTTTTTGATAAAAATGTTTAAAAATTGTGATCCATTTACATATTCATTTTTTTTTTTTATCCTCACCCGAGGACATTTTTTCATTTTTTGTTCAGATAGAGTGGGAGGGAGAAAGAGGAAGAGAGAGAGAGAGAAACATCGACGTGAAAGGGACACATTGAGTGGCTGCCACCCGCATGACCGACCAACCAGGGCCGGGGACAAACTGCAACCGAAGGCTGGGAACAAATTGCAACGGAGGTACATGCCCCCAGTGAGAACCGAACCCGGGTCTCTCCGGACCGCGGACCGACGCTCCAACCTCTAAGCCAAATCGGCCAAGGCAGATAAGATATTTATTTATCACTTACTTGCTATGGTTTATCTTAATACATACTGCTCTCAGTAACACTGGTTTACTAAGCAGTGCCAATCAATATAACAAGAATTGTCAGTCCACAGCCTCCTACTTCCCTGACAGAACAGACATATATTTTCTGAACAAGTTCCACACTGCCTACCCTGTTCTTCACTTGAAATCTCTGGTCTATGAAACAGATGTATTTGTGTGTGTAAATATATATAAATATAAGCTTTAGGGCAAGTAAAAATGACTATTTTTTTTAAGTTATTTTCTTGTATTACAGACATTTCAATGAAGCTATTCAATTAGCATCAACCTTTCCTAAATGTTAAGTATCTCATTGGATGCTAGAGATATGAACATGAATAAGACAATATTCCTGTTCTTTATTTAAGAGAGATTGTAGCAAGTTTTCCATTTGTTTCTTTATTTTCCCAAGTTTCTTGTATTGTTAGGTTGGGGGCCCTCTGACTGATTTTATCCAGTGGATCTTGCATAGAAGTGAGGTGTGTCACTTATAATTCAAGTACTTAAGAGCTATTTTCAGTTCTCTACATTGTTACTTCAGCAGTGACACCAAGATAAATGTATTAGATGATACTGAGCCATAATTCGGTCTTAAAGCTTGAATTACTACTTAAAAGGAAGTGCCCTGGAGAGAAAGGCCTTGCATCAAGCCACTGAGACAGTGAGATTTGTTTGTTACAGCATAGTTTATTCTGTTCTAACAAATGCAATCTAGATTGCTTTAACTGAAAGGGATAGAAATCCAATTGGAATTAACATAAGAAAATTAAAGTATTGCAATGATACAAAGTTATCTCCTCTGAATGGTGTATCATTTCAACTCTACAAAATATAGGGATATAGATGGGCCTTAAAGAGAACTGGAAGCAGTGCTTTGGACATCTTTAAACAAGTTTTGATCTCTAATCTCTGCTTCTGTGTATAGTGATATTATTCATTTCACTGCCAAGAAGTTTCCTCCCCACGGGAGTAAATATGACTCTGGGAGCTTTAACCTTAGATGCCTGTCACCCAAATGCCCCCTCTTCCTTAGTAATAATTGCATTATCCAGGAGACCATACTGATTTGGTTACCTTTATTCAATTGCACATGCTGAGACAAATCAATTTTAGCCACTTGAGTGGAGTTCAATTTGAATCACAAATCCAAGCCTTTATAAGAAATTTTTGACAGATATGTAGACTATAGTAGTTCATACTTGAATCATTTGTTTGAAAAGATGAGGTGAAACCTTACCCAAAAGAAGTTATTTCTAGAAGTGAGAGTGATCGTTACAAAATATGTATAGTTCTTAACAATACATAATTTTTAAATTAACAAAATCAAATTTATCTAGTTTGTTCATTCTACAAATACACACACACACACACACACACACACACGCACACTGTTGGGTATATTGGAGTTAAAATAATACACAAAACAAATAAGATCTGTACCATCATTGATTTTATATTATAAATTCTTGCTTTTAATTTTGCTTTGGAATTAAATATCCAGAAATAAAGAATAGTCAGAACATTGTCAATTCCCAGGAGGCTGAAAAGGTCCTTAGATAGTTAATATTTAAATAACTTATGTAAACTAAAACAAACTTGCTCTGTCAAATATGGTGCTTCTGAGCACTAGAAAGAAGAACCAAGCAAATAACTCAAGCATTGAAAATAAGTGAGAGCACGAGGCTTAAGACTGAACATGGCTTCTGAATGAGTAATTTTTGTTCACTTGTCAGTCAGAATTCAGTTAGGAAAGCAAAGTTACTCTGAGTAAGATGAGTATAAATGATATACTATCTAAATTATACCTTAGACAGATGTGGAAACAGCTGGTGAAGGAAATGTAAGAGGATCAGGAAAAAAATCAACAATAATGTAGCTGAAGCACTGGTGTGAGAGGACAGGTAAGACTCAGAAATCAGAGACACTGGTCGCATCTGGCCCATGGAATGAGTTCACAAAGGGGAGCTTGTAGAAAGATCTATAGGAAGCTGTTGCCTTAGTATACCTATTGGTTCTGTTGGTCTGTATCCAAGAATTCAATGATGAGCCTGGGGACACTGTTGAAGAACAGATTCAGCAGTTGGAAAGACAACAATTGAAAAGACATGAAACAATGTGACCTGCCGGTACCTCTGTTGTTCTGTCACTGTATCTGACTGTGATAACCTTCCAATAATAATGGCTGCTACTTCATTTTACCACCCAAATCTTCTGTAAGTATTTATTTTGGCCAATTAAAACTCAGAGCCATACAGGGAAGCAGATTCTGGGGAATACAATTCTTGTTTGTGTCTATGTTAGTACAGAAAAATACAGTACATAAGGAAACAGAGCAGTATTACTTTTTTCATAATAGCAATTAAGGGGAAATAACTGATTAAGTAAAATACAGCATGTTAAAGCACCTCCATAGTGGCCTCTGTTTTATTTAGAAATGTAATTTTATTTTTATTTAAAAATGAATTATTAAACTGAACATAAAATGTTTATAGAATGTTTACATAAAATAGTTCAAATAATATTTGTACATTTTATCATGTCATTGATTGTTCATAGACATTATATCCAAATCAGTTTTCCACTATTGATATTTTGGAAATAACAGTGTATCTGAGATTTCTCCCCTGACAGCCCAAGAAATTATCTTAGGTAGAGCATTTATTAGTATTAGATGTCAGAAATCCAAAACATACTTGCTTATATACAAAGGAGGAATGTATTTATTTATAAAATGGAGAGTTCAAAGGGAAGCCTTCAGGTACAGATATATACAAGCACTTAAATATAGTGGGATGCTGCTTTTCTCTCTCAGTGCTCCAATGCTCTCTGCACTGGTTTTATTATTAGCAAACCTCTATTCATATGGTAGAATAAAGGAATTGGTCAAGAGTTCTTCCAAGGTTTCATGCTAACATCAACCACATGAGAGTGTTTCTTTCTTCATAAGTCAAATAAAACTTCAAGAGATGGTGTTCACTAGCTTGACTTAGCTATATTCCTGTCTCCAAAGCAATCACTGTAGCATGGCCTAAACCATATGCCCATTTATACAAAGGTAGGTAAGATGTATTCATACTAAGGTATCATAAATGGATTCCTAAAAAGAAAGAGAGCCTAATGTTTCTAGAACTAGGAGGAATTGCTTATGAGAAAGTATTATTGGTTGAATTTTGTGCTTCCCCAAATTCATGTGTTGACCTTATTTAGAAATAGGATAATTTGCAGATGTAAGCAAGGTTAGGATGAGATCATTAGGATGGACAATCCAATATGACTTAGAGTCCTTATAAAAAGAGGAAATTTGCACACAGAGATATTCACATAAAGAGAGTGCCATTTGATATTAACTCAGAGAGTAAGATGATTCTTTTACAAGCCAAGTCAAGAAATGCCAAAGATTCCCAGAAAATCCCCAGAAGCTAGGTGAGAGGCAAGGAAAAGATTATCTTTCATAGTCCTCAGAAGGAACCAACTCTGTACAGTTTGATCTTGTACTTATAGCTTCCATGACCTTGAGACAATAAATTTCTGTTGTTTAAACCACCCAGTTGGCCATCCTTTGTTACAGCAGCCCTAGAAAACTAATACAGAAGGAAAAACAATAATTGTCCATTACAGTAGCTATTCTAGATGAGCTCTCTAAGATATATTCCAGTATTTACTATAGTATACCAAAAGCCTAATTATGAAATTTTCAAAACAAAAATTTTTTTTTACCTTTCACATAAAGATAGGAGGTAATGTGTTCAAATCTCTTTGTATGGGAGCCTACTTGCATCAATCCTTATTGATATCAGGCATTGTGTCTGATCAATGTCATGATGTATACCTCAGAGTCTATTAGAGTTCCTTGCATGACAAAATAGGTGTCAATTAATATTTATTTGTTTTAAAAAACCATAATTTTATAGTAAAAATTTACTAACTGGACGTTGGTGGAATGTGCTAGGCACTAGATTAGTTACTATCATGGAGAGAGACAAAAAGACACAAAACTTCACTTTGAGAAGTGTATCAGTTTTCTATTGTTATTATAATAAATTATGAAAAACTAGTGACTTTAAAACAAAATAAATGCATTACTTTATAATTCCGTGAATTGGACATTTGACTCGGGTCTCAGTTAGCTAAGTCCAAGCTGTTGGCAGATTTGAGTTCCTTTCCAGAGGATCTAAGAAAGGTCTAGGTCATTGTTTTCTCAGCTTCTAGTGGACACCCATTCTCCTTGCTTCACCCTGGACCCCCTTTCTCCATCTTAAAACTCAGCATAGTTGCATCTCTTATTATTCCTCCATCAAAGACAACCTACCAGCCTGGGATGTCTTGGTATTTTGGGAACACAGTCAACAAACAAGCCCCTGATGCTGCCCTGGGAAGATCTTCCCCAGGGAACTACAATGCCATACCTTCTTCACATCACCCTCTGACTCTGCTCTGTCTTCTTTCCTTTCCACTTTTAGTGACCTTTGTGATTACACTGGATTCACTTGCAGAATCCAGGATAATTTTCTTATTTTAGGTAGTCTGATCAGAAAATTTAATTTCATGTACAAATTGAATCTCCCTTTTTATATAGCATATTCTTCACAGATCCAAGGAATTAGAATGTGGACATCTTTGGGTGCCCGTTATTCTACCCACAACAAGCTCATAGTTCCTTGGGGTGAGGTGGGGAAGAGGAAGAAAATAGAGATACATTTATTTAAGGTTTCCAGTGGAATGGTGTATAGTTTTTCTTCTCTTAACTGATAAAATTGATACTTATTTGAAATGGTGTGGTAACTCAGTACCCTAGTTTTCGTTTCCCCTTGGGAGTTGTTAGTAGAACAAGAACAATAATACGTTTGTGTTGTGCCTTTTCGACAAAGTACTGTATTCAAAAAAATTTAGGGCTGTCTTATATTTTAAATCTATTGACTAATTCTGATACTTTAAGATTATTTTTGAAAATCATATTCAATTTTATTCATATCCTTTAAAGTGTTAACTCTAATTCAATACTATATCAATATAAAGCTTAATGATGAATTATGTTCTAGAATATGTATTTTTACTAAGTCAAAGAAGTAAAAAATTGACAAAAATATTTTGCTAATCCAGAAGAGTACTAAACTATGCAGAGTTAATTAAATGAGAGAGGATAGAGAATAAAATATGGCCCACAGGCATAGTAAAATAGAAGGAAAATAAAACTTTTACTTTTTTTCTCCAACATTTTTATCAGTTTAGAAAAGCTGCAACCATAAAATGTCTAATAGACAGTAAGACACAGTGTTATAGTTCTGTTGCCCTCAAAGATGAAGTTATAATAAGAAATTATACTTTTAGGACTTTGCAAAAGCAGGGTGACCTGAAGTTCAGGACTATATAATTCCTAAATCTTCTGGTTAGAAAACTTTTTTTAAAAGTCTAATCCTTGAGAGGTGAGTAGTCAGGTTTTTTCTATAAATAAACACATTACTATCTGGGGTTTAAAACCAATGACAGACAGTGAAGGGTTAGAGGAGCTGAATTTTGGACTAAAGCTATGATGAATGTTATGAGCCATTGCTTAAGACTTTGTCTCTGTTTCATTTTTAGATCCTACTGTTGAGACTTATTATGTGTAAGGAAAAATCATCTAATGTCTTGAAGATCTTTTGGGCTAATTTCTTATACTAGATGGAGTTTTTTAAACATTCTATAATATGATTTCTGAGCTAAAAGAGATCAATACAGGGGAGGCAAAAGTAGGTAAATCACCAGCCATTATGACCTAAAAGATAAATCATATGTAAGGATACAAAATAATAACAACAATAATAAGACAAACAATGCAAATAAATAATACAATAATTAATAAATAGGCAATAATACAAGAGTAAACTCTGTTTTGTGTACTCACAACTGTAAACCTACTTTTGCCAACACCTGTATAAGCAGGTTAAAAGAAAAAAATAGCCAACTCAACCTTTTAATTACTCTCTGAACTAAAGATTCAGAAAACATTTTGTAAATCATATCCCTTCCACACTTTTTCACATCTTATAATATCAAACTTTTATAGTTCAACATAGTAGCTTGACTGGTGTTTATAGCTCCCTGGTAATTAGGACAGCAGGATAGATTGCTTTGCTTTTATAAGACTTTCTAGGGCTTCTTAGGGTCATATAAAAATCTTGCATTTTCTCCGTGCTGCTTTGATTTGGGGGGCAGAATCTGAATAACTGCATGGTAATGACAGTGATGTGGACAACTGTTCTCTAAACTTTGCCTCAGAGTCTCTATAAATTTAGAATATAAAGCTTTCATGGGTGACAGGGACAGAGGTCATGGAGAGGAGGAATTATGCTTCAATTTAGTCTCCACTGATTTCCATTGGTATAAAACTTCAACCAACCAATTTAATGACAATAACTGGTTCTTTTGGTTTTCATTGAATTCTAGTTGGCTGGAATAGTTTTGACATGTTAATAGCTGGTGATCAAAAAATGTTCAAAGATTAATAGACTGATTTACATTTGCTGAATAGATCTGAGGAGGAAAGAACAGATTTGGCAATATATTTGAAATCTGGAGATACAACACATATTACTCACATACATTGAATGCCTAATTATTTCCTGTAGCTGGGAAAAATAAAAATAGCAAGTTCTACTCTTTTATAATCTACTCATTTCCATTAAAAATATAAAATATGGCTAAAAGTAAAATAAGAACTTCTGAAATAAAGACATAACTTTGTCAAGTAAGGTTCTCAAATACTACTTAAAATAGATAATATAACACAATGTGCTATAAACTATCATTAAAATACTATGGATGTTGCATTAAATTCTAAGCATCGAATGTTGGCTCTGAAGTCCTTTTGTGATCAGAATTACTTACCTAAGGGACTCAGTGTTCTTTTAAAAAAAATTTTCCCCTTCTTTATTGATTTTAGAGAGAGAGGAAAGGAGAGAGAAATAGAAACATTGTTGAGAGAGAACATCGATTGGTCGCCTCCTGCATGCCCACCACTGGTGATCGGGCTCACAACCTGGGCATGTGCCCTGACCAGGAATTGAACTGGTGACCTCTTGGTGAGTAGGTCGACAATCAACCACTGAGCCTCACCGACTGAGCGGGACTCAGTGTTCTTTAGTGTATTTCTTTTTCATGTTTTTCTTTCAATGCTTATTAAATGCTTATTACATTAAACTTCAGAGGAACAAAGATACAGAAGACATGGTAAATTGTTCAGGAGCTCCACGTGTGATGGGGGAAGCAATGTGTAGATATTATTTCAGTACACTTTGTTCGTATTACAACGTATGAACAAAGAGTAACTAACTTTGCTTGAGGCCCACACAGACACAGAGGGGATTTAAGTCTGGGAGAGACTTCCAATTGCATCTTGCTGCATAATATGAGCATAGAAAGGTGAAGAAGTTACCAGGCATAAAGTGTATTTGTCACTCTAGTCAGGAGACAGAAACCACATTGGTTAATTTGAACAGGGGAAATGTAAAGAATTGTAAACTGCTAAAGAGGCCAAAAGAGGAAAATTCAAACGTACAAAGAAATAGCAAATGCAGAAAGTGGCCACTACCTCTAGAGTTGAAGGAGAGTTCCCTAAGAAGGAACACATTTGGAAAAGTGCACCCCCTTTCTTACTCCTCACCCCAAACCCAGGCTGAGAGTTCAAGCTCCTTGGAGAGAGTGAACAAGTAACTTGTTAATGGTGAAAAAATTTGCCAAAAGGTTGAAGTTCAAGATGGTTTATGGGATTAGCTTACTGTGGGACTGCAAACCTACTAGAAGGTGAGGGTAGTTAGAGTTGGTCTGCAAGAACAAGCGCCGTGTGGCTGAGATTTCACTGGGATGTCTGGAGACAGGAGTTGGTCCAGAGGAGTGTGAGAGTGTGTGCCACTGGGAGCTGTGCAGGAGAAACAAGAAGAAATGCTTCTTGGAACATTAAGAGAAATCTGTTCTGTACGGCCATGCAATGGCCCTCCAGCACTCTTTATTGATAAAGCTGTACATTGTACCAGCTGACTGAGGAAAACGCATGTTCGCGTCTCACAAAGCAGGACAAAGATGAGTGGATTGGAGGTGAGAAGCAATATGACTTGTGGGATGCTGGCTTCAGATGACCATAGAAATGCATGGAGAATTTGGGAAACATCAAGTAGTTAAGTGTGGCTTAGAGAGAGTAGGTTGGTAATATGTGTGGTGAGTCTGGGATAGTTGAAGCCAGATAGTCAAAGAAGTGTAAACCAATTCTGAGCAGATGTTGCAGACAGCGATTAGCAAAGATTTGTTCTTTTGAATGCTGTCATAGAGATGCAATGAATAATTGAAAGCCTTTAAAGGAATGAATATTACTCTAGAAAGTGCATCAGAATCACCTAAGAAGATTTAAAATATCACAAGACTCTTTGCCCATTTTGTATCTTCTATATCAAAATCTATAGGGTGGCACGCTTAAACCAGGAGATTCTAATACTGATCGAACTGGGTTTTACCATAGATGACAATGACCCAAATCGAGATAGTAGTAGTGAAAACAGTAACAGGGAAACTTAATCTTCCAAAATTGCTTATTGTTCAGTGACTTTTGTTTTCTCATTAGCAGCTTTGTTCATGAAATATATGTAATAATCTGTAGGCAAAATTTCATCTTCTGCCCCCTTTCCATTTGACACTATCTCAACAAGTGATTAAAAACTCACTTATCAAAATCTGTCTGGAAAAGTTCGCATGTCAATCATTTGTATGTTTGTGTGAATTTAAACCAGAGTATTTCTTTTTCCTAGAAGTATATGAATTTTGAGTCTGACCTGTCATTGCAGAATATAAGACGTTGTTCTTATGATGGTAATCAAGGGCACGAGGAGAGCCAGGTGGCTCCTGGTACACTAAAATTACATAAACGATCACTCACCTTGGCAGTATTAAAGATGGTTTAAGACTTATTGACAACTTATAATAAAATATTAAAACTCAGAACCCAAATCTTCTTGATCCTGAATTAACAAGTACTATATATATGATTTTCACTTTAGTTGATTTATTTCTTTTGTCATTTTGCAGCTGGTAAGGCTTAAGGCTTGTACCAAAGAGACAGGGTACACTAATATACCTGGTGTATGTAAATATTTGGTCATGCTGAAGCTGTTCTCCTCTGGTTAAAAAAAAAAACAACAGAAAATAAAGGTCCTAAAGGAAGAGCAGAAGCATATTTAGTGATTATACTTAGCAAATTTTGAGGCTCTTGAAGCAAAGACTATGATAACTAAAGATTTTTTTTTTTAAGTACCTTGGTAGAATAATTAACAAATCATTACTGAAGCAAAGCTCACATGACATTTTCTGACATTTAATTATGTTTAAGGTCTGAAATAATGCGGTGTGCTATGTTCACAATTAAAAAACAGATTTGAAAAGGTTGCATGCTTCGGTGTAATTTATTTTAGTGTCTGAAAAGTTAGTTTAATCAAAAAAATGGTTCCTCCTTTAACATGGCCAGTTCTAGCAATTAAAAGGAAAATAAAAGTCCACTGGTTTACTTACATGTGAAACATATTAAGCACATCTGCTTTAGAAATCGAAAAGCTTTCAAATCTGCAGTAAGTGTCCTCCACTCCTGATACTGCTTTATGTATTGGTTCATTGGGAAATAGCTCACAAGATTTGGAATTGCGGTTAATTAAAACAGAGGTAAAGAGTAAAAGCAACTGCTCTAGAATTGTCTGGAGTTCCCTAACATTTATGACTCATTTCAGGAGCAGAACTGCCACAACATAGCACTTCACTGGCAATATGCATGACAGCTTTCAAGGACCACCCAAGTAAGAAACCGAGGCTGCCTATCGATCTTATATCTTGACCAGTTGTTAAGAAAAGTTCTATCAACGCCAAATATATTTATATTATAGGCCCATTCTGAGTATTTAAATTATCTGCCCTAATATTTTGGCTTAATCCACAATGGTCCAAAATTAAATACAGATTTTAGGGGGCGAGGGTAACAATGATTAGTTAATTTCAGTAAATTCTTTAGGGTTTTTTTTAAAGCATCCTCTTTTTAAGGTCTCTGGGAAACAAAGCCTAAGTATGGTTGATATTGATGGAAAAGGAATAAATAAATTTTACCACCACAGTAACTAATCTGAGTTAGATAAATAAAAGAGAATCTTGAAATCTGATTAAAGGAAAACAAGATTGATGTTTGAGAATAAAAAAATATTTTGAAGATAACATTTCAGGTAACTAAGTACTCAGTTCAAGTGATCATGAAGGCATGTAGTCAACACAAGAATGAATGTGGTAAGAACTGAAAACCATTCTACAAAGGGCTCAAGGTACACACAATTAGTGAAGATATATAGGGCCTATTGGGAAAAAAATAAAGGAAGACATCTAGTAGAACACACTTAACCCCTTTCCCCACCCAACCTTCAGCATCTCATGGCTAAGGCCAGATACATATGATCAGCATTTATCATGGTCACTGTAGAGTGTCCAGTAGAGGGTGTCCCTGTTCCTGTAATGCTCTACATATTTACTGGGTTAGGTATACACCAGGTATATTAGTGTACTCTATCTCTTTGGTACAAGCCTGTAAAACTATAAATGGGAACTAACTGGTCAGATAAGTAGACATGTTATAAAGGGGGAGTCTCTGTTGTTTACTGTCATGTGTCAGCTTGTTCTATTGACCTCACCTAGACCTGTTGTACGAGTTCTCTTCTAAGCTACTAAAGGTGGGGAGACTACAATTCTGCAAATCTTCAGTGACTTTCTTCAGGAATCTGACTGTAGCTTTCATTTGTTGAGTGTTTATTGCATCACTGATTACTTCCATCATTGCTAATTTCTGCACTGGGTGATTTTTAGACCAGAATCAGCGTAGGGTTTGATGTGCCCTTTGTGTACAGGCTCCGCCCTCTGTGTCATCCTGTCTTACTCTTTTTTCTTCTTCACAAAAGATGCATTAATTACTTGTCATTCCAGAAGCTGGAAAGATCCTGCTCCGGTGCTAATTTATCTTGAATCAAGTGATTGTGGTAAGTAAATTGATGTTACAGCATCATTTTATTTACTAGATCTCCTCAGAAGTATTCAAAGAACTAGCACCAACAAGTTTTGCTTGAAATAAATGTTGCACTTGTTTTCATCATTCTTCTCCAATTTCTTAAATCCAACTCTATTTCAATCTCAGCCCAGTTAGGGGCCCAACATTTTCCTGACACAGCAATAGTACTGAGTATCTCATTAGTGTGAATCATAGTGTAGACATGTGAAAAATCATGAGCACGATTTTGATTGAAGCCTGGAATATTTGTGTTTCAGGCATGACTCTGGCCCTTTATAAGTGTATGCAATGTTTTTAGTCCATATGGGCTAATACCATAGACGGTGATTTATTTCTGACAATTCAAGATCAAGGTGTTGGCAGTTTCAGTGTCCAGTGAAAACCCACCTCCTGGTTCATAGAGTTCTAGCTATAACCTCTCTTGGTGGAAAGGAGAATGCAGCATTCTGGATCTTTTTTGCAAAGGCATAATCTCCTTCTTGAGTGCTCCACCGTTACATGTTAAATTGTTTTTGGGAAAATGTCTAGAAAAATTAATATGGAAACATTTTATGGTTTTGATTAGTGGTTTTACTGATTTTCAGTTGATCATTCTATGCAAAATTCAATGTTAACTCAATTATCTGTAATCATTACCTGGGGATCAATTTTTAAAACCTTCTTAATCCCACTATTAAATGAAAGCAATGCTAATGATATTCTGTCAGCTTTCAATTGACTGATTTATCACATCTATACACAGCCATCCTACATCTACACTTGTTTGTGGAATGGTATAGCTTGAAAATAATAGACCACTATGCTTTCTATTGTTAA
This sequence comes from Tadarida brasiliensis, assembly GCA_030848825.1. Taxonomy (NCBI): domain Eukaryota; kingdom Metazoa; phylum Chordata; class Mammalia; order Chiroptera; family Molossidae; genus Tadarida; species Tadarida brasiliensis. The sequence continues at coordinate 33,093,816 of CM061260.1, forward strand.
AATGTTAGTGGAAAGGCAAACTCACACACCAAAATACAAATGACACTAGACCGTTTAGATGCATTTGACTTCTATACTAGGGATGTTTCGAGTATGTGATAGGTACACCTCTGAAATCAATCTACCTATATAAATTATCTGCTTCTGGTTGGTTGTGACTTATAAAGATGAATTTTATAATCACAGCTTGTAAGTTGATAATGGCTATATATTTAGGATGTTCATGGTCAGAACAACTCAAACTCCTAAAAAGGCTGAGAAATTCTGATGGGTTAACTCCTAAACTTCTGACTCAGACTATGAGTTTTTAGTAAAAAATAAACAAAAAAATATTAATTATCACCTCTAGATTAAAAAAGACACTACATTCACCTCTTCTTAATTTTCAAGTTATGAACATATATATTTATAGAGTATATATAATTTATATATTATATTTATTGATGGACAATATTTATAGTGGTGTTTAAAAAAGCTGTGAATATTTATGCTCTAGTGTTCTATAATTTTGAAATTTGTTTTTTCTGCTCATATAATCATGGTACTCAACATGTAATATAACATACACGCCATTAAAATATCACCAATTGCTAAGAAAATACTTAAATAAAATTTTATAAATACTAACAAACAATATTAGGTTGACTGAAAGATAAGAGTTGTTAAATCACCCTAGAAAACAACCCCAAAATGCATGGCTGCTGTTCTGTCTCCAAGAAAAGAGAATACACTCAGTGTTCCTTGAAATATCTGTGTGAGTTAATAATGTTATATGATGTTTATTGGAAATACATGAAAATATCCATATTGACACTTAGATTCAAAGCATAAGAAAGTCACAGGAATGATTCTAACAATAAATAGACCTACATTTTTAGTTTTCTTGATGTCAATCTCACTATGTGCTATACACATTTACCTTGCCCATTTTCTTCTGGCCCACCCTACTAGACTCTACATAAAATGCACTCACTCTTACCTGCTAAACAGGACTTGAGTGAGTGTACTTTACAAACGGAGGCTTCATCATGCCTCTTCTTTTATGATAGAAGACTAAATATGATTAGTTGTTTTTCTTTTATTTTTTCATTTCATTTCTATTCATCAGCTTTTCCAAACATCTCAGATTGAGAGTAGTCAGAAATCTCAGTCACTGTATGTTTTCTGAATATTTTTTGCCTAGATATATGTAAAAAAAGCACATTTCCTTTAAAGCGAAACTACTGATACTGTACTGGGATAAAAAAATATAGATTCATAATTTTGTTTATTTGTGTACGTATGCATGTTTGTATGTGTATACATACTCATGCATGTGTTTTCTATCGAGCGCTTGCTGAAAAGTGGCATGAGAAACATTTGTACTGAAGATCCTGGCAGAAGGAATTTGACTTTATCTATATTCATGTTGGGGATCTTCAGCTGGAAAAAATAGGTGAAACTGAAAGAGTCTGAGAATACTATTGTTTGGGAGCTTCAAGAGTAATCTTGGGTAACTAATTCTTTATAACATTTCATTTTATTCTATTGAATGATATATCCATAATACGTTTTTCCTCCAGATGCAGAAAATAAAAATGATAATATTCTAAACACCTGTACCTTATAAAATCTGAATACTATTTTATTTATGCAAAGACAATCGTCCAGCCATTTCATTTTTCATCACATTTAAATAATCTAGAACTAATTTTAAAATGCCAATGTAATTAAACATCACAAAGTTTTCTTAACAATATTTATGCATATTACTTGCATAAAATCTCTCAGATCCTCAATAACAGACAATTTTGTTTTATAAAATAAAAGGCCCTAATAATAGTAATGATGATGATGATGATGATGTTGAAGAGAAGGAGTAGGAGAAGAAGAAAGAGGAGGAGGAGAAGGGAGGGGGGCAAGAAGATGGGTAACAGGAGGGAAAAGGAAAACCAGAAACTCCCCAACACTGTGAATATATTGTATTGATATCAATGCATAAATAAATCTATATATAAATTTGTGGGATATCAATGTATAAAAATTAGGCTTCATGAATTACTTTTGATACAGTCTGTTGTAAAAGCGATAGAAACTTAAGCATCACAAGGCGCTAAAATATGCTTTATTTTTTCTTTGACATATATGTTTGTTTAAATTATGTTCAAAATCAGCCCTTTTGAGATGTTTGTTTCTTAAATAAGCAAGAGGAATGCCACATCTCTGTTAAACAAAGTTAAGAAGTTTTCTAGAATATTTGATCCTGGAATTTTAAGAATTTTACATGGTAAAATGCATTTTGATCTTGAAGACGGAGGCATTGTATAGAACTTCTGCAATGTATTTGCCAAAAGCAAACTTTGTGGAGTTCCCTGACTTCACTTTAAAAAATACTACTCTACTGAGTATTTTTCTTTCATCTTTCTTCCTTAAGCTTTTGTGTGAAAATGTGAAGGGCTTTCCAAGAAATTATTAAAGCATTTAACAAATTTATTTTGTATGTGCCACTGGTCATACATGGGACAAATTTCTGGAAATACAAAGATGAATGAGAGAGTTCCTACTTCCAAGAGCTTTTATTCTAAGTGGAAGGAGAAAGGCAGATAAACATACAGTTATCACAGACACTGGTAATGCTGTACTAGAGTGTAACCATGGAACTCCTGGACATAGGATGACATTTCACCCACTACTGGATTCAGGTCTGTAAAGGGTTCTCTCAAAGTGAACCTTACAAGATAGGTAATTGTTAGTATGCGATGTGGAAGGGTGACTGTGTAGGAGAGAGGATAAAACATTTCCCAGGCTGAGGGAAGAGTTAGGGTTAGGGTTCCCTGGAAGTGAACAAGTTCATCATGAAAATTTCTTTGAATTAACAAGGACGAAATGGTGAGATTGAAGATGTACCCCACAGCTTGATCACAGACAGCCCAGTGTACCAATCTAAGACTCTTAGACCTCGTCTGAGGTCTGTCAGGAACCAGTGAAAGTGTGTAAACACAGGGTAACATGATGACTACTACATTTTAGGAAAATCACTCCTGAAGATTGTTTGGAAAATGTATTGTAAGAGCAAGGCTGAAGAAAGTTTTGACAGGCAGGGTAGGGATCCACACAATAGATGAAGAGGATCTGAAAATGGAAAAAAAGTCCTTATACTGTTTGTATATACATGCTGTCACATAGCCATGAATGAGTATAAGTAGGTAAAATGTATAATATTTTTCTATAAATAAGAATTAATTCTAATACTCATAAGGAAGTGTTCTACAATTGGCAAATGTTATGTTAATGAGATTAATTTTACTTTGGGGGGCCTTGTACATAAAAAATTGAAAGGAAGATGCTAAGTAGAAATGTAATGCAATATGCTATGATTTTTAATTAGAATATAAAATTAAAATATTGTTTTACCCAAATCAAAATTAACACTGTAAAGTATATTCTCCCCAAGGCAGGTTTTTAATTATTTCCTTCTATAGTAATCGTGCTAAGAATTCCTTTGTAAGGTAAATAGAAATATTTTTTAAGTCTACAATGAGATTACATTATACAAATTTGGTGTATTTTTATTTTTATTTATTTATTTACTTTTATTTTTTATTAATTAATTTATTTTTGTTTTACAGATGTTTCTCCTTTTTCCCCCATTGACACCCTCCTCCCGATCCCGCCCTCCATCCCCCCACCCCCTCCCAAAGCTGTCTATGTCCATTGATTACACAAACATGTATATAAGTTCTGTGGTCTACCTCTTCTCTCCCCACCCCCTCTTCTGAGCTTTGTCAGTCTCTACCCTACATCCATGTCTCCGGGTCCATTCTGTTCATCAGTTTGTTTTGTTCATTATATTCCACAAATAAGTGAGAGCATGTGGTATTTGTCTTTCTCTGATTCGCTTATTTCACTTAGCATAATACTCTCCAGGTCCCTCCTTGTAGTCTCAAATGATAAGAGATCTTTCTTTCTTACAGCTGAATAGTATTGTATTGTGTATATGTACCACAGCTTTTTTATCCACTAATCTGTTGATGGACATTTGGGCTGTTTCTAGATCTTAGCAATTATAAATAGTGCTGCCATGAACATAGGGGTACATATATTCTTTCTGATTGGTGTTTCAGGTTTCTTAGGATATATTACTAGAAGTGGGATCACTGGGTCAGATGGCAGTTCAATTTTTAATTTTTTGAGGAATCACCATATTGTTTTCCATAGTGACTGTACCAGTCTGCATTCCCACCAGCAGTGTACTAGAGTCCCCTTTTCTCTACACCCTCACCAGCACTTGTTGTTTGATGATTTGTTGATGGCAGCCATTCTGGTAGGTGTGGGGTGATACATCATAGTCATTTTAATTTGTATCTCTCTGATGATTAGTGGTGCTCAGCATTTTTTCATCTGTCTCTTGGCCATTTGTATGTCCCATTTGTTGAGGTGTCTATGTCCTCTGCCCATTTTTTAATTGGGGTCTTTGTCTTCCTTTTGTTGAGTTGTATGAGTACTCTATATATTTTGAAATTAAACCCTTATCTGATGTATCCTTGGCAATTATGTTCTCCCATATAGTGAGTTCCCTTTCCGTTTTGATGCTTGTTTCTTTTGCTGTGCAGAAGCTTTTTGTATTGACATAGTCCCATGTGTTTATTTTTTCCTTTGTTTCTCTTGCCTTGGCCATTGTATCAGTGAAAATTCTGCTGCATGTGATGTCTGAAATTTTGTTGCCTACATTTTCTTCTAGGATTTTTATGGATTCATGAGTTACATTTAAGTCTTTTATCCATTTTGAGCTTATTCTTGTATATGGTGTAAATTGGTGGTCTCAATTCATTTTTTTGCATGTAACTGTCTAATTTTCCCAACACCATTTATTAAAGAGGCTGTCTTTACTCCACTGTATGCTCTTGCCACCTTTGTCAAATATTAGTTGAACATAATGTTTTGGATTAATTTCTGGATTCTCTGTTCTGTTCCATTGATCTATATGCCTGTTCTTGTGGTAGTACCAGGCTGTTTTGATTACAATGGCTTTGTAGTATAACCTAATATCCAGGCTGTTTTGATTACAATGGCTTTGTAGTATAACCTAATATCCAGTATTGTGATCCCTCCTACTTTGTTCTTCTTTTTCAAGATTGCTGTGGCTATTCGGGTCTTTTTTGGAGTATTTGATCTAGTTTCATGAAATATGACATTGGTATTTTAATAGGGATTGCATTGAATCTATAGATTGCTTTGGGTAGAATGGATATTTTAATGATGTTGATTCTTCCAATCCATGAACAAGGTATATGCTTCCACTTTTTTATATCTTCCTCTATTTCTTTTTTTAATGTCCTATTGTTTTCTGAGAATAGGTCCTTTACTTCTTTTTCTAAGTTTATTCCTAGGTATCTTAGTTTTTTTGCTGCAATGGTAAATGGGATTGTTTTTTTTTTTTTTAGATTATCTTTCTGTGAGTTCGTTATTGGTGTATAAGAATGCTGTCAATTTCTTGATGTTAATTTTGTCTCCTGCTACTTTGTCAAATTCATTTATTAGTTCTAGTAGGTTTTTGATGGAGTCTTTAGGGTTTTCTATGTACCATATTTGCAGTCATCTGCAAATAATGAGTTTCACTTCCTCCTTTTCAGTTTGAATCCCTTTTATTTGTCCTTCTTGTCTGATTGCTGTGGCTAAGACTTCCAGTACTATGTTAAATAAGAGTGGCGAAAGTGAGCATCCCTGTCTTGTTCCTGTTCTTAAGGGAAATGTTTGTAGTTTTTGCCCACTGAGTATGATGTTGGCTGTAGGTTTTTCATATATGGTCTTTATTATGTTGAGATATGATCCCTCTAGTCCCACATTGCTGAGTGTTTTTATCAGAAATGGATGCTGGGTTTTGTTGAATGTTTTTTCTGCATCTATTGATATGATCATATGGTTTTTATCTTTCATTTTGTTTATGTGGTGTATCACATTTACTGATTTGTGAATATTGTACCAGCCTTGCATCCCTGGGATGAATACCACTTGGTCATGGTGAATCTTTTTTTTGGTGTATTGCTGGATCCGATTTGCTAATATTTTGTTAAGGATTTTGGCACCTATGTTCTTCAGGGATATTGGCCTATAGTTTTCTTTCTTTGTAATGTCTTTACCTGATTTTGGAATTAGAATTATGCTGGCCTCATAAAATGAATTTGGAAGTCTTCCTTCTTCTTGAATTTTTTTGGAATAATTTGAGGAGAATGGGTGTTAGATCTTTGAATGTTCAGTAAAACTCCCCTGTGAAGCTGTCTGGGCCTGGGCTTTTGTTTGCTGGGAGTTTCTTGATTTCATCTTCAATTTCCTTAGTTGTTATTGGTCTGTTCAAATTTTCTATCTCTTCCCAGTTCAGTTTTGGGAGATGTGTGTTGTGTGTTTCTAGAAATTTGTCCATTTCACCTAGATTTTCCAATTTGTTGGCGTATAGTTGTTCATAATATTTTTTAATGATCTTTATTTCTGTAATGTCAGTTGTTACTTCTCCTCTTTTGTTTCTGATTTTGTTTATTTGGGTCCTTTCTTTTTGTTTCTTGGTGAGTCTGGCTAAGGGTTCATCAATCTTGTTTATCTTTTCAAAAACCAACTCTTTGTTTCATTGATCTTTTGAATTGTGTTTTGTTTTTGTTTGTTTTTTTTAGTTTCTATGTCGTTTATTTCTGCTCTGACCTTAACTATTTTTTTTTTCCTTCTACTTGCTCTGGGTTTTTCTCTTTATTTACTTTCTAGTTCTTTAAATTGTGAGGTTAGATAGTCAGAAGTTTTTGTTTGTTTGTTTGTTTCTTGAGGTAGGCTTGTAGTGCTATGAACTTCCCTCTCAGGAATGCTTTCACTGTGTCCCATAGATTTTGTGTTATGTGTTCATTTTCATTGGTTTCCAGGAAGTTTTTAATTTCATCCTTGATCTCTTTGATAACGCATCTGTTGTTTAATAACATGCTATTTAGCCTCCATGTGTTTGAATGTTTTTACTGTGATTGATTTCTAGTTTCATGCCATTGTGATCTGAGATGATACTTGATATGATTTCAATCTTCTTGAACTTGTAGAGACTTAGTTTATGTCCTAACATGTGGTCTATCTTTGAGAATGTCCCATGTGCACTTGAGAAGAACGTGAATTCTGCAGTTTTGGGGTGTAATTCTCTGTAGATTTCTATTATATCCATTTTATCTGGTGCATCATTTACAGACTCTGTTTCTTTGTTAAATTTTTGTCTAGGGGATCTATCCAGTGATGTCAGCGGGGAGTTGAAGTCCCCTGCTATGATTGTATTGCTGTCAATTTCTCCTTTGAAGTCCTCCAGAAGTTTTTCAATGTATTTTGGTCCTCCTATGTTGGGTGTATATATGTTTACCAAGGTTCTATCCTCCTGTTGGATAGATACTTTCAATATTATAGTGGCCTTCTTAGTCTCTAATTATGACCTTCATTTTTAAGTCTAATTTATTGGATGTGATATTGCTACTTCCAGCTTTTTTTCCTTTCTGTTTGCTTGGAAAATTTTTTTCCATCCTTTCACTTTCTTTTTTTTTTTAATCCTTACTTTTTTTAATTTTTCCATTTTTGTTCAGATAGAGTGGGAGGGAGAGAGAGGAAGAGAGAGAAAGAAACATCGACATGAAAGGGACACATCGACTCACAGCCTTCCACACAACCCCAATCAGGGCTGGGGACAAACCTCAACAGAGATACATGCCCTTGACCAGAATCAAACCCATGACTCATTGGTCCACAGGCCAATGTTCTAACTGCTGAGCTAAACCGGCCAGAGCCATCCTGTCACTTTCAACCTATGTGATTCTTTTGTTGTGAGGTGTGTCTCTTGTAAACAATAAATATGTGAATCATGCTTTCTTATCCAGTCAGCTGCTCTGTGTCTTTTTATGGAGCATTCAATCCATTTACATTTAAGATGATTATTGATATGTACTTATTTTATTGCCATTTTTGTTCAGTGTGGTTATGTTTTTCTTCCTATTTCTTCTGCTTATTACAGCAGTCCTTTTAACATTTCCTGGAGTGCTGGTTTGGTGCTAATATATTCCCTTAGCCTTTTTGTCTTGGAAGCACTTTATTTCACCTTCTATTTTGAATGATAGCCTTGCTGGATAAGTTGTCTAGAATTCAGATCCTTGTTTTTATTACCTTGATTACTTCATGCCATTCTCTTCTGTCCTGTAGTGTTTCTGTTTAGAAGTCAACTGATAGCCTTATGGGAGTTCCCTTGTAGGTAACCTCTTGCTGCCTTTAGGATTCTCTCTTTGTTTTTAATTTTGGCATTTTAATTATTATGTACCTTGGTGTGGGCCTCTTTGGATTCTTCTTACTTGGGGCTCTCTGAGCTTCTTGGACTTGCATGCCTTTTTCTTTCACCAAGCTAGGCAAGTTTTCTGTCACTATTTCTTCAAATATATTCTCTAACACTTCCTCATTTTCTTATTCTTCTGGCACACCCATGATGCATATGTTATTATGCTTTATATTGTCCCACAGTTCTCTTAAGCTGTCTTCCTGTTTTTAAATTATTTTTTCTTTTTGGTTTTCTGATTGGTTTGTTTTTTCCTACCCTGTCTTCTAATTCACTGATTCAGTCCTCGACTTCGTCTACTCTGCTGGTTTTTCCTTCCAATTTGTTCTTTATTTCTGCTATATAATTCTTCATTTCCAATTAGTTGGTTTTCAATGTTTCTATATCTTTATTCATGCTGTTGAGCTTCCTCAAGATCATCACTCTGAACTCTTGCTCTGATATCTTGCTTAATTCTATGTCATTTATTTCTTCTCCTGCAGAATTATCTTCTTCTTTCATTTAGTATTTGTTTCTTTGTTTCACCATTTTGGCTGTCTCAATGGGTTTTGGAGCCTGCCAAATTCTCCCTGTGGTTGCTGGTGTTCTGCTGGTTGTGGCTCCCTCTACTTGGGTTGGATGAGTGTGGAAAGATTTAGGTTAAACACCACTGTCAAGTCCCACTTTCCTGGTCAGATTTAAAAGCCAAGGAAAGGGTCAGTTATCCTCTAGCTATTTGGATGGAGGCTATTAGTCCTAGTTGCTTGATGATCCTCAGGTGGCTCTTGGCAGCTTATTCAATTGAGATGTTAATGAGCCTCAATTTGAATTTCTCTGGCCTTGCCTGGTGGTGTTGAGTTCCTGCTGGAGGGGCTGTTACTTCTCCCCAAGGCTCTGGGAAGCAGCTCTTTGAGTAAGATGGCTACTGTCTTGTGAGGGAGTGGATTCAGTACAGAACTCCTGGTGTCCACCCCTCCTGAGCAGGGAGTTCTGGACTTTCTCCATTCAGTTTCAGTCCAGTCCACCCTCCCTCTGCTGGAGCCCAAGGTGAGTGGCTATAGCTGATTCGCCAGTGAGGCCCTTACTAGCTTATTCAATTGAGATGTTAATGAGCCTTAATTTGCAGTTCTCTGGCCTGGTCTGGTGGCGTTGAGTTCCTGTGGGTGGAGCCATTACTTTCCCCAGGGCTCTGGGAAGGGGCTCTTTGAGTAAGTTGAGTACTGTCCTGTGAGGGAATGGTTCAGTACAGAACTCCCTGCATCCACCCCTCTGGAGCTAGGATCCTCTTTTCACTCAGTTCCAGTCTGCCCTCCCTCTGTCGGAGCTCAAGGTGAGCGGCTGTAGCCGGTTTGGTGCTTTATAAAAAAACAAAACAAAACCTGCTTTCTCAGATGGAAGTGCATACTGCTAATATAGCTTTCTGCTGCTGTCCCCGGGCTCCAGCCTGCCTCCGTGTTCCTCTGCAATTCCTACCAGGCTCGATTTGGCATCCCTGGTTGTACTGGTTCTGTCCAGCTGTTCTTCAGTTGGCTTTTCCTGATGATTTGTCTTTATTTTAGTTATAATTCAAGTTTGGCCTGGGAGATGGACTGTGAAGCTTCCATTCACTCTGCTGCCATTTTTTTCTCTGTATTTTTATTTTTGTTTAACATGTTAAAATACAAAATGAGCCCTGGCCTGGTGGCTCTGTTGTTTGGAGTATCATCCTGTACAACAAATGGTTGCAGGTTCGCTTTCCAGTCAGGGCACATACCTGTGGGTTCAATTCCCCATTGGAATGCTTATAGGAGACAAATAATTGATATTTCTCTCTCTCTCTCCCCCTTTCTATCTCTCTTTCTCAAAAACCAATAAACATATCCTTGGGTGAGGATTAATTAAAAAAGAAAATGAACTGCTATGACTTTTAGAAATAGTGGTAATATTTAATTATTATTTATGCAAATTATATATATACATACATATCTCTATTAGTACATATATATTTTTCTATCTATGGAGTTCCTCTGAAGAACACATATCTATATCAACATATCTGTATTTGTCTCTTTATTTACTGTCAATAGAACTCCTCTAAACACATGCCAAATAATATATTTAACAGGTCCTCTGCTGATATGCACTTTGTTTTAAATTGTTGCTTTGAGGAACAATCCTACAATAAACTTCATTGTCCCATAGGCATTTGCATATAAATGAGATTACATCCCCAGGTAGTGTATGGAGATAAAATGGTTCTATTAAATAATACAATTTTTCTTAAATTTTGATAATTACCAAAACTTCCTTCTTTGCATCAACTTATTCTACCATCTTCTCAGACTAATGATGTCTATTTCCTTACAATCTCACCACTAGTTAGTATTACCAAGACTCTTGTTCTTGCCAATAAAACAAATGAATAATATCATATTGCTTTAATTTATATTGTTTGATGGGAAAAGGTTGAACGTCTTTTTAGGACCACCATGATTATTCACGGCCTACAAATGCCTATTTGAGGGGATGACGTGCTGAAATCTAAAATACAGACAGTTTTCTAAGCGATGTGCTGTGATGGGGGATTGGGCTACTGGAGGAAGGGGAGCTTTGTTCTAGTTCACAGCAAGCTATCACAATAGTTAATAGGGGCACTGATTTGCTTAAGAGATTTTTTTTTTTTTTGCTATTATTCTATGAAATTACCCAAATCTATCTTACAGAAATGGATTTTTTAACGTTAAGCATATTTATCCTTTGCCATCTGAGCTACAAATAAATTTCAGTTTCCTTTTGTTTGGTTGTTTTTATTGTGGTACATGTTTACCATATAAAGTTTAATTTTATGTGGTAAAGTTTATCATCTTTTTCTTGTTATGGTTTTAAAGAGTTCCCTTCTTTGATGTAAGGAAATATTTGACTATATTTTCATATATATATATCTAAAGTTACATATTTTTGTTAAAATTTTGATTATCTTAAAATATGTTTTGGTGTAGGACTGAGCTAAATATGAGCTTTATTTTTAAAAAAATCTCCAAATACCTAATCATGCTCCCCCTCATTGAAATGTCACTTTTAACAGTATCTCTAATATGTATTGACATCTATTTCTGGATATTTATTCTGCTTTGGTTATTTGTCCAAGTACACTGAACTATTTTACTGTTATAGGATTATACGGTAATTTAAAGTATAGGAGAATAAATTCTACCTCAGTTTGTTTCCCCCTGAATTGACTGTGTGATCTTAAATGTTTAATATTATAGAGAACCTTTAGTTTTAAATTTTCAAAAAAAATCTAGCTGTCATTTTAATTGGTATCATATTTAATTGGAGATTAAAAATGTTTTCCATGTGAATGCAAACAATTAAAAAATAGAAGGTAGAGGAAATTCTAATATGAAAATACATCTGGGAAAAAAATAAGCCAAAGTGCAGGACTATTTACAGAAGAGTTTGGATACAATGAGATAATGTTTAAGGTATCCTGCTTATCAGTGATATATTATGGAAGCTTTTCTCTTTCATAAATTTTAATCTTACTTAATTTCCAGTTTCTGTTGGTTTAACTGCAGCTATCCTCATCATATCTACAAGATCTGCCTGATGTTTTACAATAAAAGTATTCTGGTGACATTTGTTTAGGACGATTACCCCCTTGGATTATTTGTAGATTCATTTTACAAATTCATACCCTATATACCTGTCAATAGGTATCTATGCCATGACCATTTAGACTACAAGATTTTATCTCAACCTGCAGATTATCCTAGATCCCATCCCCATATTTCACTATTAATTCCAACTGTCTGCTGCTAGACTGGATAGAACAAATTATAAATTTAAAATGTGCTAAATGCAAAAAGAAATAAAAGATAAATGCAAGATATAAACTCATAAGTGATTAGTTGAAAAATGTGCACTAAGGCAGTTTTTATTTTTGCAAAATCATTAATTTGTAGCACCGCTATTATATTTGTACATTGATTCGGCAATATATCAAAAATTGATAGCACTAATATTAAATCATATTTCTGTATTTAAGCAAACAAATAATATAAAAACTAAGAAAAATGATATTTGAATTGATGTTTTAATAATGTTGTATAGGAACAATTTGAAAATGAAAATTATTACCAGGACTGGCTGCCTGGTCATCCTTCCTTCCCACCAACCTCTAATCAAGCCTCTTTAATCTCCATTTCTGGATCCATTTCCATCTGCCATTAATTCCTAAAATTCTATCAGTGCTCTCTGTGAAACTCACAATAATGAGTTATGTCTTAAAACTTATCTTTAGACATTCCCTTCACCTTCTTATACTAAGAGGTTGCTTGAAATCAGACCATTTCTTGACAAAAATAACAAAAAAACTATTTGTAAAAACTCTTTTCACCCATATTAACTCTAGTTTCTGCATTATTCCTCTGCTCCTCTGTATAACAAAATTGGTTAAAAGAGTTGTCTATAGAACCTCAGCTTCTAATTCCTCTGTTCTCATTCTCTCAAGCCCATTTCTATGATGCTTTTCCTGAAAATGCAAAGTATTCATAAATGTCAGTATTTAACCTACATTAGCATTTGACAAAGTTGACTCCACTCACTTTGTTGTCCTGATTTTATCCAACTTTACTGGCAAATATTTTTAAGTAAGTATCTTTTGCTGATTATTTCTCATTTTCCCAAAGTTTGGTCTTTGGAAGAGTAATTTATTTATTTGTTTCTTTATTTATTTATTGTTGTTTTCTTGGTCTGTCTATACTTTCTTTGTGATCTTATCTGGTATTATGTTCTTCCTCTATAACAGGAATGGCTCTCAGCTTTGTATTCCCATCCTGATCTGTGTTCTCAACTCCAGGATTATATACCCAACTACTTTATACTACTATTTCCTGTTCTTAAAAGTAATTTCAAAATTACATGACCCAACATAACTCTCTATGTGTCTTTCTATTCTGCTTTTCCTAAGTCTTCCTCTCTCAGTAAACTATAAGCCTGTTTTTATATTTGCTTATGTTAAAGCTCGTGCTACCATTATTATTAATTCTTTCTTTCCCATATATCATCCAGGCAATTTGCCACTAGTAAATATGTCCACTGCTCTTACTCTGGTCCAAGTCACTGTCATTTTTCACCTGGATTATTGCTTTAAACTTCTCATTATTTTTGCTGTTTCTGATTTGCTGCCTTATATTTTATTCTTTAAAAAGCAGCCAGAATTACATTACCAACCAAACATCTTAAGTGTTGTAGTTGTGGCCATATGAATCTATAACTATTAAAGTTCATAAAACACTATATAAAACATCTATTTAATTGTGTCATAACTATACACACACACACACACACACACACACACACACACACACACACATTTCACTTAAATGAAACACCTGAAGTTAGATGTCACTTTGGTGCTCCCAAAAGTGCTTAATGTCTTTCTACTTGAAGTCTTTCCAATGATTTTAAAGGTCCTCCCCCATGATGACTATCCCTGTTACTCTTAGCCAATTCCTTTCTTATCTCTCTTACTCTCTTACTGTTACTATTCTCTGCCTCATTTTCAAATATATAGTTACAATAACCTCCTTCTTGTACCTGGACCATGCCAAGAATGCTCCTACTTTCTGGAACATTCTTTATCCATACATCTCCATGGTCCATTGTCTCCTCTCCTTTAGGTATTTGCTCAAATGCTAAAGGAGGCCTTTCCTAACTATTTTAAACTGTAAGTGCATCCCTCTCCCCTCATCACTCATTTTCCTCTCCTTCGTTTATTTTCATCCCTCCATTCTTATTGCCTTCTCCTCTACTATTTGGTCTATTGATTTCTTCTTCATTTTTTTTACTTTACTTTTTATTGTTGGTATTATTACAGATGTCCCCTATTTTCCCCCAGCTTCCCCCCTCCGCTGATTTATTCTTCATTTTCTGTCTCCATAATGTCAACTCTAGTTTGCTTGCTGGTATATCTCAGAGCCTAGAAGAAGCTTTCTGTCATAGATGATTTATGGTAGACATTCTATAATATTAATAAATAAATAAGTGGAAAATTATCTACCTTTTGAAATAATTAAAAGATAGTTATATTTTTTATTTTCAGTGTAAAATTTTAGAATTTATCAAAATAGAAATCAATATAACACAGGTAAGGAAAAATGTTATGGCAAAAATGCATAAAAGCGAGTTTTCTTTATGTCACATGAACTCTGTTAGAGCAAAGAAGTCATCTATTTTATAACAGTATATTTATTTTTTAACAGCTATTTAATTTAATTTAACTTTTTTCATTACCATTTATCCCCCTTATACCCTCTTCTACCTCCTCCCACCCCCCTCCCCCCAATAATCATCACACTGTTGTCCATGTCCATGAGTTCTGTTTGTTCTTTATAGCTCTATTACTCCATTCCCACAACAACCACCCCCCCACCCCCCGCCACACACACACTCACAGCAGAGCTCTCTGCCTGCTCTCTATCTATTGTGCTTGTTAGTTCAGTTTGGTCATTAAATTCCAAAGATGAGTGAAATTATATGGTATTTGTCTTTCTCTGACTGGCTTATTTCACTTAGAATAATGTTCTCTAGGTCCATCCATGCTATGGCAAAGTATAACAATATATTTCTTATTTAATGATGTATATCTTTATTTTTTTAAAATATTTTTCTTGTATATTTTTGTTTTTTAGAGAGAGAGGAAGGAAAAGGGAGAGAGAGATAGAAACATTGATGAGAGAGAACATCAATTGGGTGCCTCCTGCATGCCCCCCACTGGGGATCAGGCCCACAACCTGGGCTTGTGCCCTGATCAGGAATCGAACCAGCGACCTCTTGGTGCATGGGACAATGCTCAACCACTGAGCCACACCAGCCAGGCTATATCTTTATCTCATATGTAATTTAATAATTCCTAGAACAAATGTTTCAGGCATTGTGGCTGTTGAAGATATGTTGAACAATATATACATGGTTGAAGCCCCCAGAGATCTATATCTAGTGATCTACATTTAGTTGCAAAAGAGATCATAATCTATTTCTAAATATCTCCAGTTTACCACACAAAAAAATATTTTTCAAACCACCAAGGACATGAAAATACATACAAGGTGAAATGTATAAAACTTTGATCTAAACTACAACTATTGGAAAACTGTGAAATCAGATTCACAGGAAACCGGACAAACTTTCTACTTTGTCTTACCAGCATTTTATATGAATACATATGAGTAAAGTGACGAAAGAAGAATTCATAATAGATAAAAACAAATGCTGTCCAGTGAAGGTGTAAAAATCAGGTATCGATCTTCTTATTTTAAGGAAAGTCATGACTCATGATTCCTGCATTTTACTAATTTGATGACTGAGAAATAGTTATCATCTAGCCAAAAGGCTAATTTCATCATTTGGATCTGAATGTCCCCATGGTGAAGCTATTTCAATATTGGCACATTTTTAGTTCTCTGCTCATAATTAATCTTAGGCAGACCATTTTTACATAACTTAAATCTATTTCTTGCTTCTAGTAATTGCATATCTAATTTACTGTGAAAAGAAGAAGCCAATATTGCATCTGCTAAAGTAACTAAAAAGCGCAACTGAAAACATCATCCACTGATGATTTTTATCACTTAGTTTTACTTTGTTAACTTTTGGAACTTTGCAAAATAGAGTTGCTTTTGGCCAGAACTTTAAATTATAACTTCTATTTGGAAGAGGAATTATGTCTTGGCATGAAAGAACACTTTATTTTAAACACCACAAGTTTCTTGTTGATAATTACGTAAAGAAAGCAATCCAATAACCACCACTGACAGAAAACATTATACTTAAATAAAGCTGATTCTCTTTCTTAAGCTGAAGCCCAAGGGACAAATATGGAGCAGTGGAAAATATTTTGAACAGCTTTGCAGTTGTAAAATATGCTTGAAGAAGTGCTTACTTCATTACAGTTGTTTCCTCCCTTAGTCGTAAACCATCCTGCTCCATGGAAAATATCTTGAGTATAATGCTGACTTTTGGTCACGTCAGCATAAGTCTCAATGAGTTTGCTCTGTGAAATTAAGGGGTCACTGGCAAACTCATCAAGTAGTAGAATCAAGGAAAAGTACTCAGTGTCCTAAACTTGCCCCCAAAACACTGTTAATGTATATTAAATTCTTCTAATGAGTAAAATTTGTGGGTATTATTATAAAAAAAACTCAAAATTTAGAATAAAAATAAAGATCTAGTTACTCTGTAGATTTAGAGAAATACAGATTTATTTTTCTCTATAGAATAAATAATCTAATATGATTTATTTAAGACATTTCCCTCCAGATTTATCTCCTGAGTTGGTTTTTTTTTTGAATCCTCACTTGAAGGTATGTTTTTATTGACATTTTAGAGAGAGGAAGGGAGAGAATGAGAGAAACATCCATGTGAGAGAGAAACATTGATCGGTTGCCTCCTGTTGTGACCCGACCAGTAATTGAACACACAACCTAGGATGATGTTGCAACCAATTGAGTCACCCGGCCAGAGCCTGAGTTATTTTTTCATGTGACTACTTGATTTTCAGTTCTTGTTATCACTCTGAGTTTTTTCCCCAAAATATTATTGTTAATAGAAAATGCTATCTTACCAGATAGAAGAGAGTGTTCCTTGGTAAGAGGTATTCTGCAATCCACTGCTGTATGCCCAGTCAAAATCCGGATGTCCCTGTGTAGTATTAAGGGCCCCGACATCAAATTTCATCAAGGGATATTTGTTTTGTCCCAAGGTTTACCACTCATGGTTTTCTCACCCCAGAGCAGCAAGCTATTTTTGACTGTGTGAAAAGCTTTATTCCCCATTTTTCTTAATGTGAATAAATGGTAGTGATTTTTGAACCCTTTAGTGTTTGCATGTAAAGTAAAAGGGGTCTATTTTAAACATTCCCGTGAAAGCATTTATTGCATTGCTTTAGTTAAATCTTTATTTTAAAATTTGATTTCTATGTGAACCTCAGCCAAAACTTTGTTACAAAGAGACTAAGGTGCTTATTTTCACAAAGCCATTTTGTGGTTCATGTATGAGTACCGTGTGTTTTTATTAGTTCTGATAGACTCGTAAGCATATATCATCCCTATTGAGCAGACTCATATAAAAACTTATTTTAGAGTAAAAATTTCCTAGCTACATATGGAATTATTTTAAAATATTCAGCTCATTAAAAAAATCCCAAACTATTAAAATGTCAGATATCTCTATTTAGTCCAATGAAAAAATATGTATGTGTATGGTTTCAGAGTTACATATTTGTTTTACCTTTTTACTAGAACAAAAAAACAAAGTCCACTTGATTTATTGCAATAATTAGTGACCATGAAAGAGCATGCTGTAAATTCGGAGGCATTTAGTTACTATTTGGACTTTACATTTCTCAGTGCAGAGTCATAGTTTTGTAATGCTTTCACATAATTTAATTAGAGCATGACATCTAAAGTAAATGCATGCATTTATCTGTCTCCATAGAAATTAAAGTAGATGCACAGGTAGCTTTTTGATGTTAAAATAAGGACAGTAGTCAGAGTTTAAATTTTACACTAATGTTGTTCCAATTATGTTTACTATCAGTTAATGTTATAAATAAGATGTAAACATTTTTTAAATTACATTCACCTAATTTTCTTGTTTTTCCTAATGTATCATGTAATTATCATTTTAGAAAATCATTATAAATCCTTATAACACATTTCTCTCTTAAATTCATATAATAAATTTTTCTTTTATTTATTAATTTTAGAGAGGGGAAAAGAGAGAGAGAGAGAGAAAGAAATTTGTTGTGCCACTAATTTATGCATTCAATGGTTGCTACTTGTTTGTGCCCTGACCTGAGATCCAACCCACAACCTTGTGTGTCAGGTCAACACTAACCAACAGAGCTACCTGACCAGAGTCATATGATAAATTTAAATGACTATCTTTTCATTATGAAATACTGTAATATGCTGTTTAGTTTCACAAAACATTTAAAAGAATTTTAGTCATATATTAAACAATTTACCTACCCAATTTAACTAAGCTGACTTAGGAAGAAAGTCAGGCTGCTTCCAACATTTCTGTCACAGCAGCTCTTGATTTATTTGTGTTTTGCTAATGGTGAATCTCTCAAATAACTTTTCTTTAACCTGCCATACAAATACCATTGATGACAATATTATAGTATCTTTTACTGACATATAATATTTTTTTGAGAATTTGGACAAGAACCTTAAATTGTCCCTGGAATTCAAATATGTAACTATAAAATGTCAACCTTATGCTTTAAGATGGTAGCTGGCTTTTTTCAGCTGTCTGCTTAGTGAGAAGGATGTGCAATTAAATACTTATGCTTTTCATTAGTTACTTTTGGCTCCTCCCTTATTCAATTTCCTTCCTCATTTTAATATACGCTTTTTGCTTCTGCATCAGCAAAGGCCTCTATATTTATCATTTGGTTAAATTCCATTTCTTTTGAAGCCTCAAGTTGATAACATTAATTTCAAATTCAGTTAGCAGATTTTCTTATGCAATGGCCAACTCCAATCTGTGATATGTCATTTATTTAATCTACCTGTCAACACAGAATGTTCAGTGATAAATCACTGGCCTATTTCTAGTCTAAACACTGTCATATCGTATTCCAACTGGTTGACTTCAAAATGGCAGCGTATTGTGTACTTCTTCACTTTTTGGGTGTACGTTATAAACTTTCTGGGCAATTGTATCCCTATCAATCAATATAAACTACTAAATTTTAATAGTTTGACTGTCACCTTAGATTTTGTGGTTTATAACAATTGGATCATAGCACTCTTTCTATTTTCTACCCACGAGTTTGACCTTTGTTGGAAACACTGTTGTCTTTTCTTGTTTCTTAGTTGTGGCAATAAATAACAGGAACAAGCTGAAAATGAATTCATTGAGAGCCAGAGCCAGAATCAGCCCTGGTCATCAACTCTGTTGGAGGATGTATGTGTTTACACATAGGTGAATTAAAGCGTTACGTTAATTTAAAGTTTTACTTTTAAATGTCTCCTTATTATTTAATCTATATCTCTGTAGCTTGTAATAGAGTTTAGTTGACGTATAAGCCATTTACATATGTCATATTTCACCTTTAGATATTCTAGCCTATTTCCTACTGGCATCAAAATATTAGGGAGACCGGAAAGTAATGTCATTAAAGTAATGACATGTTAAGGGTGCAAGTGGAAGCAAATTCATGTGAGACAGTTGAGGAACTGTCAAACACTCTTAACCAACCTTGGTCGACCATCCAAGAACATTTGCAGCAGATTGGTAAAGTAAGCAGAGCAGGTGTTTGGGTCCCACATAATCTGTCCAAAGAAAACAAAGCTAATCGGTCCACCACATGCAACTTATTGCTTCAGCGGCACAATACAGAAGCGTTTTTTGATCGCTTGATCACTGGAGCTGAAAAATGGGTCCTCTATGATAATCCAAAATGCAAAAGGCAGTGGCTCTCTCCGAATGAATCGCCACAAAGTAAAGCTAAGCCAGGTTTACACCCCAAAAAGGCACTTTTGTGTGTTTGGTGGAGTATTCGCGGGGTCATTCATTTTGAAGTGCTGAAACCTGGACAAACTGTGAAAGCGGACCTTTACTGTGAACAATTGGATCGAGTAAATCAATCTTTAATTGAAAAGTGCCCAGTGATTGTCACCAGAAAAAGTATTATTCTGCAACACGATAATGTAAGACCGCACTGTGCAAGACGAACCCTGGAAAAAATTAATGAATTGGGTTGGGAAGTATTGCCTCACCCACTATACTCGCCCGATATTGCGCCATTGGATTTCCATTTATTCTGATCGCTACAACATTTTCTAAGTGGAAAAAATTTGAAAATTTGGATGATGTCCAAAATGCCATCTCCAGATATTTTGCTCAAAAACCAACTGATTTTTATTGATCCGGCATTGAAAATCTGCACACTAGATGGCAAAAGGGTGTTGATAACAAGGGTGATTACATCACTGATTAAAAATAAAAACATGTTAAAATTTTATGTTTGAAGTTAATGTAAAAAAAAAACGACATTACTTTCCGGTCCACCTAATATCTTCAAAAAGTTTTAGGACTTATTATGTTGAGTTACTTTTAGAAATGTTATTTGCTTAAAAAATGTAAATGACTATCAAATAAGTTATAGGTTACAACAAATAAAGCCATGCAGATGTATGGAATAATGAAAAAGAGCTGATATATTTAAAAGGATCTTATTTATTTTCTTTCAAGGTACAAACTGATGCTCACTCTCCTTTACTCAGGTGTTAATATTATATACCCCAAAATAGTTTAATTTTGGTCACACTAGTTTGTAACAAAGTGCATTTATTAAATTTAGTTTTTGCTTGGAATGGACTTCAATTCAATTTTCTGTACCATCAATGCTATTAATTCAATTAAATAATACCTGGAGTTGTATCTAGATATTTTAGAAAAAATAAGGTGTTTGTATACCTCACTTAATTTTTATTCCTAAAAAAGATTCAAGTAAATAAATTATCAAACACTCAATTTCTAAAATTTTAACATTTCCTCATATCTTTTGAGTAGGTAAATGACCTTCTTTAACTAATGACAACGTCAGCTGTTGCAATAAAATTGAGATCGGTTGGTTTCCATTTCTAGTACCAATATCTAGCTTTTCTTAAAGAATGCAAGTAAAAGCTTTGCTTTGATCTTATTCAATTATTTATCTATCAAAAGCATTCTTATTTAAAAAAGAACAGTAATAATTTCTGTTTTGCCATATTTTTTTAATTCACAAGATAATTTGCAGCTAGAAAGTGAAAAAAAACCTAGTAGTCTATCAGTCTGTTCAAAAGTGTTTAAAAAATAGCATTAGATGCTTTTCACAAGTATTTCATTTAGTCAACAAGATATTTTCATTTAAAAAATAACTAGAAATATAACGAACATGTGTATAGCCATAAAACAATCCCAGGTATATATAAATTATATACATATATATGTGCATTTATGTTTATGGTTATCTTTTAAATAAAAGTAATTTGGTGATTGTTATATTATATATAATATTTTTAAAAGAAACATGACTGCCAAACATTAACAATCTACTATTTAGCATGAAATTCTAGGCACTTTATTATCTACTTCACTTAATATTGAGAGCCACATTAAGACTAGCAATTTCAGAAACTATTTTTAAGATTTACTCTTCTACTTATGTGAGAAACTATTAGGACTGATTATTATATTTGTGATTTGTATCAATTTAACTTTTCTTTTGTGTGGTATATAAATATGTGTAAAAGTCGGATATAATGAACAATTTTTTGATCATTATTATTTAATTAAATAAGTTCTTTGAATATTGAAAGACAATATTACTATTATAGCAATATTTACAAAGATAGTTCAAATATAAGTATTTATCTATCAGAATGTTTGTAAGAATCAAAGTTTAATTACACAGATTACTCAAAACAAATATTTCAAATTATGCTCATCTTATAAAAGGCAAAAGCCAAAGGTTCCAGTATAATTAAATGATTATTAAACAATTTGTTTTGGAAATCCCATATATACTGTAGCATTCATATTATTGCATTATATGTTACTCTACTAATTATTTTAGCCTTTACACCACTTAAAATGAGGATTTTTTTGCTTATTTTTAAAATACTGTTAGAAAGGATATTATATACTGGATGAAACATGTATTACTGAAAAATACCTTATATGACTAGTGCAAACAGGCTTTTAGGTAAATCACTGCAAGTTTTGATAACTATTTTGAAGAAAAGAAACAGAATGTCATAATAAACAGAGGTACTTCCCTAAAGGTTAAACCCAATAGTAAAGATTAAGACAGACCCTTCAAAATATCTAACGCCTATTTGTAGGTGATCTCCTTCAGTGTATGCTTTTGTGAATTTCTGACTTGATATTAACCTCTGGCTGTCAGGTCTTAAGCAATAGAGATTACTGGAGCCTCTTCCTATAGTCCTGCTGGAAGTGATGAAAAGAGTGATGATGTTGAAGGGGATTAAAGAACAATGCTGAGATTCAAATAATGTCAGGGCCAGAAGAAAATCAGTGTTTCATGTTTAAGTCAGGAGAGCAGAACTGAGAACCTATCAATGGCAGGTTAGTATATTAGTCTGCCATAGCAAATACTACAGTAACAACAGAAATGTTTTGTGTGTTTTTCCCAGTTCTTAAAGTTGAAAGGTTAAGATTTAGATGTTGATAGATTTGGTTTCTCCTAAGGCCGTTCTCCTTGGCTTGCAGATTGCCATCTTCTCACCATGTCCTCATGCAGCCTTTCTTCTAAATGCACACACACACATCCCGGGTGTCTCTTCCTCTTCTCATAAGGATTAATCCTACTGGATGAGGGCCCCATCCTGTGAAATAGAGCCTTTAAGGAGGTATCCAGAAATACTTTCTTAAAGGCTCTCTTTCTGAATGCAGTGACATTGGCAGTTAGGGCTTAAACATGTAAATTTGAGAGGAATACAATATAATCCACAATAGTTAGTTAATAAAAGAATAAGTATAAAACCATGTTGGAAGGTGACATATTCTTGGTCCTCATTCATCAGTTGTATTCTCAACAGACTCTTGAAACAGTCTAAAACTAAAATTCATATCAGCAACAAATAGCAATGCCAGAAGACCAAAAAAAAAAAAACAAAAAAACAAAAAAACAACCAACCAAATAAACAAACAAAAAAACGTGCCTGACATAAAGTCATGAACTGAGAAAGGACTAAATCTAATGTCTTCTACAGTATTGTCAGTCTTAAAAATCCCTGTATTAATACCAACATTAAACAAGTAAAATTTGAAAAAAAACACACACAATACAATTTACATTAGCACCTCCAAAAATGAAATATTTAGGCATAAGTCTAACAAAATATATAAAAGTTCTGTAGGAAGAAAACTATAAAATTCTGATGAATGAAATCAAAGAACTAAATAAATAGGGAGATAGGCCATGTTCGTGGATAGAAAGACTCAATATTGCCAAGATGTCAAGTTCTTCCCAACTTGATCTATAGATTAAATGCACTCTCAACTGAAACCCTAGAAGGTTATTTTATGGATATTAATAAACTGATTCTAAAGTTTAGATGAGGGATGAAAGATCCAGAATAGTCAACCCACCATTTAAAGAGAAAAACAAAGTTGACTTTGAGACCTATTCTAAAGCTATAGTAATCAAGATAGTGTGGTACTGGTAAAACAATAAATAAGTAGATGAATGAAATAGAATAGTGAGCCCAGAAATGGACTCTCACAGAAATTTAGTTAACTGATCTTTGACAAGGGAGCAAAGGAAATCCATGGAGTAAAGGTAGTGTCTTCAACAAACGGTGATGGAACAACTGGACATGCACATGAAAAAATTTTTTAAAAACTCTAGATGAGAAACACATACTCTTCAGAAAAATTAACTCAAAATGTATCATGGTCCTAAATGTTAAATGGAAAACTATAAAACTCCTAGAAGATAACATAAGAGAAAATCTATATTACCTAGGGTTTGGTGATGCCCTTTTGATATGATACCAAAGGTATAACCAATGAAAGAAATAATTGAAAAGCTAAACTTAATTAATTTAAAAAATCTGTCATGTGAACGACAATGCCTTAAGAAGTAGAATACAAGCCACAGACTGTTATCTAATCCATGCAAAATGTCTTAAAACTCAACAATAAGAAAACAACTCAATTAAGAAATGGATCAACTACGTTAACAGGTATGTCATCCAATAAGATACACATATACCGAACAAGAATATGAAAAGATGCTCCACATTCTATGCCATCAGGGCAATGCAAATTAACAAAAAGATACCACTACATACCTATTAGAATGCCCCAGATCTAGAAAACTTACAACACCAAATGCTGGAACAATAGGAACTCTCATTCATTGCTGGTGAAAATGCAAATGGTACAGCTACTTCAGAAGACAGTTTGGTGATGTCTTATAAAACCAAACATACTCTTAATATACAATCCAGCAACTATGTTTATTATTATGTACCCAAAAGAGTTGAACATTTATGTCCACACAAAAACCTGCACATGGTTGTTTATAGCAGCTTTACTCCTAATTGCTAAAACTTGGAATCAATCAAGATATCCTTCAGCAGGTGAATAGGTAAATAAATCGTGGTACATCCAGATGATTAAGTATTATTTAGCAACAAAACAAAATGAGCTATCAACTATAAAAAGACATGGAGGAACCTTAAACACACCTTACTAAATCAGAGAAGCCCATCTGAAAAGGCTACTTTTCAAAACTTGATTTGGGTGGTTTATAAGAAAGCAGATCTCACTTGTTTAAATTAAATTCATTTATCAGATTAATTTCAAGAGCAAAGATTTCAAATACAGGTTTACTGGAAATGAAGCATCAGGATGGGAAAGACTGTGTCTACTTTTTCCTATGATATCCCAAACTCCCAGTATAGTAGCAAAGTGGGGATTTATAAGTATTGTTGGATAAATGATTCAGGTTAAAACACACAAAAAATACTTAAAGCATAGTATTCATATGATTTGTTCATTTATTCAGAAGTATTTACCAAGATTTTTGTTTTGTTAATCCTCACCTGATCATATTTTTTCTATTGATTTTTAGAGAGTGGAGGTAGCAAGGGGGAGGGAGAGAGAAAGAGAGAGAGAGACATCAATGTGAGAGAGACACATCAATTGGTTGCCTCCTGCATGCTCCCTGCCCAAGGCCAGGGATTGATCCTGCGGGCCAGCACTCTAACCTCTGAGCAACACTGGCCAGGGGTACCAAGCATTTTTAATCACATCACGTAGAAGTGAGTACCGTACTCCCAAAGTAGTGCCCCCCCATGCTATGGAGGAAACTCGTGAGAAAGATGCCATCATTCTGGAAATATTTGAGCAGCATAAGAAATTAATTCAGGCCCTGGCCCGTTTGGCTCAGTGGTTGGAGCGCTGGCTGGCAGACCAGAGAGACCCAGGTTTGGTTCCCACTAAAGGCATGTACCTCAGTTTCAGTTCCTCCCCGCCCAGGCTGGGGATGTGTGGGTGGCAGCCACTCCATGTGTCTCTCTCACATCGATGTTTCTCTCTCTTCCTCCCTTTCTCCCTCCCGCTCTATCTCAAAATAAATGCAAAAAAAAAAAAAAAAAATGTGCTTGGGTGAAGATAAAAAAAAAAGATTAATTCAGGATTTCTACTAAACATGAGACGGAATTAGACCCCATTTTTCACATTTGTCCATGCTAAAAATAACTATGAGTAATGAAGAAAAGGACCCAAGCATTTGAATATGGGTGATTTAGTGTAAATACATAGATATGCTAAGGTTCAATCTCATGCTCAAGGGAGTCACCTTTAAACAAAACACTTTCAAGGATATATTTTTTTTAACATTTATTTATTTATTTATTTTTGTTACAGATGTTTCTCCTTTTCCCCCCATTGTCACCCTCCTCCCCCTCCCTCCCTGCCCCATCCCCAGTTTTGTTGTCCATGTCCATTGGTTATGACTACATGCATACAAGTTCTGTGGTTCATCGCTCCCCTCCCCCATCCCCTCTTCTGACAATTGTCAGTCTGTACCCTACTTCCACAACTCTGGGACTACCCTGTTCCTCAGACTGTTATGTTTATTATATTCCAGAAATAAGTGAGATCATATGATATTTGTCTTTCTCTGCTTGGCTGGTTTCACTTAGGATAATAGTTTCCAGGTCCTCCCATGTCGTCGTATTTTTTATATTTCAAAATATTAATATCTCACTTGTATTTTTAGTGTACAGGTGTGTTTTTTATATTGAGGTCAGCTCATATGAATAAAAATAAAGCATTTGTGACAATGTGGCCTAAAGGGGCATACAAGTTATTATTTACAGTTTCCTGTAAATACACAATATAAAAATATCCTTGGAAACCCTGCTCCAATTGGATCCTGAGATCAAGTGCTTACAAGAGAGGCCACCAATGAAAAAAAGAAGTATGGCAATTAATGCTGAGTATCTCTCTCTTCCTGACTTAAAGGAAATATTGAGGCCATCAAAATATGAGGTACTCTACAAGGAAAGAAGAAAGAAAAAAGGGAGCAACTCCAGAGTCCCACACCAAAAACAACATAAATAAGAATATAAGAATGTTAGACAGTCTAGAGGTGGTCATTTCCCCATGACTCTGTAATTTATGTTGCTCCTGTTTCCATATGTGACTACAGGAAAGCCTCTCTTGTGGGAGAAAACAAGTATGTAGTGTCTCAGAACTACAGAAGCTGGTCTTGTCCACTTGCATAATTTTGAATAACCCGTCCCTTAAGGCAGACCATAGCTCTAAACTTTAGAGTAGAGCATGTTTTTACAAATGTGAGAGGAATCACGCCATACCAACAGGAGAGTTAAGAGTGACATTACTGTCTGAATTGGGGAAATCAAGTATGGGAGCTCTGAAGGAAGCGAAATAATAATCATCCTTACTGAATATTTAAAACATAACAATGTAAGCAAACTATTAATGGATAGGGAAGGCTATTCACAAAAATGATAATATCACCTTCAAATAAGCATCAATGACATTTTATATGTTAGTTTGTACATCAGATATAAAAACTCTAAGTACCATGGGGCCTGCCAAGAATTTCAAAATACAAGAGGAGAAGAGAATGGGATCATTTAAATGCTATATAGAGAAATAATTTATAAACAAGGTTATGAGAGGTCATTAAAATCCCACAAAGTAATAATTAAGCACATTCCCAAATTATTAATTATGATGAACTGCAGTACACCTGTTTTGCATTTTGAATTTCTAAAATTTACTAAATGTATTTCAGAAGCTTGGGTGATATAATTCTTTTTCTTCTAAAATATCAAAACAGAGTAAATAACATTTCAATAACATTTTATAGTAAGGATATAAGAAATACCATGTTGGATGAAATTAATCTGAACTTTCCTGAAAGTAACCCTAAAATGTTTTTTGGACAGCATAGAAATAGCCTTCCAAGATGAAAATTTCCGAAGGTGAGGAATATATTTTCTCCTCACTTATCTTGTTTCCTTTTAATATTCTGCATTGCATTAATCTAATTCTAAGTAAACACAATGAGAATTTCATGTATAACAACAACAAAAGAAGTCTTCCTATAGCTTGACTGTTGTTTTATTACTGCTTGTCTGGTCTTCTCTAGTCCTGTTACAACATTCTTAAGAAGATATCTAGGATTCTATATTCAAAATAAGTTGAAAACAATATTTTGTATCATAACATTACATGGAGCAGACTGACAGATCTCAGAGAGAAGGGGGTGTTGGGAAGAGATTAACCCAAAAATGTTTATGCATATATGCGCTGCCCATGGACACTGACAATGGTGAGGTGAAGGCCTGGGGTGGGGTTAGAGCCAGGTGGAAGGAAGAAAAGGGGGGGATATGAGGGACATCTGTAATACTCTCAACAACAACAACAGAAAAAAAAATGAATGAACATTTAAAAAAATTAACAGGGTTTTCAGTTGTTTGAAAAGAGAGGTAATACCAAGGGGCAGTGATAGAGTGAGGCATGCCAATGCATTCCTTCCAAGCAATGACTCCGTCTTATTTACCTTCATTTCTCTAGAACTGAAGGGTGAGTGCCTAAGACATAGAAGATGCTAAGTCAACGCTTAAATACTGAAATTAAACTGAGTCCTCATCAAAATAATCAGTGGAGTCAGACAGTTTTAAATTCTCGGAGCCATAGTTTACATGCAGACCTGACTTGGAAAAAGTTATTTAATCTGAATGATTTTTTCATTCTTTAAAATGAGACTAATGGTTCCCACTTTGTCAGGTTATCATAAAGAGTAAATGAGGTTATATAAATATTGAACAAATGTGGTACGCAGGGACGTGTCTTCAGAACTCAGAGAATGACAGCTGTTGTTAGTAATCTCTTCTGGATTTTAGGACTTTCCCATTCCCCAGGACTGCTCTCTTAGCCTCAGCTAAAATGCCTCCAGAGCCCTGGCCAGTCTGGCTCAGGGGTAGAGCGCTGGCAGGCGGACCAAAGAGTCCTGGGTTTGATTCCTGCCAAGGGCACATACCTCGGTTTCGGTTCATCCCTGGCCCCGGTTGGGGTCATGCGGGTGGCAACCAATCGATGTGTCCCTCTCACATCGATGTTTCTCTCTCTCTTCTTCCCTCTCTCCCTCCCGCTCTGTCTGGAGATAAATGTGAAAATACCTTCAGGTAAGGATAAAAAAAAAATGCCACCAGACTAAGAAGCCTACCTTGACTATTCCAGACTAGACTGCATCTCTTCTCTTGTCACTTTGTGCAATTCATTTAACTTATGTTAATTCTTATTATTGCATATACTGTGCTATTCAAAAATTATCTGCTTTTCCATGAGTCTGCTCTAGTAAACTGTGAGTTACTTAAGAATAGGAAACATAGCATATGACTTCATGTCTCCAGTGATTGCTACAGTTCTATTTAGGTAGCAAGTGTAACCATTTAATTTATTAAGACACAGGAAATAGTCTTTCATTATGTTTCTCTTTTAATTTTTATGGATGAATCCTTGTTTGAGAGAAAAATTTAATTTTGGATGTTGTGTTATAACATTATTTTAAAAATGTAATTTATGATACAAAATATTGTTATCAACTCATTTTGAATATGTAATCCTAGATACCTTTTAAAAAATGTTGTAACAGGACTAGGGAAGGCCAGACAAGCAGTAATAAAATCCCACAGTCCAGATATAGGAAGACTTCTTTGGTTGTTGTTATACATGAAATTCTCATTGTGTTTACCTAGAGTTAGATTAATGCAATGCCAATTAACCAGGAGATCCAAGAAGAGGACAGATTATCCTATGTCCTGTCTGTGTGGGAGCTTAATCAGTCTAGCACATGGGATAAACACACTTTGGTATATCTTAAGATGCCAAGTAAAAAAAAAAAATTAATTTACTTTGTGAATCATAAGCTTCAAAAGGTATTTATTTAGTTCCTTATAAAAAATGAATTCAATAAGGAATTGGGAAATGCCATGAATAATAGATCCACAATAGAATATTAAAAGGAAACAAGGTTAGTGAGGAGAAAATATATTCCTCACCTTTGAAAATTGTCACCTTGGAACAAATGAATGAATGAACAAAGGAAGGAAGGAAAGGAGGGAGGGAGGGAGAGAGGAAGGAAGCAAGAAAGGAAGTAGGAAAAACAGTGTCCTTGAATATTGTTGTTAAGATTTTTGTGAAAATTTGTATTACATCAGAACTCTTATCAGGGAGATTTCAGGCCAATTTGGTTGGAATATCTCAAAGAAATTATACTTCAAATTTCAGATGCAAAGGGTGTGGTCACGGAGGGAACTATTCCAGTAGCTTGATGGATTTCAGCTCTGTTTTCATCCTGCTTAACATAATCTTCTATTACACATAGTCTATTGTAAGAGCTGTGTAGAAGCACATTTCTCAAATTGTTATAACCTAGTTCTTACACAAATAGATAGGGAATACCTGTTAAAATTTTATTTGATCCATTAAGTGATAATCCCAGCAGAATGACTTAAGATGGTCAAAAAATAAAATAAAAAAACAGAGATGGACATAGTCATCTAAGGCAAGTAAAAATACACGATTGTTAAACTATGCACACACTGGTTAATGTCTTTTAAGCTAATTGGACTGTACCTATTGAGGTCACTTTTTCTTTGTGGAAAAGAATACAATAATTAACACACTTTACACTTTTCTGCAAAGTTAACCTGTAACTATACAAGGTTATAAAACAGCAGAGTCTAATCAACTGTGAAGATCTTCCAACAAAGTTAAATTCCTTAAGAGAGACAGAGAGCCATTAGAGAGGTTTATTAAGACATAATATTTAAAAAGTGTCACAATCATCATTTGTTTCATTTCTAAGTATTCGTTCTTTGTGTGCAAAGCCGCTGAAGGAGATGAAATAGCTTAAGGCATGGCTCTCAGTTATTAATTAAATTCAACGATGGGGAAGAAAAAATTCATAAATACTTTTTTAAAAAGCTCTCCAAAGGTTTGGAGGAAAGTGAAATCCCATATTGACACTGAAGAGTGGGAAAATGATATGTGGTAAAAAGACACACACAGAAATCCCTCTTTAGTTTGAGCTTTCTGATAGATATGAAGTAATTTTTAAACAGAGAGAATCTCTATGTTCTGGTAGAGTGATAAAGGTGGCAGTTTCAACTTACTATAGAAGAATCACAGAGATTGTCAGGGAACAGCACGCACTGGATAGCCAGCGACATCTCACAGGTAGGAAACGTGATGATTTGTAACTCCTGAAAATCAGGTATAGACACGGTCAGACAAATAAGGTGGTGTAATACTGTTTCTAATATGTACCAGACTAACACACAGAACAAACAGGCCTGCATTACCATTGTCTATTAATACAGATAACAGAGTCTTTGTAGAAACAGATATCCAACTTCACTGCAATTAGAATCCCACGGTTGTTTAATGCCATGGGTATGTCCTCTGTTTGCCTCCGTTTCTGCAATAGTTACATTCCAAAACCTACCAAAGACGTTGAAATTTCACCTATTACTTTATTCTTGGAAATCTTTATGAACACATCCCTCTTCTATATTTCCCTCTCTGTGACTACTTCTAATTCCTAAGAAATCATTTCCATCCTTAATGAAAACTGGACACTGTCAGCTAAAGTAAATCCTGTCATTTCCCTAACGGTGTGGACTTCTTGGCCCCCTCTTGGGAGGAAACTTTGTGCTCTTCCTTAGCCCCATATTTCAGGACCACGAGGCAGGTTGGCACCCTTCTCTCACGCTGCTGCTGCTCTCATACCCACGCTGACTTCCCCAAACCTCTTCTCACTCATATTACCTTGATTAAATACCGACTTCAATGCATTCCTATGGACTTTGGTATTTGTCTCATAAATCTTATTTCATGAAGTTTCTGACTTCATCCTCAATTTTTTTTCATTGGACTAGAATAACCAATTAGACAGTCAGGAGTGTCTTAAACAAGGTGCTGTTGGAAAGGCATTCTGTATGTCATTCTCCAATAGAATAATCTAATGGGGCTTTAAGAAATTACACATCTAGAAAACAAAGCACACCTGCTTAAGAACAAGCAACAGGCAAAGCCATACTAATCCACTTGGTTTTTAGTGGGGTCAATGAATCTGGAAACTACATGAGACAAAGGATTACACCTATTACACTCATCACTCAGTACTTAGCAAAATTTTTGTCACCACACAATAGGCATTTATTAAATTAATGAGTGAGTCTAAATCAATTTCCAAGCGTCACATGCATGGATTTCTACCTGGCATTTGAAACAACATCTGAATAAAGTTTGGGGCATGATTATTAACCAGGCAAAAGATAACTTCTCCTTATGTTCTTTTGGGTAGACAAGTCTAGAGCAGCCCCTGAAGAGTGGATGTATTATCTATTTTGTATTATTTATTTAGTTAGACTATGAAATAGATTAACATGCTGGTGGCTAACCATTCTAAGATTCTGATTTTTTCCAAAGCTTTTAAAAATGTATTGTTCAGAATTAAAAATCCATTCATGAAATTAAAAATACATTGATTAATAAATGTGTGGTCCTTCTTTAGAGTAAGAAAATGAAGGATCCTTATTTTTTTCATGATTCATTGGATGGAGTAGTAATGTCAGCTATACGGTACTGGGGACTCTGTTCCTTCATTTAGTTGAGAACTTAAGAAAAACATAAAATCCACATATTCTAGTATTATACAATATCATATCCAATATCCTAATCAGATGTTTCAACAAAATTAAAAATTTTAAGATTCTAAATTATTGAGGAAATACTGATATTTTAAATTATGTCATCATATTTCAAAATGAGGTTACTTAGCTTGCTCTTTGATGTTTGAATATACAGGTCATAGATTGTAAGTAGAAAACTACTCTTTTTTAAATAATATAATAAAATAAAATAAAAACAGCATAATTAACTGACATCATGAGAGCAATTTTTGTAGCAGATAATAGATTTCAATTTAAACTTTTCAGGGGTAAACAAAACATACAATATTTGAAATTCTTCCTAGATATTACTTATACATATTGCTGTAAAGCCAGAGAAAAAAGTACCAAGGATATTATTTTTTTTTTAGTCATTTTGAAATATGAATCATCAAAGATATTATAAATACTGGAACTTTTGAAAACATAAAACAATCTAAAATAAATCTATTATTTTCTCATTTAAACAAATAACTTTTTAAAGAATGGCAACATATTTTGGAAGAATCTAATATGTTTATAATATTGAGCATATTTAAATTCTAATTATATATTAAATGTAATGACCATTAGAGTTAATAATTAATATTAAAATAAGTACACACTATATAGGATGTTACATTTTAAAATGCTAATATATTGGATTTATTATAACATATCAGTTACTTGGAGGAAACTTGAAAATTTCTGTTGTAGTAACAAATAAAAAATGTATGATTTCTGTAACTAAAATCAAGTTACCATGCCTTTGCTTTATCAGTCTTATTTATTTTTAGTAACATCAGATGAGCTATTATATATTATGCCTTCACTATGAGTCCTTTGAGAATCGAGGACTTCCAAGCTACCAACAATGGGGTCACATTTGTCCAGTATCAGAGAAAAAGGAATCTTATAAAGTAAATTTTCTGGATAATGAAATTTTAATAATGTTAACCTCTGAAGCCTAATATTATCAAGTATTTTATGAAAATATTTCTAAAATGCTAAGTATTTCTAAGATTTTTTGAAATGTACTCTAAATATGAAATTGACTTCTATTTGAAGACTATATTATTTTAATGAAAACTGCTTATAATGCTGTGTGTGTGTGTGTGTGTGTGTGTGTGTGTGTGTGTGTGTGTTAATTCAAATGGTTAGACTTAATCTTAGCACTCTTTGGGCTTTTATAAGTCTTCAACCTACTTTCTTTGTTCCACCTATTGGTTAGCACAGTTCTAGCTCCTGTGATAGTAATTTCTGCTTATATCTAAATGGCCTTTTTCTAATATTTTGCCTCTATAATGTTCTATACTTGGACATCAAATAAAACTCATGACTAATATTGTACATATATTGAGATAGAATCTCTGGATAAGGTGTTGAAGACAATTTCTATGACTATAAAGTGTACACATTTTTAATGAATAGACAGACATTGTGTTAGCTTACTTAGATGTTAAAAATAATTTTCTATTTTGGGGTTCTTGCCTCTACTATGAGATTGGTGTTATCAAATCTTAAGACAAATAAGGTGTTTGTAATCATGTTAGTCACTGTTACTCTGTCAGGCAAATAAGCAGAAGCACAGACTACTATAGAAAGGAATCTTTGCACACAAGTAAAAAATCTTTTATTGGAATTACTACTGGCATTTAAAAAAATCTGATAAATTTTTAGGCAATAAATATATCATTTACAGATTTCAGGGTCCTAAAAGTGTGATGCACTTGGAGAATACGATAGTAAAGGCAGATGAACAGAACTACAACTATAGAAATTGCAAACATAGGATAAAGAAAATCTGCTTAAACTCACAGTTAGTTGGGTATCATGTGACTCAGTTTTGGTCTTTAAGATGAAAACAGAAGTCTAATAAGGATTCTGGGAAATTTCCTGCTTTTGAGATAAAAGAAATAAACTGAACTGTCGTCCTAGCTTGAGCAATGACTCAATGACTAAAGCTAGGCAATCATTTTGCAACCAGGAAGAAAAACGTAAGTTGAGGAGAATCAGAAAGATACTGTCATTGACATCATCAAGGCACTGAACGAAGTTTAATAAGTGTGCCCCTGACTGACTGCAAACAGTATTCTTAACTGATAAAAACAGTGGCTAGAATTTGTTTTGAACAGCTAAAATGGACAAACCTTAGAAATCAATGTTGATTTAGCTCAATTAATTATTTTTGTTTTGAATCTTTGTTGAAATAAATGGTATATAAGTGTTGGCAGCTTGCCATCAATTCAGTATTCTCTGATTTAGAGTTGATAGTGCTGGTAAAAGCATATTCAGTAGCCTGAGAAGATATATTTAAATGTCAACTATGGCACTTTTTATTTGTGTGGCCTCAGGTTCCTCTGTGGTTACTAATTGTACCGACTTCACAATGTCAGGGGCAGATTAAATGCTGTAATGCTCGTAGAACACACAGTAGAGTGTCTGGCGTATAGGGTCAGTGCTCAATATTTCTGATTTGCAGTGCATTGTTAGTTTAAGTTGAAGAGAATCTAAATCATAACATCTTTATAAATCAAAATTTGCTTGATTTGCCTGGGCCAGTGTGGCTTTGGTTAGAGCGTCGGTCTGCTCACTGAAGTGTCCTGGGTTCAATTCCAGATCAAGGGCACATACCTGGATTGCAGGTTCCATCCCAGGCCTCGGTAGGGTTGCGTGAGGGAAGCAACCGATCTATGTGTCCCTCTCACATTGATGTATCTCTCTCCCTCTCTCCCGTTCCTCCCTCTTTTCCACGCTCTCTAAAAATCAATGAAAAAAATATCCTCGGGTGAGGATTAACCAAAAAAATTTTTTTTTACTTGATTTATTAAGTATATGTTTAGTGCTAAGTTTCTGGAACTCTACCCTTTGCTGGAAACACAGACATGATTAGAACATAATTCTTTTAGGAGATCTAGAATAACATGGAAGATGGTGAATGCTAAAATACAGTTATGCACAAGGTACAGAAGGAGGAAAGAAAGAAGTAGGCTTAACTTTCTTACATATCTTAGGGAAGGGCCATAGGATATTTGTACTGAGTATTCAAGAAAACTTAGGATAGAGGGAGAAAATGACGTTTCAGGAAGAGGGAGAGAGTACATAGGGGCAGGCACACACATACCATGGTGGCGTGCTTTGGAAAATAGAACTGTGTATGCATGGCTTTGACAGGGGATCAGTAGAGAGGCAGCAAGGATGGAACAAAACATTTTGCTGGAGTCAGATTATGAAAGTCCTTGTATAGCTCTTGAAGCTTGGATTTCTAATCAGTATAAGGAGTGCTTTTCAAATTATGTTCCATAGAGTCCAATTATTCTACATAAGCCTCTCCGGACCTTTAGTTTTTTGTGAGAAAAAAGATGAACAGGTACATTTTTAGGCTTCATCCCACAATTCTCTCAATTTCTGCATTTTTGTTAAAATGTACACACACACGGAGACACACAACTTCATGTTTGTGCATGATTGCTTTTGCAAAAAGAAGAATGCTACTGAAAAATAAAGACCTGATCATCCAATGACATGGTTGTATTTGCATAATTACTGTGCAAAAGTCTACTCTGGCTAGAATGTGAGGGATGTTCATGTGAAGGACATTAATAATCAATGTGAGAAGGTAGATGATGGGAACTAGAATTAAAGTTCTAGGAGTGAGAATGAAAAGGAGTGGGCAGTTGTGATAGATTTAGAAGGTAGAAGCAACAGTTTTGGAGACTTAATACAAAGATCTTCAAAATATTTTTTCTCATGTCTAGTAAAAATAAGTGTGAAAACTTTAATCTGTGTTCACACATTATCATATTTATATCTATTTTTGTTTGAAGTTTAAATTGTTAAAAAAATAGAATGTCTGGCATAGTTAATAATTGATTTTTTAAAAGAAACTGTTCATTACTATAAAATGTATCCTATAGAACTTATATTCTATAGCAAATTCATTCCAATCGTTATTCACTTGAAATAAAATAAAAATATTTTCTTTAACAGTATAAATTTTATCTCACTACTTTTACTCATTCAATATATCCTAATAAAAATGTTAGAAATTTGAAAATATTTTACTGGTCACTTTTCATACTTTTTTATCCAACATTGAAATTTTAAAATTCTCTTTATTTTTGGTAGCCTTTAGATTTTTAGTGTTATATTTTAAAGACTAAAACAATATTTTGTTCACAAATAAAGTATACAAACTTGCAGTTATGTAGAATAAATGGGTCTAGAGATCTAAAGTACAGCATGAAAATTAGTTACCACATGATTTCACTCATATGTGGGATATAAAACTGAAAGCAACAAATGAAAAAACAAACAAGAAAAACAGAAACTCATAGACACAGACAACAGTATGGCGGTTACCAGAGGCAAGGGGGTGGGGAATAGTAAAGGTTAAATATATGGTGATGGAAGGAGATTTAACTTTGGGTGGTGGGCACACAATACAATACACAGATGATGTATCACAGAATTGTACACTTGAAACCTATATATCACCCCAATAAATTTAATTTTAAAAAGTTAACTGAAAAAAAAGACTAGTTAATAATACTGTGTTGACTACTGGAAGTTTGCTAAGAGTAGATTTCAGTTGCTCTAAACACAAAAATATTGGTAACTAAATGAGTAGATATGCTAATTAGCTTGACTAGTAGTAATTCTATTATGTCTATATTTATCATCATCATGTTGTGCACTTTACATATAAGTTCATTTAAAATAAAACCAAGAAAAGGAAAAACTAAACAAATAAAATATTTATGAGTGTTAGTAAACATTTATAGTTAAATATTCACGTTGTGCTAAATTAGCATTTGGATGTACATCTAAGTCAATTTGTTTTTAAACTTGCTCTAAATGCACATTTTGTTACTAAGAAATACGAGCACTTTATGATGATAATATAGCAAACTGGCCTAAATTTTTAGAGAGCAAAAATTTTTAACTAACATTAAACCACTGCTTTAACTTCTGAGCCATTTGACTATAGATTTATTTCACTAAATTGAGGAAATACACAATATGTTTTCATTACTCAGCATCAATAAATCTTTTTAAAACATCAGACGTGACAAAATCACAATTGCATGATCATTCTAAGTAAATATATATACAACATGACCTTCCAAATAAAAATAATAATTTAAAACATTTTGATTTGAGTACCCGTTTTGTGTGTGTGTGTGTGTGTGTGTGTGTGTGTGTGATATTTTCTCCCAAGGAGAAAAGTTGCTTCTATACAACTTCCAGGGAAAGGGATGGACTAATTCTTCACCTGCCATAATACTTCAATTTCAAATGATTATAGGAGATCAGATGAAAGATGCAGCTTTGCTGAACACCTACTGCAAGGGAGCCAAGAGAAGAAAAGATCATTTCAAAAGCCATTGCTAGCTGAAAGTCTCCAGTGGGTTTTTCCCTGGGAAATTCATTTCTTTAGGGTGGGAGGAAGAATAGGAAACCTGTCTATTTCATAGCTTGTCTTCCCTGTGTGAGCAGAAAGCTGTTTAAACCTAAACAAAAAACCACGGAGGCAGAAGTGTGTAATTTATGTGAGACTAAAACTGTAATTAACTATAGGAACTTGGGAGCTGACTGTGTGTGCTTTCTGAATGACTGTGTTATACTGTCATACTCCTAAAAAAAAGTCATAGAAACAATGAAATGTAATTGAAGATTGTTATTTGGACAGAATAAATGGAATTCTAAATAGCTGAATATAGTTCTTAAAGTTGTCTTATTTCATAAATTTAATTTGAGCAAGGAAGAATTTCTACTGGTAAAATTGATTTAATAAGCATGATATCAGTCTGTGGTGAAAGACAGGTGCATGTAACACAAAATGTGAAACTAGTGACGCAGGAAAACTGTTTTGATGAATACTGACAGTGTTGAACACATTCAGAATGCAACAGGCTCTGCAGGATTTTAAACCCAGAGTTGAGTACAGATACGAATATCACAGATTAGCAGTTAAGAATATTGACATAGAATGTAGAATCTGGCCCTGGCCAGTTTTTTGCTCAGTGGTTAGAGAGTCGGCCCGCAGACCAGAGAGTCCTGGGTTTGGTTCTCGCTAAGGGCACGTACCTCGGTTGCAGTTTGTCCCCGGCCCCGGTTGGGGTCATGTGGGTGGCGACCAGTCGATGTGTCTCTCTCACATCGATGTTTCTCTCTCTCTTCCTCCCTCTCTCCCTCCCGCTCTATCTGAGGATAAATGCAAAAATGTCCCCTGGTAAGGATAAAAAAAAGAATGTGGAATCTGTGTGAATACTATATACACTTGTCTACACATGTTCAATTCCTGCATTCAGTTCTGAAATTATTTTAATTTGAAATGTTATATCAGTTATTTTAAAGGTATTTTAGCAAAATTATATATGCTTTTATATATTTTATTTAGAAAAATTTAGGTTAAATCAATCCCTATTATGTCTCTCTTACAAAGTCTATTAACTATACTATAAAGAATAAAAATTTAATCGCATTTTTTCTTCTTAATGAGCACCAGTTTGTGGTTTTGTGCAGCACACACTCGTTTGTGTTTGTGTGCATGTGTGTATGCGTGCATTTAAATTCAAATGATGCATACATTCTACTTTTGTCCAAGGTTGCAATGCAGTGTTATACTTGGATTATGGAAAATGTTATCAGTGAATATTTGCACTTACACTGCATTAAAATTAATTGCAATATTTTACCATAAAACATCTCCAACAAAATTGCAGTGCAGTGTGAACACAGGTATCCTTCTCTGCTGGAGGGATTCTTCTTCTTTTTCTTTCTCATCTCTCCTCTCTTTCTTCTCATTTTATTATTTTCTGAAAATATTCTTAAGGTATGAAAAAGATTATTAATCTTACCAGGTTTTAATGGGTAAATTAATGTTATTTATGATGTCATTTATTTTTTATTTTATTTTTTATTGTTGAAAGTATTATAGATGTCCCCCCTTTTTCCCCATTGACCCCCTCCTTCTCACTCCCACTTCTCTCCTGCTTTCCCCAACAAATTTCAGGCTTGTTTCTTCTATTTTTGTAAAAAATACCTGTGTGTGTGTGTGTGTGTGTGTGTGTGTGTGTGTGTGTGTGTGTTTTAATTTATTGAAGGAGCTCTTACCCTTTCCAACAGCATGGATAAACCTTGGAGACTATTATGCTAAGTGAAATAATCCAGTCAGAAAAATAATATCTTTAGTGTTTCTTTTTTAAAGATTTTTTTCTTTATTGATTTTAGAGAGAGAGATAGAAATATTAATGAGAGAGAACATTGATTGGCTGCCTCCTGCATGCCCCCCACTGGGGATTAGGCCACAACCTGGGCATGTGCCCTGACTAGGAATCAAACCAGTGACCTCTTGGTACATGGGTTGATGTTCAACCACTGAGCCACACCGGCTGGGCAGTATCTCTAGTGTTTCGATAGGGATTGTGTTGCATTTGTAGCTGGCTTTAGGTAGTATGGTCATTGTAACAACATTAATTTTTCTGATCCATGAATACAGATATATTTCCATTTATTTGTGTCTTCTGTAATTTTTTTCAGCATTCTTGTCATTTTTATTGTTCAGATCTTTTACTTACTTGATTAAATCTATTCCTAAGTATTTTATTGTGTTTGATGTTATTGGAAATAGGACTGTTTTCTTCATTTTATTTTTTTGATGCTTCATCATTAGTGAAAACAACTACAACTGATTTCTGTATCCTGACTCTTTACTGAAATCATTAATTCCAACAGATTTTTGATTGACTCTTTGGGATTCTCCATATATTAGATTATATCAGCATGTAACAACAATTTTACTTCTTTGTTTCTGATTTGGATGTTTTTCATTTCTTTGCCTTGACTAATTGCTCTTGCTGGGACTTACAGTACTATATCGAATAAGAGTGGTAAGAGTGGTTATCTTTGTTTTGTTCCTGATCTCAGAGAAAATATTTTCGATATTTATTCATTAAGCAATATTAGCTGTGAGTTTGTTGTATAGGCCTTTATTATATTATGCTTTGTTCCTTCTATAACCATTCTGTTAAAAGTTTTTTATTATGAAATTATACATATATATGTTTTTTTTGCCTCTATTGAGATAATCATGAGATTTTTATCTGTCACTTTTTTTGATGTGATGTATAACATTTATTGATTTACATATGTTGAACCATCCTTACATTCCAGGGATAAATGCCACTTGGTCATGGTGTGTAACCCTTTTAATGTATTCTTGAGTTAGATGTATTAATATTTTGTTGAGAATTTTTATATCTATATTCATTAGAAATATTGGTCTATAGTTTGTTTTTGTTGTTGTTATTGTTTTTAATTGTGGTATCCTCATCTGGTTTTGGTATCAAGATAACGCTGACCATGTAGAATGAGTTTGGAAGTGTTCTCTCCTCCTTGATATTCTAGAAGTGTTTGATGAATATTGTTGTTAATTCTTTAAAGGTTTGGTAAAATATCCCAGTGAAGTTGTCTGGTCCTGGAGTGTTTTGTATTACTGATTTAATCTCTTCACTCTTTATTGGTCAATTCAGATTTTCTATTTTTTTCTGACTCAACTTGGTAGGTTGTGTGTTTCTCGAAATGTATCCATTTCTTCTGGGTTATGTAATTTGTTGACATATGATTGCTTAGTAGTTTCTTGATTCTATGTATCTTTGTAATATCAGCTATGTCTCTTTTTAAATTCTATTTTATTTATTTAAATTTTCTCTCTCTTTTTTAGTTAGTCTAACTTAAGGTTTGTCAATTTTGTTTATCTTTTTAAATTTGTATCTCTTAGTTTTGTTGCTCTTTTGGATTGTTTTTTATCTGTGAATTGTGTTGTTTACTTTTCACATATTTGTAGATCTTCTCACTTTCCTCTTGTTGAATTCTAGTTTCATAAAATTGTAAAAAAAGAGAGTTGGCCCTATCATTTGATCCATCCTAAAGATTGTTCCATGTGTACTGAAGAAAAATGTGTGTTCTGCTGCTATTAGATGGAAATTCTGTATATATATGTTAAGTCCATTTGTTCTAATGTGGGTCAATTCCAACATTTTCTTGATGATTTTGTTCTGGACACTCTTTCCTTCCCTAGGTATGAGAAGTTCTTGACAATTACTTTTAAAAATATGCTCTGCTCTCTTCTGCCTCTCTTCTCATTCTGGTATAGCCAATAATCTTATTTTGGATTTTCTAATGGAGTCTGAAAATTCTTGTATGATTTCTTCACTTAAAAAAAAAAATCTTAGTTAGCTTTCCTCTTCCACATAAAACAGTTCTATATTCTTATCCTTGAGCCCATTTATTTTCTTTTCCGTATGATCCGTTGTACTTCTAATGTTTTTTGATGCATTCTTCATCTCAATTATTGAGCTCTTTAGCTCCAGAATTTGTTTTTTAGAATTTCAGTCTCTTTGGTAAAGTACTTCTTCTGGTCATTAACTTTATTGCTGAGATCATTATATTTCCTTTCTGGGTTTTGTTTTAGCTTACTAAATTTCTTAAAACCATCTATTTTGAATTCATTATCAGTTATATTGCAATATCCCATATATTTGTGTTTACTTAATGAAAAACTATCATTTTCTTTTTGTAATAAGGTAATTTTTAAAATAAGGTAATTTTTCTTGGTGTTTGATGAAAAATTTTTCCTGCCAGTAAATTTAAAGTAGCTACCATCGTTCTTATTTAGGTACAACTGTATTTGCTTTGACACTGAGTCCAATAGGTTGGTAATTAGAAGTCTTCCTTTTAGTTTCCAGAAGGTGGCAGTATAGCACAAGTTTTTTGGTTTCCCTTAGCAAAGCTGCCTGCTAAGATTGGGCATGGGGTACACATAATAATAAGCTGGTGGAGAGAAAATTTGAAAAAAGACGGAAAAGGTGGTGGCAGAGTGGGGGTAGGTGTGTGGCTTAGCACTTGAGGCTTTGGTTGTGCCTGCAATCAAAATGGGGGGATCCTTCAGTGGGGTATCCCAGAAGTGTGTGGCACACCTCTTGCCAGAATCAGGGGCAGACAGCTGGAACCCATTCCTTTGGTTCTCTTTGTCTGCCTTCTTGTATTTTCTTACCCTACCCCACGTCACTGTGATTTCTCCTCAGAGAAGGCAAATGGTACCTCTAGCCGCAGCACTAGCAGCCAGGTAGACCCCACTGACCAACTTCATCCCCCACCTCCTCTACCGGCTGTACTGGTCACTGCTACTTCTGCCACCACTCCTCTGATCCTGCCGCCCCCTCCCAGGTCCAGTCTACCCCCTTTCGGGTGCACAGATGGATGGATCTGTTGAATGTCCTCGTGTGCTGTGCACTGTTTTTTGGTTATGGATATCCAATCAGCTGTAAACCGGAGGGGAGCGAATAAAGGAACACAACTGGTGCTGCCGTGATGCTGACATCACTCTCCAATAAAATAATTCAAATGTTTGGGAAGTTTTTGCCTCTTGGGGAAACAGACATTAAGCAAAGTCCCTAAATAAATACGTAATTATGAAAAGAATGTCTGAAACGAAATAAAAGTATAATGTGGGTAGCTCAAGATTCTTTGTTTTGGTCTCAAGATTCTTGGGTAAGGCTCATTTGGCCAGAAG
Source organism: Tadarida brasiliensis (assembly GCA_030848825.1). Classification (NCBI taxonomy): domain Eukaryota; kingdom Metazoa; phylum Chordata; class Mammalia; order Chiroptera; family Molossidae; genus Tadarida; species Tadarida brasiliensis. The sequence continues at coordinate 33,136,450 of CM061260.1, forward strand.
ACTACTAACTGTGTTTGTCATCTGTAGATATATATATATATTAGACATCTGTAGTTTTATGATTGTTTTCATGGCCAAGTTACTCATATATGTTCTTCCTTGGAAACCAGACTTTCCATTGTTACATACCCATGGATTTTGAAGTGTAAGTAGCTACAAACATTGAAAAGGGAATTCTAATAGTGGTTAACAAAAAATTTTTTTTCATGCCATTTACTAGTTTACAAAGTATGTTAAGTTGGTGATTATTAATCAATACTGTGAGATTAATTTAAATAGTAGTATAAAATAAGATCAAAAGCAAAAATCTGTCGGAAGAGTAGAAAGAATTAACAGGACAGGAGAAAGTAAATCAAGTTTAAAAAACAAATAATGAGCCCTGGCCGGTTTGGCTCAGTGGTTGGAGCATTAGCCAGGGGACCAATGAGTTGCAGGTTCTATTCCAGTCAAGTGTACGTACCGCAGTTGCAGTTTGTCCCCGATGTGTCTCTCTCCTTCTCTTCTTCTCTCTCCCTCCCACTCTATCTGAACAAAAATGGAAAAAATATCCTTGGGTGCAGATTAAAAATAAATAAATAAAAGAATGAAACTCAAACATAAAAACATTAGATATAAAGCAACAACTTTGACTCCACGTGAAAAAGTAGCAGAGTACTATATAAAACTTTGCAGGACGCATCTTTCTCTAGTTTTTCTTAGTAATATCTTGTACACTAACAATGCAGAACTCTTTCTATATTATTACAAATTTTAATTCCTTAGTGTTTGGACAAGATGAATAAAAAGTGCTTTTCAGAGCACCTTTGCTTCAAATCTATCTAACATAGAATATTTGAGTCTCAATAATTAACAAATATATTCTAAAAATAATTACTAAATTTTATTTCAAGAGTCAGAATAAATGACTTCTAGACTTTTTCTCTAGTGGGTAGTAATAGAAACACTGGGAAAACCTGTGCCTGGCAGAAGACCATTGTATGTTGCTATGGGAGATCAAACGTTCCCAGCGTCTTTTTTAATAATTTTCTAAGTATTTTTTTATAATTTTCTTGGAATGGAAAATACATTCCTAGAGACTGCTAGATATCTAAGTAAAGACTATTAAACCTCACTTATATTCCCAAATCTTTTTTTTTAAACACTTAAAAAAATGTGTTTTTTTTCTTTATTTATTTTTAGAGAGAGAGGAAGGGAGAGGGAGAGGGAGAGAGAGATAGAAACATCAATGAGAGAGAACATCGACTGACCGCCTCCTGCATGCCCCTCACTGGGGATTTGGCCCACAGTCTGGACACGTGCCCTGATTGGGAATCGTACCGGCAACCTCTTGGTGCATGGGTCAACGCTCAACCACTGAGCAACACTAGCCGGGCAATATATTTCCAGTTTTAAAGGGAGATTATTGAAACTTTGGAATTCCTACCTACAGTTTCTGTATTTTGATATATTAAGAATTTTTCTTATATTAATATATTCCTTTATATTAGCGAATGAGTCGTCCCAGTGGCATCCATAACAGACTGAGCTAGTGATAGGATTAATCATTTCACTGCTTCTGTGATTGGGAAGTTTATTATTGAACAAGAGTAGGCACTGAGGTACTCTTTTTTCATGTGCTTTATTTATAAACATGTACATACCGCCTCTGGATGGATCTTTAATTCTGTTGAAAAATTCCCTTTTTCAAGACATCTGTTCTATTTCATTCTATTCTAACCATCTAAACCAGTGACCTTCAATTGGGAAATTTACCTCCAGAAGATATTTGGTGATATTTGAAGATAGCTTTGTTTCTCAAATGCATGGCAGGGAAATGGACTAGCATCTAGTGGTTAGAGACTGGGGATGTTACCACATCTTACAATGACCAGATCTACCCCCAGCAAATATCAGCTGCACTAAAGGTCAGCAGAGGAGGGTTGAGAAACCCTGATCTAGATCAGGGTAAATACGACGTAGAGAGAGCTGAGGTTGGGAAAATGGAGTAGGTAAAGACTGTGATGTGTTTTATGTTACAGGATCTGTTTGCCTACTCAAATGTCATTCCATTTCTTCTCTAACTGAGCCCAGTGTTTAGGGAATAAGTGATAATTGGTCTCAACTACCGTGGTAATGCATATCATTGCCAGTTAGTGACCTAAAACAGGAAGTAAAACTTTTCCGACCTAAGATGCCTGCTGGAGACTCCTGGGAATGCTGGAATTGTCACTCCATCAAAGGAGGGAAATCTACAACTGCAAATCCATTGTATTCTCTTCCTTGGTTATGGCCTTGGTTTCTGTATTTGAGGTCAGGATACCTGAGTTACATCACCTATCTTATACCTATCGGGTGGCAAACCCTAAGGTCAAATTCAGCATTCAGAAGATTTTAGAGTAAAAATATCCTGTGTCCTTAATGGAACGTTTTTTTGGTTAATCCTCACCCGAGGATATTTTTTCCATTGATTTTTTTTAGAGAGAGTGGAAGGGAAGGTGGGGGGCAGAGAGAGAGAGAAACATCAGTTGGTTGCTTCTTGAATGAGACCCGACCAGGGCTGGGGATCGAACCTGCAACCCAGGTATGTGCCCTTGACTGGAATCGAACCCACAACCCTCTGGTGTGCAGGCCAATACTCTAACCAGTAAGCAAGCCACCCAGCCAGGGCCACTTATGGAACTCTTACTTATGGAATATGACTAAGTAAAACTATGTAAGGTGGCAATATTCAGCTATAGCTGGATGGTTGATATCAAAATAACACTTCTACTGATAATGAAATAAAATATGTAAAAGAAGCTAACTTGACTTTTTTAATGTACTAACAGGAACCAGGCATCCAGACTTGAGAATCCAGGATCTCAGACAGAAAGTAAGTTCAATGATGCAGACCTTCTATTCACTGCTGCTATTTATTCACAGAACATTTGCTGATAAACATTAAGTACAGGGCTACAAAATATTTTAAGAGTCAAGGTTCTGCAGAAAAAGAAATTGAAGACAAGTGAGATAGATATTTAACACATGAAAGAGTCTGAAGAGCTGAACAGAAAGTAGGTGTTAAGGGGCTGAAAAGCAAATTTAGCCATCTGTCATTGTTCAGAAGTCAACAACTGGAGCTAAGGGTCAGCCAATAAAAAAGAAAACTGGTAAAAACTCCTGGCTTTCAGTCGAGAGCACAAAAAGCCCAAGTCCTGGGAGGAAGGGCAAAGTGGAAATATTCCAGCCATCAAAAAAAGCAGAGACAGCCTCAAAATATTTCAGTTTCTTATTGGATCAAGTTAATCTATCCACAATTTTTCCTGGTTTTGTCTGCCAGAAGGAAAATAATCCTATCTGAAGGAATATAATAGCATCCAGAGACTACATAATTTTTAATCCTAATATCCCCCATTTAATATAAAATACCAGACTTGTCACAACAATAAGAAAAAATTCAAGAGGAAACTAACCAATGAACAAAAAAAAGACATTAAATAAATGTACAGTGATCCAGATATTAACGAACCATGACTAATGTGTTCATTAAATTAGAGAAAAAGATAAAGCAATTTATTAACAATTTATACTGTAATGTAACAAATAAATATATCAAAAGGGAATTCTAGAATTTAAAAAAATACAACTGAAAGTTATATTTAATAGATACATTACAGGCGGTTGGACATGTCAGAAAAGAGGCTTAGTATTCTAAAACATAAATCAGTGTAAAATAATCCAAATTGAACTGTATATAGAAAAAAAGAAAAAAAAACATAAGATACAATACAGGTCACAGTAAAAGTAAAAATGTATATCCATTTTGAATATTAGTATCAAGGAGAATAACAGAAGTAATATTTGAAGAGATACTGCCAAAGAATGCTCTAAAACTTCAGATGATATCAAGCAACAAATTCAAGAGTTGAGTTGCTATAAACACCAAAGAAGATATTTTTATAAACTTAAAAATCTATAGGAACATTATGGTCATGCTGCTGTTGAACATCAAAGGAAGGAAGGGCAATAATATCCAAAGCCAAAAAAAAAAAAAAAAAGAATGGAAGAAAAAATAAACATATTCTTTTAAGAAGAGCAAAAATAACTTCTTAGTTCAAACAATGGAAGCCAAATAACATTGAAATTATATCTATAATCTATAAAGTAGGGAAATGAAATAACTGTCAACCAAGATAGAATTCAATAAATTCCAGTAAAAGCATCCTTTTAAAATAAAATATAAAACATTTTTCAGCCCAAAATAACTATAATGCATTCAATAGGAATATAATAACATTCTAAATTTGTATGCATTTAATACATTACTTTTAGTGTATGTAAAGCAAAGACTCACAAAACTAAAAAAGGAATCATTGTATTCATAATCAAAGCTGAATATTTTAATGTTTCTCTCAGTAACATACAAAAAACAATAACAGATAAAGAAATATTTAAGATATTTGAATCGCACAACTAATAAATTTAGCTAATTGATTGAAATAAGAACATTATAGGCAAAATTGCAGAATATATAATCCTTTAAAGCCTCAAAATGGGAGGAGATATTTAGAAAAATATTATATATCTACATGTGTGTATGTGTTTGCATTTGGTGTGTGCATGTGTGGAATAAGTAATTCATATCCAGATTATCAATAAAAAGTGGAAGAATACTTAGAGAGATACTTCACAAAAGGTAGTAGCAAAACAACAATTAGCATAAGCACACATATTCAATTTTTAGTCATCAAGAAAATGCAAAGCAAAACCACAAGATTTCATTATATGTACCCTAGAATAGCTCAAGCTAAAAATACAGACAGTAAAAACAAAACAAAACAAAACAGCTGAAAAGACAGGTATTAGCTTGAATACAGAGCAACCAGAATACTCACTACTGTTAAGACGGCAGTTCCTACTAAAACTATTTATATGCACAACCTAGAATTCAAGAATTCTATCCACAGGTATATATTGGACACAAGTGTATTTTTTAGCATAGTAGACATGTATTACACATATATATTTATTCTGTAGAATGTAACAAGTTGTAGACTCAAGATTTGTGCATATACTTGAAATATATATATATATAATTCTTCAGTCCAGCAAGTACCAATTAGATGCTCATAAATTTTCTGTGATTAATATTTAAAAATTTCCAGCATATAGATATTGAAAAACGTAGTAGCACTGCCACCATGGGTAGGTAGAATCTTGAAAATGAATTGACAAGGAAGAAACATGTGCATGTCTTTGTTTTGGAAAGGCTGTCTGTATGTAGGATGGAGTACATGGTGCAATTGTGTTAGCAGAAGGATTGGTTAAGTTGATCTCATTGCATACTCAGTGATTTCCTCGTGAAGCTGCCACTCAGCCTGGTATGGTGCAGTGACTTGAACTGTCAGTGCCTTTTAGCCAAAGACCACCAGGAACTCCTATCTTTGAACAAACTGGGTTTATGACTGAGACCAATAAGGGAGAAGATATGCCATTTGAAACCACGGGACATCTCGGCAAGAGAGTCTTATAAAGAACTTGTCGTAGGATTTGTGACTTGGTTGGATGGTTTTGGGGAGAGTCTATGCATGTGAGGGATTGCTCTGGATTGGGTAGTGTCCGAAAGTGGGGCCAGTTTTGTAACTATCTCAGTAAATCTTGTCATAGGGAGAGGCTAGAGTAAGGATGAAGCAGTGATTTCTAAAAGTGCAGTACTAGTCACTCATTTAGTGAGAGAAGAGGATGTTTGACATGTTATGGGTTTCACAGTGACCTCATTTTTGTCTCACTTTATCATGCTCTCAGAGTGACTTCGTTTGATATAGATGTTCTGTGATATTCGTTGTGTCCAACAGGAGAACAGTGTATTTAGCTATAAGCCTCATATCATTTGGAATAACATTGAGGCTTAGCTCTGAATGCCAAATGAGTGTGTATAATATTTTAACACGGAGGCCTAGCTCTGAATGCCAGAGCAGTTTGTAATGGTAACATTTTAACACTGACGTCTATCTGTGAGGTCAGATCAGTTCTCTGACATCATGAGCTGTTTTGCTTTGTCAGCATCAAGGTTATACCATAGAAGTTCTTGGTTTTCCTAGAGTCAAGGATACTCATCAGATTCAATAAGCTCATATGACTAGTAATACAGGAAGAGAGGATGGGGTTCAGGAAGAGGTCATAAAAAAACAACAATATTGTGACTACATTAAGCTATAAGAACTGATGATGTAAATATGCAGTAGGAAAATATGTTGTCTGTATCCTTTACCCCCAATTAAAAGAGGGTCAAACACTTTATTTCTAAAGAACAATTGAAAAAAAAATGTATACTGTATCCTTCCACAGAAATCCAGAGTGGAGAGATGTGGTTGGACCCGTGGGTGCAGAAGCATTAGACCAGGGAAAGGGGAGATATTCTCAAACTAGGTTTGCTCATCCCGGGAGACTCATTTAGGGAATCACGGCTCCCAACCTTGTTCTACTTTAGCCTAACAACTCAGAGCCAGTCAAAGATATATATCACCATATGGATTTGGACAAACTCATTCTGGAATGACCTAAATGTTTAAACCTTTTAAATGTGAGATCTTCACAGGGAAAAACAGAAGACACAGTAATAACTGAGTTTAACATTTTTATCACACCAGAAGTGGTGGTCTAAAGCTAGCTTCAATATGATTTAGAAAAGGAAGGTTATTTAAAAATATTAATTGTTTATTTTAGTGTACCAGCAAATAAAATCCATATATTCTCTTATTATTTCTTAGCACAGAAATACCAAAAGTGTGCAAAAATGAAATATTTTGTCACTAAGCAATTCAAGGGAAGCACTAACTAATTTGCTGCCACCCCTCTTCAGACGGGCATGCACCAGTATTTCAGCTCTTTCTGTACCATAATTTCCCCCTTATATTCTTTGAATCTTGTTGTGAAACAGGGCCATTGATCGGTAATACAAAGTATGTATTTAAATAGTAGATTGCCCGGCATCTTCACATGGGAGGATAAAATTGATTGTTAACCCAGGTCACGAACTGTGGCCTTGGTGGCAAGGTGAGTGAGACAGTCATAGAAAAATGCCAATAGCAGATTGAGAAAAGATGGATGTGTTCAATGTCTGAGTCTTTAGAGCTGCTAACTTGAAGAATCCTGCTGTTCACAGAAAAAGGCTTTTAGCACTGTTGTCACAAGGATGGGAACTGTTAGAAAAAGCTTGTGGATTAAGAAGAGCTGCAGAGATTATAGATGTTTGATGTTCTTTATCTTTGTAAAAATATGCAAACTGGAAACAAAGTAAATGGAAACAATGGTTATATCAATATACTTTTTTTAAAAATTTAATTTAATTTTTTATTTTTTTTTTACTTTTGTTACAGATGTTTCTCCTTTTCCCCCCATTGACACCCTTCTCCCAATCCCACCCCTCACCCCAGCATCGTTGTCTATGTCCATGGTTACGCATATATGATACAAGTTTCAGTATACTGTTAATGTTTTATTTTAGGTTAACAAAGTTTAATCATAACGGAGAATCACTGATTCCAAAATAAAACAGCACAGAAGACTGATACAACATAGGTACAGGGTTGAATCATGCCCACCTTGAAAACATATATCCATCTGAAACCTCAGAATATTACTTTATTTGAAATAATGTTCTTTAAAGATGTAATTGGGTAAGGAACTCAAGATGAGATCATCCTGGATGCGTTCTTATAAGAGACTAAAAAGAAGAGACATGGGGAGAAGGCCATGTGAAGACAGAGGCAGAGATGGGAGTTACACGACCCAAGCCAAGGAACACCAGCAGCCGCCAGAAGCCAGAAGAGGCAGGAAGGATTCTCCTCTAGAGCCTCCAGAGGAATTGCAACCCTGCTGAAACCCTGGTATCAGACTTGTGACCTTCCAAAATGTGAGAATAAATTTATGTTTCTAAGCCACCAAGTCGATGATAATTTGTTATAGCAGACCTAGGAAACCAAAACATAATAATAGTATAAACTATCTCATAATATTACAGTTAATAATTAAAGGCAAACAAATTAGATCAAGTAACTTTCATCACTGACTATAATGTACTCAAAAGAACAGAAAGAATAAAAAATCATTGAAATTGAAAATATATTTATTTTCATAATTGCCATTGAATAGCCTGTTTCAAATTAAGATTGTCCTATTTAGAGTGGCCTCTATGACTGACATGTGAATAGAAATGTATTCTTGATTTAATTCCCCAAGGTAAGATGTTCTTAGGAATGACAGGGTTTTATGTTGCTGTTTGTTTTCTTTTATGTTCTTTGTTTGTTTTCTAGTAATTGGTCCTCATCAAACCATTTAGCAAGAAAACTGTCCATTTATGTAGAGTTAGCCATACACCAACATGATCTTTCACCAGTACCTCTCTCTCTTTCTCTCTTTAAAGCAATGACTTCCTTTTATCTTTTTTCATGAAATAACCACATTTTAGGCTCCTTTTTAGGTCACATTAATGGATGGGGTAGATAATCTAACCGTGCCTTCTGTGAATGGTCTAACCTTATGGTACCTGTAGGCTCACATGACCTACGTACGATCTCCCTCGCTCATTCTCTCTGAGACACTCTGGTGCCCCCACAGTGCCCTGACCAGACAAGATCCGCTCTTCTTGTGCCTTCTTTCTTCTTTGAAGGTGGCTCAGGCCGTCTCCCTGTCCTCCATGCCATCTCACTTAAATTCGTGATTAAATATTGCCTATTTAAAATTCTAAACCCCTTTTCCTCTGTGCCTCCTCCTTTATCTTGCTTTATCTCCACATTATTGGTTTTCGATACATTATGTATAAATCAAGTATATGGTGGCTGTTGTATGCATCCTTTCCCACTGAAATGTAACCTGCACGAGAGTTAGAATTTTGTCTTACTAAATGCTGTGATTTCAATGCTTAGAACAGATCTCAGCATATAGTAAACCATCTAAAATATTAATTGAAAGAATAAATGAAATTATGCTCTAAAGTCCATTTCTGGACACTATTTCATGTGCTTTCTTTAATTTTTATTTTTCAGTTACAGTTACCATGCAATGTCATATTAGTCTCCGCACAGTGGTTAGACACTTATATAAGTTAAGAAGTGATCCCCCAATAAGTCTAGTACCCAATGACACATACACAGTTGTTAGAGTATCATTGACTATATTCTCTATGCCGTACGTTACATCCCAGGGACTACTTTATAACACAACCATACTAATTGACCTAGTACAAATTAATGTTCTTGGACCTCTCATATTCTATTAATTCTACACAGATATCATAGTGTGCTTTCTGAGTCTGTTTGCTCTCTCATAGTCATAGATAACGATTTTGCTTTCTTCTCAAACCATGAACAGCTCATGACCTAGGTTTCCTATTCACTGAGAAACTCAAAGTAGAGAACAATTGTGACTCCCATCACCACACATGTTGCCCCAGCAGCAATTGCCTTCTCATTTTACCTGTAATCAAAACTGAAATACCCTCTGCCCTATGTAAACACAACCTTTGCCCGTAGGTGCCTCTCACCTACTCAAGGATATGTGCTCCAGAAATTCTCCCCTCCATCTTCTATATTTTAATTTGTTATATTTCTACCGATACTTTTTGTCAACATATAAACATTGTGATCGCATATCCATCTTGAAAAGTCTCTGGTTCTACCATACTTTTAGATACATTCAGATTATCTTTGCTTCTCTAGCAAAAACGGATACAAACAAAAACAAGCAAAAAACACACATCCTAGACAAGTTCTTTACACCTGCCATCCCAACATGCTTTTGTGAAATTTTCTCTGAAACCTACCTCAGTACGATTTTTGTCTCCTTCACTGAATGGCAGTTGCGTGTTTCCTAGTAACCATGACATCCACATGGCTAAATCCAAGTCAGCTCTCATTTCTAATTGTACTTGACTCTCAGAGCACTCAAAACAGTTCTCTCTCCCTCTTTCTCTATTTTTAAGGTTAACTTCCAAGGTACTAAACTTTTGACTTCTTTCCTCCACTATGACACTTCCTTAGTCTCCTTTGCTAGTTCATTTCCTTCTTCTCTGTTTATTAAAGTCTGAAAATTCTGAAGACCATCCTTGTAACTTAATATTTAAACTTGCTCTATTAGAGATCGCATTCTATATTATGAGTTTAAATATCATCTCAGTGCTATTGATTCCTTGACTTTTCTCCCAATGTCTGTATTTGTATACTCAAATACCTGCTAAAAATTTTCACTTTAAAACCTAAAAGTCAGCTCAATGTAAACATGTCTAAAACTTAAAGTCCTGTCTTCCCACACATACAACTTCCATGCATAACTTTTCTTATCTCGATTTATGGCTAATTCAATCTTTCAAAAAAAATCATTTGAGTTGTCCTTGACTAGTCCCTTAATCTCAAAATAAATCCACCAGTAAATCCTATAGACTCTACTTTGCAAATATATCTGTGATCCAAATATTTTTATAATTTGTATCCTGATCCAGATATTATAACATCTTATCTGAATTGCTGTAATAGTCACCTTGTATGTTTGTTTGTTTCTTTCCTTGTCTCCCTCCCCACAGTCTAACTCAAACAAATCACCTAGCATGATACTTTTAAACCACAGGCCATGTTTAGTTTGTTCAGCACTTTTCAGTGACCTCATAGTTTATTTTAATTAAAATTAAAACAAATTCTTACAATTTTCTAAGTTCCCTACATTTTATGAACTCAAACCTCCATACATAACTAAAATTATGTATCCACCACCACCACCACGTTCCTTTCTGTTGTTTGAATGCACCAGATGCACCCACGTCATAAGAGAATTTAAATAACTGTTCCTTGTGCTTTGAACACTCTTCACCCAATAGCCCCTTGGCCAACTCTCAATGAAGATTGCCCTAATTAACACTGCAACATTCCTGTTTACTTATCTTGCTTTATTTATTTTTTTGTAGTACTTATCACCTTTGACACAACATATGATTTAATTATTGACCATGTTTTCCTATTTTTACCTCTTTCACCTGTGTAATGCAGGCTCCAAAACACAACAAACTTTTTCTTGCATGTACACTACGTACAGAAAACATATGGAATAGTACCGGGCTCCCCGTAACTACTGAAAAAATACTTTTGAATAGGTAAATTGAGTGAATGAAAGGATCTTTCCTAATCCTTGCAGGAGGCTCAGAATGCAAGCTTATAAATACTAAATGGAGTACATATTGCATACTAACCTTTTAAGTAGCATTAATAAAAAAATGTCACAAGATTACTTTGCCTTCAAACTGATAATAATTTAACAATATTCACTTGTATAACATTAAAAACTCTAAATCAGCCCTGGCTAAGTGGGTCAGTTAGATAGAGCATCACCCCAATATGCTAAGGTTGTGGATTTGACTTCTGGTCAGGGTGCATACAAGCAACCAAGGAATGCATAAAGAAGTGAAACAATAAATTGATGTTTCTCTCTTCTCTTTCTCTCCCCCCCCTCTATAAATCAAACAAACAAATAAATAAATAAAAACTTAAAAACTCTAATTCAAGGTAAAATTCTAACAGGAACTAATAGAGCTAGAAAAGCTCAGTTAGGAATGGAACCAAAGGTATTCCATGTTAAAGGTATGGAACAGATTTAGACTCCAGGGTAAAGAATATTTGGTATGGCTGATGCATTGTTCGAGATCTCTAATATTTTAGAGTATTTACAGTGAAATGGAAACTATGCTGTATCTGGAGATGCAAAGATAAATACTACTATTACTGTTTCAAGAATTTGGCAACATTTAGCTGGTATCCTAAGTAATTATTGACATTGAAAGCATTTCATTGACTTCTCTTGAAATTGTTTATCTTACATAGTCATGAGTAATCGAGACTTTTCAGGAAGGTTATAATGTCAAGAGTACTTAGGGTTTATAGGCACAGAGCAAACATACCCAGGATGTTAGTTATCCTTCAAGATAAAACTCCTACTTCCAAACAAAATTTAGAGAAATGTTACAAATAAAAGCATATAGCCCAGCTGGTGTGGCTCAGTGGATTGCACGTCATCTCATAGACTGAGTGGTCCAGGTTCGATTATCTGTCAGGGCACATGCCCAGGTTTTGGGCTTGATCCCCAGTAGGGGGTGTGAAGGAGGTTGCAGATCTATGTTTCTCTCTCATATCGATGTTTTTATCTCTCTCTCTCTAAAAAATCAACAAAAACATATATTTTTAAAAAGCATATATACCACACTTGGAACATAGCAAGTACACAATAAATATTGTTAACTGATGACTAATAGAATATATGCTATAAAACTAATAAAGTATACAATAAAATAATAGAAAATGATGACTTGAAAACAAAAAATTGGCTATTTTATTTATATTTACATCTAAAAATTATGATAACCTGGGTAAAAGGAACTACTATATAAACTTCTTTATTAAATAAAAGGAAGCATCCCCAGGTCTGAAGAGAGTTTCTTATTTAATATTAATTTCATTGCTACTACTTCCTTGCTTAGATCAGAGCAGAGATGGGGTTTATACAAAACTGTGAAAGCAGATTCAACGAATAGAAATACCAATGGAAATCTCTCTTACCTTCTTTATTTTTTTTATTATTATTTTTTTTAATCCTCACCCGAGGACACTTTTCCATTTTTTGTTCAGACAGAGTGGGAGGGAGAGAGAGGAAGAGAGAGATAGAGAGAGAAACATCGATGTGAAAGGGACACACCAAGTAGCTGCCTCCCGCGCGACCCAACCAGGGGCCGGGGACAAACTGCAACCGAGGTATATGCCCTTAGCAGGAACCGAACCCTGGTCTCTCTGGACCACAGGCCGACGCTCTAACCGCTGAGCCAAACCGGCCAGGGCTCTTACCCTCTTTATAAAAATGGCAGCTGACAGACACTTGATGGACATTCCAGTTCAATGTTACTAGAATTTTGTAAATAAAAATATTAGTTTTTATTGTAAATAAAAATATTAGTATTTAAAAATATTAGTTTGTAATTTTTAATATATTTAAATTTTGGTATTATTATTTTTTGATGTTCATTTGAACTTTTTTCTCTATATCTACATGCAATGTTCAAATTCTGACATAAATGGTCACGTCATATCCAAATCTTAATGATTATTTTGCAGAGATCAGTATACCAGTAGAAGAGCAAGTGAGTGACCTGAAGTGTATGCATTTACTCTTCAGATTGACAAAAATTACAAAACACATTGCATACTTGTTTCATGGAGATACTGTGTAGCTAGTTGGGTTTTATCTGTGAGTACTCTGGATTTGCAGAGACATGCACTATTATAGCACATATTTAACATTAAATGTATTTATTATAATATTTTCAAGATAACTTTTAGCATGTCATTTTATTGGTTTAACAGGTGTTACCTTTCATGGTATAGCCTCATTCTTAGTATCAAATGATGACAAATCTTGTGCTTCAAATCCCTAAGTATAGAACAGATGTATTATTGCAAGTTCAATAATTTAAAAAGTAGACAAAAGACTATCATCACGTATCTTCCAAATCGATTTTACTCTTAATATATGGGAAATTGCCTTCATTCTTTAGAGTTTTATATTATTATTTAGATTATTTAATTATTTTAGATTATTCTTTAGAGTTTTCATTTTGTAGTAATGACAATCTTTTAAATTTTATTACTTCTAAATAAAAATACTCTACGTTTTTCTTATATAATTTAATAATATTTTATTTTTAAAATACTAGTTTTTAATTTTAAGCAATTTATCATTCTCAATCACAGTTCTTGATGGTAAATTCCTGTGAAAATTTATTTCTGAGGAAGTTGCTGTTCCCTTTACCTTCTTCAGTTGGTCAAAGGATAGGAATATTTATATGTACTGAACTTTGTTTTCAATACTTAAATCATAAAATAATACAAAGGCTTTGTAAACTAAAAAATAAATAAATAAATAATAAAATGAGTTTGGAATGGGATTCTAATTACCCTAAAAATTACCTATCATTTGAGAAATGAGTCATCAGTCAGGATATTAAAATACACATAGTCATTTATGTCAATGGAAATAAAATAGATCTTCATAAACAGCCCCTGGTCCACCTCTCTAAACCCTCTGTTAAAAAGCTCTCATCACAGTTGTTTTCCTTCAGTTGCTCTCACACTCATTGGGGCTTTAGCCCCTCAGCAGTTTCCTGTCTCTGTAGAGCATTATGTCCTCAGTTCCTTCCCCCTTATGTGATTGGTCCCTTCTTACTTTCTGTTAGTATCTCCAATATCCCTTTCTTGTTTTTTATCACAAAATCATTCTCATAGCACTCGCCATCATATACAATCATCTTGCTCATTTATTATTTATATGCTCATTGTTGATTTTTCTTTTATAATGTTTCTCCCTGAAGTCAGAAACATACTTGTTTGCTTCACTTAACTACTAAAATTGTTAAGGGATGAAAAAGCAGGGTGTATGGGTGTATTTAGGCAGCTGTATTCCTTTGAAGAGTGCAATTTGGTGAATGTTTGCAATACAGTTATACTGTTCTCTCAAGTCCAGGACTAAATGCTTTTATAGGATATGCATATACCTGTTTGCATATGCATTTTTTAAAAAGCACAGAGCATTATCAGTAGTGTCAGTTCCTGTGTTACAATTAGTAGAGTTTATTTTTGAAAGCTTAATTTCTTCCTTGTCTCATTTTATCTTTGACCTTGGAGCCCTCAATGCCACTTTTTCAGTCACCAAATGTGTGTGTGTGTGTGTGTGTGTGTGTGTGCGCGCGCGCGCGCGCTTTATTTTTGTCTCCTAGAGCAAAACAAGGATGGTACTTGTTACAGAATTTTTTGACATTTGATTTATATTTAAATCAACTGGAGTGATGGGAAATGAGCTAAACGTTTGTTTTCACTAATTAATTCATTCAGTAAATACTTATTAAGCATCTAGGCCAGATCTCAATGTAGGCACTCAGGCTACAACAATGACTAAGATAGACACAAATTTTGGAACTAGTGAATCTTTCGTACCTTCTCCTGTGGAGAGACAGTTAATAGCAATAAGTGTAAAAATAAGTAAATTACATAATATATTAGAATTAAATAAATTAAATATTATAATTAAAAAATCACTATAGACAAATGGAGTAATATAAGTGGCCTTGGAACTACTGGCGAGGGGTATTATAATTTAAATGAGTGGTCAGGGCAGGCGTTGTTGTAACAGTGAGATTTAAGCAAAGGTTTAGTGAGGGAGTGAGCCATGCAGATCACTAGGACTAAGGTACTCAAGACAGTATAATCCAAAGACTCTTAGACGTCTGCCATGTTTGAGCAAAAGCAAGAGGGCCAGTGAGGCTGTAACAGAATGTGTTAAAAGCAGAGATAATATCAGAGACCAAGAGCCAAATTGTATAAGGCATTGTTAAGTAGAAATAAACCAATTATATGCAAGCCAACACATGATATAATAATCTTTGAGTACATGTACTTGTTATAGTATGTGATGAGCAGCAAAACTGAATAGAAGGGGCTAGAATTGTACTTTAGAACAGACTTTCTCAGTGAGGAGAGACTTTGCCTTTCTCCTCATGGTAATGTCTAGAGATCTTTTTGGTTGTTATGACTTGAGAGAGGGAGAGGGGTAATGATCCTGGAATCAAGTGAGTACAGGCCAAGCTTGCTGCTGGACAGTCCACAACACAACGCACAGGACAGCCTCACCTAACAATGAATTAGTGGGCCCCATAAGCCAATAGTGCTGAGGTTAAGTACATGATAAGTTTCCGTCTTAGAGTCTTGATTACTCTGTTTCCCACTAAGGAAATAGATGTCCTAAGGTATCTTAAAGGAATATATAAATATATAAATGAATACACATACATACACATATACATATACACATTATAGATACATTAATAATACTGTGACAGTGGGTCATTCCCTTTTATGAACATTGTTATCTGTGTATTACCATCCCTACATATAAATGCTATATTTCTAATTCACCTGGAAATGTTTCTTCTTGGGAAAATAAATGGGTAGTGTGTGCCTCATGGAAGAAAAATGACAAAGAAAAAGTCAGGTCTCAGAGTGGTAATTTGTGTTTCTTCCGCTACTTGGTTGCCACATGACCCTGAGCCATGCCTGGCTCCTCTGGCCCTTAATGTATCCATTTCTAAGTGAGGATAACACTGTCAGCTCATAAGATCATTGTGAGAAGACTCAATTCACTTTTCCAAACTGCTGTGTAAACACTAAATAGAGTAAAATAGGTCTTGTTTCTATCACATCTGTGGGAGTTTTATACGTGGATTCTCCTTTAATGATGAACACCTCACCGACCTTCAGCAGCCTTTCCAAACACCATAGAGGCAATCCTTTTATTTATGTGAATGCAAGAGATGTATAGATATGTCTGTTTTCACACAGAGAAGCAAATTGATCATGAATATGTAAATATTCTGCTATATGTGCATAAATAGGTAAAATTGTTCACAGCTGCTGTTAAAGGTAAAGGATATAACATTGTGTTTTTCAATGCAGTAAAATATATTTTATATTTGCATGCAAAGGGAAGTATGGTGGCTTAAATATTTATATTCTAATTTGTCAGACTTTTTAGGGAGATTTTAGAGTAAATATAATATGATGATAACATAATTAAGTAATTGCATTTTAATAGAGTTGAAAGAAAATAAGTATCAATGTAGAGACTATTTTCTAGGTTAGATTAAGTACATGTTTTCTTATTTTAATTTATTTTTATATATGTAGTCACAGATGAATTCAAATAAAGTAATTAATCTTATAATTAGAATTCTGATGATTAGGCTAGGGTTGTCAAATTGACATATTTTACGCCTTCAAACATGAAATAGGTTAAATACATTATTTATTATTTTGTACTTTGTATTAATATCAAATTCAGAAGAAAAATTATAAAAGTTTAATACTTTGAGAGTTTCAAAACCCTTTGGCTAAAGGTAGATAGGCATTGTATATATACATAGCCCTAAATTTTCCAACCCTATGTATAGGAGAACTGGGTCTAAGTCAGGTTGTACATACAGAAAAATTCAACTTTTTTTTTTTTTTTTTTTTATCCTCACTCGAGGACATTTTTTGTTCAGATAGAGTGGGAGGGAGAGAGAGGAAGAGAGAGAGAGAGAAACATCGACGTGAAAGGGACACATCGAGTAGCTGCCACCCACACGACCAACCAGGGCTGGGGACAAACTGCAACCGAAGTACATGCCCTTAGCGGGAACCGAACCCGGGTCTCTCTGGACCGCAGGCTGACACTCTAACCGCTGAGCCAAACCGGCCAGGGCCAGAATAATTCAACTTTTTATCACTATTTTCTATTTCAAAACCTAAAGGAAAATATTGTGACTCCGGTGATACCAAGTGTGTGAAGCATGTCTTTTAGCATTATAGTGATATATATTTTTTCTTATTTCTAGTATATCCGTAGTTTCCTAAAATGTTGAGAACAGAAGAGATAATAACAGTAATCTACTCTGGCGATTCTCAAAATGGACTGCTCATTTCAACTACCTCTGAAATTCACAAGTATAATGATACAGTTCACTGGGCACTACTTAATTCAGTAGATCTGAGTTTGGGTCTCAAAAAATCAGTTCTGGCCTTTAAAAATATCAGTTTTTCAGTGATTCTGTTGAGCAACCAGTGATAGAAACCATTAACACAATCAACTTATTATTTAATAAAGGTTGAGTTATTTAGTAAGCATGCATAGCTAATTGGAGACCTACTATCCAGAACGAATGTGTTATAATTTCTTCCCTGAGAAACAAAATATACTTCTAATCTGAAAATTGTAGAATTGCAATTCTATAATGAATTAGTGTTTGGCCTTTTCCAATTCCATACGTGTGTGTATGTTTGTGTGGTATTGTATTTTACTTTTTCCCTGCATCATGTTCTTCTTTCCCTAATTTTCTAGCCATGAGATTGCTTCTTCTAATAGACTGCAACTAAGTTTAGCATTGATTTGTATAAAATTGATACTCATTCTGAAAATATTAATAATATTTTATTTATTTTAGAGAGAGGAAGGGGAAGAGAGAGAGAGAGAGAGAGAAACATCGATGTGAGAGAAAAACATCAATCGGCTGCCTCCCCCATGCCGTGACCAGGGATGGAACCCACAACCTGTGTATGTGCCCTGACTGGGAATTGAGCCTGCCACCGTTTGCTGTACTGTTTGGGACAATGCTCCAACCAACTGAGCCACAGTGGCCAGGGCTGAAAATGTTAATAGTTTTGAATAAAAAAGATGTCTCCTTATCATTTCCTAGGTCTCTTATAGGAGCCAAACACCAGAGAGGTTGGTCAGGAGGCATGATCATTGCCATATGCTGTGAGTGAGGACAGAATGATGAGATCTGAACAATACCCAGGCTCCTGAGTAATTTTCTCTTACGGAAAATTATTTAAGGGAAATAGAAGTATCAGAAATGGCTTCAGATAGTAACTGAACTTTGTATTGGAATTAGGTTAATAGCACATCAATCATATCATAAATGAATATTTATTACCTACAGCAGAAAGATGGTTGTTTATTAGATTGGATGTCATGTTCAACCACTATCATCCAATATATAGTCCTCAAAGGTCAGACATCCTATACAATTACAGGAGTGAACATGAACGCTATCATCACTTTCAAAGAAACTTGTAGAACACTCTGAACATAGAATAAACTTCTAATTTTAGATTAGTCTTGTTAAACATATATGCTATAGTACATGATATATTCATCTGTCTATCTATCTAATCTATTATCTATATCCGTAGTCCATCAACAATATATAACATCAACATCAACACAAATGTCTATATTCAGCCTATGGCATTTTACCTCTGTTTGTATATTTCATTACATAGTTTACATATTCACTCTGATGTCTAAAAGGCATTCCAATTGTTTAGCAGAGAAAGTTTTGCTATGTTACTGTGTGTTCCTTTTTCCTTTTGCCAGGTATCAGCCTACTTCTCTTAACTCCTGTTTTCAAGCAAAGGTACACATTGCCTAAAGTGAGGAAGCAGGAAAGCAGAAAGAGAAAAAAAAATGTTCAGTTCTCTTTGGATTTTGTGTTCACTTTGCTAAATTTGGAAAATTCAGGGTATACATTTAAAATGTGTGGGGAAAAAATGGGCAAAACATTGGAATTTGCCCAGAAAATACAATACTTCCTCAAAAAAGCCCCCTGGCTTGAGGTAAAGTAAAGGGAGAGAAAACTGGAGCCTGGAGAAAGGGATCTGGCATTCCACTTGCACACAAGCCCGGTAGGGTGATAACACCAGACCAGAAACGGAGGCGAGCGGAGTCTCAGGGCAGAAGCCATCGGAAGCCTGGGAGACTCTCCTGTGATGCCTCTAATTTGTTCTTTCATCCCTTTCAGACAACGATTCCTACTCATTGTCACAACTTAGTGACACTATCACTTTTTCACAGATGCCCTCTGTTACATACCCGCAAGCACTTAACTACTTAGCACTTACACACTTAACACTGGAAATTTATTTAAATGGTTTTATAATAATGTCCATCATCTCTTGTACTGTGAAAACCCTAGGAGAGCAGTGTTAAGTGTATGGTGGGTGTTCGGTATATATCCACTCAAAGAACAAATAAGGGAATGAAAATATTATTGTTATCACCATAACTCACTTTGTATAGTGTTGCACAGTTGTACGTGGTAGGATGAACGATCTTAACATACCCATACATCCAGAAAAATATCTTCTTTTGTACCCATCAATCTTTGTTTTTTCTTTATTAATTTTAGAGAGAGAAGAGAGGAGAGGGAGAGAGAGATAGAAACATCGGTGAGAGAGAACATCGATTGGCCGCCTCTTGCATGACTCCCACTGGGGATTTGGCCCACAACCTGGGCATGTGCCCTGACCTGGAATCTAACTGGTGACCTCTTGGTGCATAGGTTGACGCTTAATCACTGAACACACCGGCCAGGCTTGTACCCATCGATCTTCAAGGCAACATATTTGCAGCTACTTGAGGTCTTACTACTGCTTCATTCTGAGATATATTAACACCCAATAGCCAATTTCATATGTTCGTCTGAGATAAAATATATAAAACAGACAATAAAAGCATTCCTCAAGCAAAGCATATTTTCCATGATCTTAATAACTTGCTTAGGGTTACTAGATTAACCTTCCCCTGAAAGCCCCAAGCTGTGATTACTGAGCAGCTTTTCTGAATGAGCTGCCTCCCAATTTATGAAATCCTGTTTCTTTACTCTTCAGAATTACATATTCTACCAACCTTTGAAAAATCACCCAATTCTTAAAGATGTCACCTCCAATAATTCTATAAAAGAATTTAAACATACAATGTCATTTCCATTTACATAATAGCTCTCTGAATAATTATACCATGTATTAGCACACCCACATTCATTTTAAAGATGAAGAAGCTAATGTTCCATGAGGTCAAAGCACATGCACAAGGCTGTACAAAATGTACATGAAAGAGCAAAAATGTGAACCAGTTTTATGACACCAGATATAATTTTTCTATTTCATCATGATTCTCTCCTATTAAAAAATGGAATATACCAAATGTTAGTAACTTTCAGAGAAAGGCATTGCAGTAAATAAACCACATCAACAACTTTTCTCGAGTTACAAGTTATCTGCAATTTTGTCACTGGGCTCCTAACAAGCTCTGTAAATGTTTGGATATATAAGTGATTACAACACCAGAGATTTTAGAGCTGGATTTTTACACAATCCACATTGAATGCCATTTAGTTCAAACTGTTTTATGCATAAGGCAGCGGAGGCCCAAAGAGAACAAGTTCTCCATAACCCAGTGCCACACACCTATTTGGCAGCTTTAGAAAAAAACTAGGATTGCTTCTTCTTCTAACGTGTTTTACACTATATGTAAAATTTCAAGCAATTGTATACCTATGAAGATGGGCTAAGAGAGTGAGTTTCAACTTTGCCTGTATGCTCATTCCCTGCTTTGGGAGTTTTTAATAAAGACATAGACTCAGGAACAATCAACCAAAATCTTAGGTGCGAAGTCTTGGCATTGGTATAATTTTGTGAAGTTCCTCAAGTTGATTCTATGTGCACCATGATGGAGAACAGACAGTTTAAAAACTGTAGTTGCAGAATATTTTCTTGAGCATTCAAACAGCAGTTTTATCTATTAACTCAGCTGAATTCTCTGTTTCTTATTTCCTTTATGAACATTATTTTGTATTGTTCCTCCACTGAGTTAAATATTTGTATTTGTGTGTGCGTGTGTGCGTGTTGAGTCTTAACCACTACTATGTAAAGGAGAGAAAAATTTACCTTTTCTCCCCATGTTGTGTGTATAGGTCATAGAGGCAAAATCCTGTTTTAAGCATTTCTATTAATAACTGTATAGGTATATGTCTGTGGACCTTCTGAAAATATAATAAAAAACTACTTAAATAGAAGAATCTTGTCACTTTTGCCTGCTATAATTTTCATATGTATGCTATCAGATATGTGTACTTCATTCTAAATGTATAAATACAGTGAGAGAATGCCATTTCATTGTGATGTGCTTAACTTATTTCCCATTCTCTACCATGTTCTTGAAGGGGAAGAGTTAGGATGCAATCACTTGTTTAAAATTTGAATTAACAGTTACAACCTTTTAACAACTTTTAAACATCTCTTTTTCTGCATCATTTCATTTTCATCAGTGAAATTTAGCTTACTCCTTTCTTTAGGATTGTCTGAAGGATAAATGATTAACCAAGTGAGTCTTTATGCAGCCTTCCCCATGACGGACACATGAATTAGATGGATAATGACAATAGTGACCAAGAAAAAGAATGAACCAGGGTAAATCATAGTGTAAGTATACACAGGGCCCATAAGTAATATGGTCTGGGTAAATGTGTTTGATATAATGCATGTGATGACATTAAAGAAACATTTGTCTTGATATGGCATGTGGTTGATATCTCAATATATTAAGTGTATATAATTAGTTCTTTTTATTTTCTTCAAGTTTTAATAATGTCTCATGATGAACAATTTTATGAGTTTATAGTTAAAACTTTATATATGCTGAAAATATATAGAGTCCAAGTAACAGATGATAATGGCTTTGGAAGGAAGGTATCAGAATTAGAAACTGTGTTTTGGTAGCTGCATTATTCTTCTGGAATGGAAAAGAGAGCCTCATCTCTACAGTTAATATTCTAAGGTGATCTGCATTTCACTAATTTACAAATGAAAAATAAATGGAAAACTAGTAAATGTGTTCAAGTTTATGGTTAAGATTATACACGACTTCAAAATTGAAATACAGTGCCTGATATTTTGGTTTTGCCTTCCACATTGAAGTTCTTGAAAAATATTTTCTGAGAAAAATTATACATTTTTACAACTTAATTATAAAATATAAGTTTATAATGCTTATGATGTATTCAGAATACTTTTGAATTATAATCTGAGTTCCTTTTATTTTCAATTTATTAGAAAAACATGAAATATCAACCAAGTGGGTTGGAAATATTGATAAAATATCAAAGCTGTCTTCATTTACCACAGGATTCTGTTTTCTAACCTTTTTTTGACAAGAGATGTCATCTTGACAAGCCAGTTAGCATAAATAACTTACAACTCCCTGAACCCTTGTGTTTAATACAGTCAAGATCCTACACTTCAAATTGTCATGCACTCTTATCTTGTTTCAGGATATCAGTCTCTTATCTGAAGATATTACCTCCTCAAACTGTAAGTTCTTCTGATACTTGTCTCTCCATGTCAGCATCAAAATATGCAGTCTTTGATCACTCATCTAATCCTTTGTGGAGCTGTAAACAGGCAGTAACAAAACAAGAATTTTATTTTGATTAATAAATTATTATTTTGTTGTTTCCCTGGGATTCAGGGAATGACTTCAGAGACTGCTCTTGTCATAGCATTTAGGATCAAACCCAAACCTGAATTCTTGCACAATTTTAATGGAAATATTTTAATTTTAAAAAGCTATTTATGGCCTCAGTGGCTTTTAAATTTAATTTTCAGAAGCAGTTTTTCTCGAAAGGCAGACTAAACTGATAGAATTTGAGTCTTGTACAACACTTGTGTATGATAAGTAGTAAAATATTGCATGCTACATGCATATAAAGAATGGTTAGATAACAAATTTTAAAAACCATTAAAACCATTAAAATTTTGGTTGAAAAACCATTTAAATTTTAGGCATTAAGGAGCTATCTGCATTCATGAACTGGTATGACTTCAATTAAATTGGACACCTTGTAGTGCTAACTTCTCCCAAAATATTGTCCAATAATACCAATAGCTAGAAAGCTCTGACATAGCAAATCAACATAGCTGAACATTTATGTATAAATATGGGAATTAGTCATAATTTTTCTTGTAAGAGCAAACTAATTGTAAAAAAACTATATAGGTAGGTAATCATGTAACAAGGCATGAAATATCTGTGTTATGGAATATTATGTCATGCCAGTATTTTGCCTTTCATTAAAGAAGATTAGTGTTTTCTTTTTTTTTGTACTGTTGAAGTTGAAGGTTATGTCTTATCAGCCTAAAATATTCATACAATGGGAAGCCTCCTTTAAGCAGAAATTATCCACAAATTTAATTTTCTATGTGAATTTAAACATTAATGAAGAAGAGAAATACGTGAAATACAATGGACATATGTAACAAATATATCTTCCTCAATCTCAAAAACTTTTAAAGTATCTAAAAGAGAGACATAAACCACTCAGCTATCTTCAAGAACCAATTAGCAATAAGGCTAAACCCGCTTATTCCCCACTCTGTAAATGTTTGGATCATCTAATACAAGAAACTGAAGATACAAAACTTAGATTTATGCCCTCGTGAAATTCACGATTTGTGGAAACATTGGGCATAAACAGAAATATTAGAATCAAATACATGGAATGTCTGGAGACTTAATAAGAGACAGTTCCCAGTTTTCACAGAGCCAACAAGTAGTTATGGACCTGGAGGCACTACTGAAGAGACTCTGGAATTTTTCATATGTCAGAAATTTGAACGGACAAATCCACAAATCATATTTTGTGTAGAAGGACCAGGAATTATGGACTATGAACCTGATCTGAAATCAGTACAGTGGAAACAAATTAAATTTTCAGCTGAGTAAAGCAATGCAGGAAAGAAAATTTGCTCCATCAAGTGAAATTCAATGATTCAGTCTGACATTAATATTCTCTTATGAATTTTTGAAATGTGATAATCATAATGGAAGTCCCTTCATGATAGCTAAGCAGAGAGTTAAAAAAAAAAAACCTGTTTGAATTGTGCAAAGACATATTAAGTATGTTAATGTATATATACATTAACTATGTTAATGCATATATGTTTGTTTTGGTGACAGAAAAGACATTTTGAAAGAACTGCAAAGAAAATAAAGATTCCAAATTATCTTTTCGACTAACATACATATATTACTTTGATAACCTCTAAAATATCAATTTATATATTTTATTAGAATACATTCTATTATAATATTTGCCTTTATCAACTCTAATAGATTTTGGCTGAATCTCTTATGAAATAAAAAGGCAGTGAGACTAGGCGATGGCAAGTTAAACTTTCCTAATAAATCTTATTGCAATGCAAATTTACATTCCACTGCTGTATATATCAGGGATAATTTGGACAGATGTTTAATTTTCCTTATTAAAATTCACCATAAATGAACTGTCAAATTAAAATTGCTCTAAGCACAAAAGCCAACAAAGTCAAATTAAAGTATCGAACGATAAAAAAGATCACTGCGTCTTCATGAGGAAAAAATTAGGAATAATTAAATGAAAGATAGCCTTGTGTGTGACAAATAAGATGAAATGCTAACTTGACTTTGACCTCTCAAGTATTATTTTTAAGAATGTATTTGTGTGTGTGTGTGAAGAAAAGGATCGAAAAAGTAAATAATGTATTTTATTTTTTCCTGAAACATGTCAGTATTTTCTCTTTACATAAGACAGAGGACACATTCTTCCCTCTGTGTTTACACATTGAGAAGGGACTTTTATTCTGTTTCAGGAAGGAACAGCAAGAGAGGAACCTTACAGAAACTCAAAACTTCCTCACATTTTCCCAAGACAGAAGAGTGATTTAGCTGACTACTGCATTTGGGAGAGAGAAATAAATATGACAACTCTGCCCATAGGAACTCTCCCTTTGAGGACTGTCTGCCTACAAAGAAGGTACTTGGGTGGCAGTCAGTTGTCAAACACTGCCAGTGACATGGGAGGGTCTCATATGGAATATAGATTAAGAAGCTCATTTGGACACAAATCCATTTTACCTTCTTTAGTGTGGATTAATCAGGGGGAAAATTGAATTTTGATTTTTTTTTTGCTTGCAATTTTTATTAATTTATTTTTGTTACAGATTTTTCTCCTTTTACCCCCCTAGACACCTTCCTCCTGATTCCCCCCCCCCCAGCATCGTTGTCTATGTCCATTGGTTATGCATACGTGCATATAAGTTCTGTGGTTTATCTTATCCCTCCCTCTGAATTTTGATTTTGAGACTGGATCCAAAATGATTCCAAACTTGGGCAATAAATGTGGGTGCTATTTGTCATTGCTCCATAACCTGAATGTATATGATGTCAACACATGGCAGCAGTTCTCTCCATTAAATCTCTCTTTTAAAATCTAACATATGAAGCACATTGACTTTTCATGGGACTCTTCATGTTCTACATCAGACTATTCTGTTTACGTGACCATTTTATATATATATTAAATTATTTCATATATAGTGCATTTTTTGGTTTTGTTTTGTTTGTTTGGTTGAGTTTTACTAGTTGGTTCACAGAGGAAGGTAATTCTGGTCCACGTTAATCCATCTTGACCAGAGCAGAAGTGCTCGTTGTTTCTGCGTTTATGCTGTTTCTCAGTATCCATCTGTGTTTATTCTCAAGTGAGCTATCAAAAACATTCAATTATATTTGCCAAATATTCAAACACATCATATAATTTATTCATTCGTTTTAATTTCCTACATATCTCCTTCTAAAATACCTTCATCCTCCTGATCTAACCTGGACTTCTTATTTTTTTTAATTGACTATTTTTTTAGAGCAGTTTTAGTTTCACAGAAAAGTTGAGAGGAAGGTACAGAGAATTCACTTATACCATCTGCCCCGGAAAACACACACATTCCCTTATTAGTAATATTTCCCACCAGTGCTATAGATGTTTTAAAATTGATAAATCTACATTAACATGTTATAATCACCCCAAAGTCCATGCTCTAAATTAAGGTTCACTCTTGATATCAAGTGTTCTCTGGGTTTGGATAAGTGTTTAATAGCATGTATTTATCATTATACTATCATACAGAGTATTTTAAATGTCTAACAATACTCTGTGCTCTAACTATTCATCAAATTCCCCACCCAAATCCTGATAACGACTGATCTTTTTAGTGTCTCCATA
Organism: Tadarida brasiliensis; assembly: GCA_030848825.1. Classification (NCBI taxonomy): domain Eukaryota; kingdom Metazoa; phylum Chordata; class Mammalia; order Chiroptera; family Molossidae; genus Tadarida; species Tadarida brasiliensis. The sequence continues at coordinate 33,162,902 of CM061260.1, forward strand.
GTTTTACATTTCCCAGAATGTCATATAGTTGGAATTATAAAGTAGGTAGCTTTTTCAGATCAGTTACTTTCACTTAATAACATGCATTTAAGGTTCTTACATGTAGTTTCATGGCTTGATAGCTCATGTATAGTTAGCTCTGAATAATATTTCATAGTCTGGATTTGATAGTTTATGGACCTATTTATCTAATGAAAACCATCTGGATAGCTTCCAAGTTTTGGCAATTATGAGTATAGCTGCTACAAACATCCATGTGTAGTGGGCATGTTTTCAACCCTGTGGCATAAATACCAAGAAGTGTAATTGCTGGATCATATGGTAAGAATATGTTTAGTATTGAAAAATCTGTCAAACTGTCTTCTAAAGCAGCTGCACCATTTTTCAATGCCACTAACAGTGAATGACATTTCCTGGTACTCCACGTGCTCACCAGCATTAGGTGTTCTCAGGGTTCTGGGTTTTGGCCATTATGATAAGTGTATAGTGGCATCTCGTTGTTTTAATTAGAATTTCTCTGATGACATATGATGTGAAGCATCTTTTCATATTCTTAATTATCACTTGTATATCTTATTTGGTGAGGTATCTGCTAATGTCTAGTACCCATTTATATGTGGGTTATTGTCTTATTGTTGAATCGTAAGAGTTTTTGGATTTTTGGTAACAGTCCTATATCACATGTGTATTTTGTAAATGCATTTCCCAGTCTGTGGCTGTCTCTCTTCACACCGTCCTTAGCAAAGTAAAAGTTTTAATTTAATGAAGTCCAGCTCATTAATTATTTCTCTCATGGATTGTGCTTTTAGTATTATATCTAAAAAATCATCATCATACCCAAGAGTATCTAGGACTTCTCTTGGATAATATTCAAGAAGTTTTACTGTTTTGTGTTTAACATGTAGTCAGAAATCTATTTTTAAAATATGTTTTATTGAATTTTTAGAGAGAGAAGAAGGGAGAGAGAGATAGAAACACTGATGTGAGAGAGAAACATCAATCGGCTGCCTCCTGCACGTCACCTACTGGGGATCAAGCCCACAACCTGGGCATGTGCCCTGACCAGGAATCAAACCAGGACCTCTCAGTCCATAGGATGATGTTCAATTCACTAAGCCTCACAAGCCAGGCATGAAAGATCTATTTTGATTTAATTTTTCTGATGGTTCTAAGGTCTGTGTCTAGATTCATGTTTTTGCATGTGTATGTCTAGTTGTTCCAGCATAATTTCTTGAAAAGACTCTCTTCACTCCATTATATGGCATTTGTTTCTTGTCAAATATCAATTAATTATATCTATATAGGTATATTTTCGGCCTCTCCTATTTCATTGATCTCTTTATTCATTATTTTGCTAATACCATACTGTCTTGACTACTGCAACTTTGTAGTAAGACTTGAAGTCAAATAGTGTCAGTCCTCCAACTTTGTCCTTCTCTTTCAATATTGTTTGCTTATTCTTGGTCATTTGGCTCTCAACATAAACTCTAGAATCAGTTTGCTGATATCCACAAAATAACTTGATAGAATTTTAATTGAGATGGCATTCAGTCTATATATCAATTTAAGAACTGACATCTTGAAAATATTGAGTCTTCCTCTCCATAAAGATAGAATCCGCTCCATGTATTTTATTCTTTATTAAATTCATTCATCACAATTTGTAAATTTTCCTCATACAGATTTTCTGTACATTTTGTTGCATTTGTACCAAGCTTTTCATTTTTAGCAGATGCTAATGTAAATAGTAATGTGTTTTTAATTTCCAATTCCACATGCTCATCCTTAGTGTACAGGAAACCGATTGATTATGCATATTAACCTTTTATACTGCATCCTTTCTATCATATCTTAATAGTTTCAGAGATAGTTTCTTGGTTCTCTTGGATTTTCTACATAGACAATCGTGTCATCTGTGAACAGTTTTATTTTTCCCTCCCTAATTTCTATATCTTTAATTTCCTTTTCTTGTCTTAATGCATTAGCTTGAACTTCTAGTTTGTGTACAATATTGAAAAAGAGTGTTGAGAAGGAACATCTTGCCTTCTCTCTTATCTTAGTGGGAAAACTTCAAGTTTCTCAACAGTAGGTATGGTGTTAGTTATAGGTATTGTGTACACATATTTTTATCAAGTTGAGCAAGTTCCCCTCTATCCTATTTTACTGGAAGTTTACTTTTTCTAATCATTAATGGATGTTGTAGTTGAACAAATGCTTTTTATGTATCTATTGATATGATCATGTGAGTTTTCTTTTTAAGCCTGTCAATGTAATGGACTACATTGATTTTCAAATGTTGATCAATCATTGCCTACCAGGGATAAACCTCATTTAGTATTTTTTTTTTTCTCTTCACACAGAGTAGGAGGGAGAGAGAGGAAGAGAGAGAGAGAGAGAAACATCGACGTGAAAGGGCCACATCGAGTGGCTGCCACCCGCACGATCAACCAGGGCCGGGGACAAACTGCAACCGAGGTACATGCCCTTAGCGGGAACCAAACCCGGGTCTCTCCGGACCGCAGGCTGACGCTCTAACCGCTGAGCCAAACTGGCCAGGGCTCATTTAGTATTGATGTATAATTATTTTTATAACATGGTTGGGCGTGATTTTTGATATTTTGTTGAGGACCTTACATATATGTTCATAAGAGATATTGGTCTGTAGTTTTCCTATAATGTCTTTGCTTCCTTTGATATTAGGATAATGCTGGCTTCATGCAATTTGTTAGGAAACATTCCCTGTGCTTCAATCCCTTGAAAATAATTGCAGAGAATTGGTATAATTTTTTCTGAAATTTTTGGAAGAATTCACCAGTGAATACATCTGGGCTTGAAGCTTTTTGTTTTGGAATTCTATTATTTAATAGCTGCAGGTCTATACAGATTGTTAAATTATTCTTGTGTAAGTTTAGACAGATTGTGTCTTTCAAGGAATTGGTCCTTTTCATATAGGTTATCAGTTTTATGGGCATAGTTTCTCATAGGCTTCCTTTATTATTATTTTAGTGTATATTCAAATATTAATATTTCTTCTGTTCCTTTCTTTCTTCCTCTTCCAGGATTCCCATTATGTAGATGTTACATTTATAGTTGTCACTCAGGCCTTCAGTATTATGTTCTTTTAGTCTTTGTTTTCTTTGCTGTTGGGTTTCAAGAATTCTACGGATATATCCTCTGTCTCAGAGATTCTCTTCTCAGTCATGTCCAGTCTACTAATAAGCCTATGAAAGATATTCACTTCTGTTACATGGGGAGAAATCAATGGGAGATTAGATAATCTCTTTGTTGCATACCTAAACCTACTGTACAAAAATTTTACATAATCACCTGTATTAGTTTGCAAGGTATGCCACTGACTGTGTGACATGAACCACAGACATTTATTTTCTCACAGTCTTGGAGGCAGAAAGTCCAAGATCAAGATGCCAGTGCTGTTAGTTTCTCCTGGGTCGCTCTCTTTCCCTTGTGGATGGTTGCTGTCTTGCTGCCTCTTTTCATGGCTGTCCTTCTGTACACACACACCCATCCCTAGTGACTCTATGTCCTAATCGTTCTTCTAAGGATGCCAGTCAGATTGGATTAAGGATCACCCTTGTGGCCTCATTTTGACTTAATTATCTCCATAAAGACCCTGTCTTCAAATAAAGTTGTATTCTGAATTAAAAGAAATTAGGGCTTCAACATATGAATTTCAGAGGGACACAATCTAATCTATAACCTATAATCAAATCACGTAGATATTTTAGAGCCCCCCTTTTTTATCATTGTTTCCTATGGTAGCCGATGCTTCAAATTCCTTGAAATTTATTGTTCTACGATGTAGATGAACTTTAATGTCTCCCAATACATGTGTTTCTCCACTGTGGTTGTCCTTTACCACATACTCTTCCATCTTTTGTATCTTCCCAACATGTATTAACATTTGTTTCCACTGTTTTTCTTCTCCTTTCATTTTGGTCCCTGTGTTTCCACTGCTTTATTTCCATTTGTCTAAGTGTGAAAACAAGTTGTGTTAAAGCAATGTTCAATCTGCATGTTTTATCAGAAGTCAGAGAAATGTTTTTGATCTGAACTGGTTGCTGATAAAATCACTAAAATAAACACAAATATTTTCATGTTTTCCTTTAAACCAGTCTTTCCTGACATATTTTTAAAGGTCTCTATCCAAAGGCTATAATTAAGAGTTTTCATGCTGAGCAGTCACCTTGGACCTGAAGGGAGCTGCTTAGCCTCCTAATAGCATGCGTACGTTTCGGCTGAGACCTGCCCACGAAGTGAATATGACGAGCACTGATTCTGTCAGTGCCAATGGGCCATGTGTATACGATGATTAAATAAATACATTTAAATGCCTTATGAAGAGAAGTCTGGTTCCACTGACGACAGTCGTTAAGTGAGGCATGGGGAATGTTCATTTCAAAGGCAGTGAGGTGGTTCCACTTGCACCACGATGGCATAAGGTGCTACATGGGTCTGCTCCCCCGTGAAGCTGGTAAGAATAACAAAACAGATAAAACAATAAGATTTAAATTCTCTGGAAATGGACTAGAAGGCATAAAGCAAATTAAGGAAAAATGTACTTAGTAAAATACACTAAAACTCAGTAAGAATTAACCATTGTGTCCTATCCAAGACCCATATCATCTTTCCTCCTCTCAGCTCAGTGAGGCAGAAACTGACTCTGGATTGGTATGGCCAGTAAGTCAGGGCTTGCCTTCCCCAAAGCTCACAGTCAGAGGACTATCTATCTGCACAGGAGGGGTGGGACATCAGTGTTTGGCATCCTGCCCTCAGCTACCTGTTGGTGAGGCCAGATTCAAGGGAATAAAACCAAGAGGTGAGGGCTCCTTAATTCTGCCCATCTCCCATTTGTATACCAGAAATTCCACCTAAGGCAGGATGCCACTGCGTATCAGGTTCCTGACTACCCTTGCCCTGGCTCATAATGTGGGCTACCATGCCAAGACAAGCAGACTGAAAAGACCTAGACCTCTTTCTGCCCAGCCACTGAGCACTCAGCACCGGACGTGGAACATTGTTTAGAGAGAAGGATGTCATTTCCCCGCCTCCTGCACCAGGGCTATGGCTCAGAGAGTTTGCCTGGGGGAAGCTGCAGCCACAGAACAGAGAGATGCAATGCCTCTCAGAAGAAAAGGTTTGATTTGCCACAGTGTGCAGAAATTCATACCTAAGCACACTCTCAAAAACAGTGGAAGTTATAGTAAAAAATAACGAAGGGATTGATAAATTCATCAGAGATAAAGGCTAAACTGTAGATCTAAGTTTTTCAGAGTAATAGGGAAAGACATAGCTTGGAACAGCCCTCTAGAGGTCAGAAAAAAGCTCAAACACTGAACTTTCTCTTGTAAGGATTAGTCTGTGAAGCAAAGTATACCTCAGGAGATTCTGGAAAACAGTACAGCAATTAGCATGGTCAGAGAAAGAGTCAAAGGGAGCTCTAACAAAACCACTGTCATCCATTAGCAGCTATGGGCATACACATGGATATACCCCTGAGGAGCAACATCGGAGGCTCACACTGGGGGAAGAGATTTGGGTTAGATCTCATCAGAATAATCTAGTCAGTCACTAAACAAATAGATAGCTAAACAGAAGTAACAAGGCTTACCTTGGCAAGAGAGATAATACCTAAAATTGCAATTTTATATAAAATGTCTAGTTTCAAAACAATGACACATGCAGAAAAACAGAAAAGTATGATCCATATAGCAAGGAAATTAACAGGCAACAGAAATTTTCTCCTAGAGTAACCAATCCAGTGTGGGATTTAACAGAAAGACTTAAAAGTAGCACATATAAATATGTCTATAGAACTAAAGGAGAGCATATTTAAAGCAGTAAAGAAAGGTATAATGATGATGTATCAAATAGAAAAGTTATATAAAGAGATAGAAATTATACTTCAAGAAGAATTAAGTGGAAATTATGGAGTTGGAAAGTGCAATAATAGAAATAAAAAATTACCTAATAGTAAATTTGAACTAATAGAAGAAGGAATTAGTGTATTTGATAATAGATTGATGAAGATTATGCTATCTGAAAAACAGAGAGAAAAAAGAATAAAGAAAAATTAACTGAAAAATTAATAAAATGTGGGCCACCATTATGCACATCAACATATACATAACGGTACTACCTGAGAGGGGAGAAAGGATCAGAAAAATATTTAAATAATGACTGAAAACTTCCCAAATTATTATGAAAACATTAAGCTATACATCCTAAAGCCTCTAAAATCTCCAAGCAGTATAAAAGCGATATCCACAAATAGAAACATCATAGAAAAATGTTGAAAGACAAACACAAAGATAAAATCTTGAAAATAGCAAATAGAATTCCATACCCAGAAAAGCTCTTTCAGAAATGAAAGGAAAAGTAAAGACATTCCAATACAGATAGAAACAGACATAATTTCTTGCTAACAGATCTGCCTTATGAAAAATACTAGAAGATGCTCTTCAGACGGAAAGAAAATGCCCCCAGCTAGTAATATGAAGCCACATGAGAAGCAAAATACAACAGTAAAGGTAACTACATAATTACAAAAGATATTATAAAGACATTTGTTCTTATTCATTCTTCTTTTAACTTATTTAATATTCAATTGCAAAAGCTATATGCATATAGGATATTATTGGGGCTATAACATATAGAAATGTAATATATTAAGCAAAAACAGCACAATGGAGATGGATTGGAGAAAAACTGCCTTGTGCTGTTGTCTTTTGTGTGGAAAGAGAAACAATTTATGCAAAAGTATCAGTTGGAATACCCTGCTCTGCCTGGGGAATTATAAACAGATTTTTAGAGGACAGGCTGCAGACTTGGAACGTGCATTTAGGACATCATATTAGTGAGAAAGTAATTTTGTGCTATTTGTATCATTGCACATGTTGGAGCTATTTGTTTCAGGCTTTAGAAATTCTTTAACCAATAGAGAAACTATTGGATGGTTGGAACGCTGTTGGAACTGATAAAGATATAATTAGCTAAGCAGTTTGGTAGTGATCTGTGAGGAAATTGATGTCAGCAGTTAGAAAACTAAAGATCCTTTTTATGTAGAGACAACACAATTGGCAATATTGCTATGGTTGATAACTTGGAAGGCAATCTATGTCCCTAACAAGACTGCAGCTCAGTGGGAAGCGTTTGGAAAGAAGTGGTATGATAGTATTCATCGGCACTTATTTTCTGCTTTTACTGGAATACTAAACAAGAGAGATGGGCTCAGGCACAGGGAGAAATCTACATTTTCAGGCTGAAATCTAAGAGAATAAATAACATCCAGAAAACGGTGGCCTTGCCAGGTTGGGAAATCCAATCCAGCTGCTTCTAGTCCTCAACATCTAGTAAATAAGACAAAATTTGTTTGGGTGATAAATGTTCTTTAAGTTGCCTGTTAAACAAGGTCACTGAGTCTTGTGACAAAGTACAAACTAAGGGTCTTTCCTTACCAAGCAAGCCTATGATTTCAAATAACCTCATGTTGAAAAAGAATGAATAGATCTGAAGAAGATAAGAAATAAAGCCAACGTAAAACCTATGTCTAGAAAAAAAAATGGAAGAGATTACCAGAAGGCAGACATTTCTAGAAACAAGTGAATCAGAAGCTTGTTAATTTTTTTTGAGGAATTTTTAAATCAAAGATAACAGGAGTTTAATATAAAAATGGCTTTGTCTATTAAGTATTAAACCATTCTTTTGCCTTCTAAACTTTCAATAGTAGGAGGTCAGCAGTGACAGCCGTGCAGACCCCAATGCGAACATACATCCCAGTAACCTTAGATGATACTACAGAGGATGATGAGCAAGGAGGACTTCACAAAGTAGGGTGTGTAAACACACACACACACACACACACGCAATTTTACAAAGGCTATCCAGCAGGATTTCATGATTGTTATAAACTAGTAATTGCTTTGCGAAATTTCCTATCTTAACTCTTCTCAAAGGAAGTGTTTATAGTGGTCATTTTCTCCTTACTCACCATTATACATTGGTTGGGTAGGGCAAAATAACATTTCTTTTTAGTTCATAGCTTTACAATTCATAAGAAACCATGCAAACTGTGACCTGATGGAGAGGACTGCACAGCTGTGGGATATTTGGGACTCTGAGATGAACATAGTGACTAGAATTGTGGACTAGGCACTAAGACCTGACATAATACTGCATTTCTCCTTCTTTTGGATATCTATTACTCTACAATTTTGTAAACTGGTATTGAAAAATAGTTTGTTTTAGCCAATAAAATGTTGACAGAATTTATGTGAGTCCCACATTCACCCCTCTCTCCCAAGGGGATTATGAAAATTTCCATCATCCGGCTCCTAAGTGATCACTGTAATCAGAGCCCCTCTAATGAACTGTGGTGGGCATGTATTGTGAATGAGAAATAAATGTAAGTGGTGTTAATCCACTGAAACATTGCCTTCGTTAGTGAGCATAACCTAGATTATTCTTATTAAATTCCCTGAGAATAGGTGACTGTTATCTGTACTGTAAAGAAAGAGGCCAGAAAGCCAAACTGGCAAACCAGAGAAGAAACTGAATTGCTTATAATCTAGTTTTTTCTCTTCTTGGACACATACTTTGGCTGAAATTTCCAGTTTCCCTTGCATTTAGATGTGGTCATAAAACTATTCTAGCCATTGGAATATGAGTATAAATGATGTATCCCATTTAGAATACAGCCTATTATTGTCTTTCACATCTGGTCATCATAATAGTTCCTTTTTGCCAGTTATCTCTGCAAAAGGGTACAGAGAGCTTTGAATACTTGTATTGGATAGAGGTGCTAAAGTTTCATTCATCTTGAATATCGTATTCATATTTTAGAGAAAAGCCTTCTACCAATTAAGAGACCTGCTTTGGAGCTTAGTGGCATTTACTGATTTTTTTGTGGAGTTATTATTATTATTGTTATTTTGCATCATCTGACTTGCATCTGCTTTATCCCATATACACACTAGGAAGAAGAAGGTCCTAATTGGCATGATGGATTTTAAGATGATATAAAGAGGTGCCTACTTGGGAAGTTAATATTTTTGATGAGAGGTAATTCTTACCCTTAACCAACAATGGAAAAGTAAAGGACACACAAACAGATTCTTGTTTTCCCTTCCCCAAACCAAGTAATTAAGGCACAATATGATTATTGATATGATTCAGGAGGATAATCTTCAAGGAGAAATATACGTAGTATTTAATTGCTTACCTTATCTACTTATATGTGACTGGTATGTTATGATTCCTTAAATGAATGCTGTCACGAGATTGCATTCAAGTCTGTGAGTTCATTGCCAGAAGGTTTGGTGTTCAGTGGTAGTAGTATCTTTTATTAGGCATTCCATCCTAACTTCTAGCATCTCTCTTGGCAAAAAAAAAAATGTTTCTTTTGCAAGTCCTTTGGGCACGTGCCTCCTTCCTGTCATGTACTCTAATAACATTTTGTACCATGCTGCGGTAGTCACAGGGAACCATGTCGCCCACGGAGTACCTCCTGTAATGCCCACTTCTGTATCGTCTGTGCAAACAGGGGACCCCCGTTCCACATCACAGGATGAGGTGTGTAGCATAATGGTTCAATTCACATATATTATAAAATAATTATGGCTTTGCTTCAATTTAAATGCCTATGTTTTCTTCCCATGTATACCACTCTCATCAGAAAAACAAAATAAAACATAAACAAATAGACTTCCACAGTGAGCATCCTTGAAAGCATAGCTCTTCTTGAATCTGTTCTGATGCTGACTGTTGCCCTCATAATTAATTGTTTTTTGTAAAGCTTTCAGGCCCCTATTTGTCACAGGGTACACAAGGAAGAATAATAATCATGTCTTCATTTTGCATTGCAGTGGAAAAATCCATGAAAACATGAGCACATCATACATAAGAGTGTAATATAATTGCTTACCTATATGAGTTGAGTTTAGGAAAACCTGCTTTACTTCCAATATTACAATGAAGAAATTTTTAAAAAATAAAATTTTATATTTGCTTTTCTTCTAGGAACAACAATGAGATATAATGGCCATCAATATATAACATAAATAAAAAGACATTTCAAGAAATTAGACCTGTTGGAGAACATGATAAATTATTAAAAATAAACAATTCTCACTACAGATTCATCACTTCAACACATTTTCAAGACATAATATAGACTGAATGTTTATCCCCCAAAATTTATATGTTGAACCTCCTAATCCTCAGTGTGGCTGTATTGTGAAATGGAGCCAGTAAGAAGGAATTAAGGTTAAATAAGGCATATGGGTGTGGCTCCAGCCCTATAGGCTTATAGTCTTTCCCCCACCTCCTTACTTATTTGGATGTAAAAAAAATTTTTTTTTATTGTTCAATTACATTTGATATACAATATTATATTAGTTTCAATATTATATTATAATGTCTACTACCCCAGTGATCAAACATTATATCACTTACTAAGTGATCATTCCAATAAATTTCATACCCAGCTGACACCATACATAGTTATTAGAATGTTATTGATTATATTCCCTGTGCTCTACTTTATATCCCTGTGACTATTTTGTAACTACCAATTTGCACTTCTTAATCCTTTTACCTTTTTATCCCATCTTCCCAACCTGGTCCCTTCTGGCAACCATCAAAATGTTTTCTGTATCTATGAGTCTGTTTCTGTTTTGCTTATTTGTTTATTTTGTTTTTTTAGATTCAATTGTTGATAGATATGTATTTATCGCCATTTCATTGTTCATGTTGTTAATGTCTCCTCCCCCCCTCCCCCTCCCCCTCCCGCTTCTTCTTCTTCTTCTTCTTCTTCTTCTTCTTCTTCTTCTTCTTCTTCTTCTTCTTCTTCTTCTTCTTCTTCTTCTTCTTCTTCTTAATGAAGATCCTTTAACATTTCATGTAATATTGGTTTGGTGGTGATGAACTCCTTTAGTTTTTTTTGTCTGTGTAGCTCTTTATATGTCTTTTCTTCTAAATGATAGCTTTGCTGGGTAGAGTAATCTTGGTTGTAGGTCCTTGCTTTTCAACACTTTCAATATTTCTTAGCACTCCCTCTTGCTTGCAAGGTTTCCATAGAGAAATCAACTGACTGTCTTATGGGAGCTCTCTTGTAGGTAACTAACTGCTTCTTTCTTGTTGCTTTCAAGATTCTTTCTTTGTCTTTAACCTTTTGCATTTTAATTTTGATGTGTCTTGGCATGGGCCTCTTTGGTTTCACCTTGTTTAGGATTCTCTGCACTTCCTGAACTTGTATGTATATTTCCTTCACCAGTTTAGAAAAATTTTCTGTAATTAAACAGGTTTTCAACTTCTTGCTCTCTCTCTTCTCCTTTCAGCACCCCCATGATGCGAATGTTGGTATGCTTGCTGTGCCCCAGAGGCTCTATACACTATCCTTCTTTTCTTTTAGATTCTTTTGTTTGTTTCGCTGTTCTGATTGGGTTTTTTTTTGCTTCCTTATATCTCAAATTACTGTTTTGATTCTTGGCTTTATCTATTCTACTGTTAATTCCCTGTAAATTATTCTTCATTTTAGTTGTGTCCTTCATTTCTGACTGGTTCTTTTTTATGGTTTCCATGTCCTGTTATATGCTGTTGAAGTTCATCTATGCTTCCCCTAAGTTCATGTTCATTGAGCATTCTTACAACCAGTGTTTTGAACTCTGCATGTATTAGATTGCTTGTCTCCATTTTGTTTTGTTCTTTTTCCGGATTTTTGTTCTGTTCTTTCATTTGAGACAAGTTTCTTGGTCTTCTGATGTTGGCAGCCTCCCTGTGTTTGTTTCTATGTATTAGGTAGAGTGGCTCTGTGTCTCCTGGGCTTGGTAGAGTGGCCTAATGTAGTAGGTGTTCTGTAGGGTCCAGTGGCATAGCCTCCCCGTTCACCCACTCTGGGCACTCCAGGTGTGCCCCTACCCCCGTGTGGTCTATGCATACCCTTCTGTTGTAGTTGACCCTTGATTGCTGTTGACTAGATCAACTCTAAAGACTGGCTGCAATCACTATGAAGGACCAGCTATGCAGGGGCCCTACTGAGCAAGACAGACTTCAGTGGGGCTCTAGTGCCTGCCGAATCCCCTTGAGTGTGTGACTTGTGGAGGTGGTTGGGTGGTACTTCAATGTGGTCTGAAGCTGTTCACCAGGAAAGCTGGCTCTGGGGCCTACCAGGAAGTGCAGGCCAGTGTCAGTCGCTGCCTGTATTCTGCCTGGGGCCACCCAGCATGAGCTACAAAGAGCTCTTCAGATGGCTCTACTTGTGCTGGGCTCCGAGGTGCCTAGGAGAGGCCAAGCTGCAAACCAAACCCAGCTGCCACTAGTGCCGAGCCTGGGGACACTGAGCAAGAGATACAGGTCTCACCGAGGCCAGATGCTGCTTGTTTGAGAGATTTTAGGAAAGTCTCTGGCTTATGGTCCTTATAAGAAGAAACATCAGAGAGTTAGCCTTCTCTCTTTCCGTGTGCATCTATCTGTATGTTTGTATGTATATGTGTGTGTGTGTGTGTGTGTGTGTGTGTGTGCACCAAGGAAAAGCCATGTGAGGACATAGTCAGGAGAAGGTGGCAAGCTAGTAAGAAAGCTCTAACCAGAAACCAAATCAGTTTAAATCTTGATCTTAGGCATCTAGCCTCCAGACCGGGGAGACAATGAATGTCTTTGATTTAAGCAACCCAGTCTATGATATTTTGGTATACTAAGAAAAAAATTAAGCATTTTCAACACTCACATTGATGTATATTTCCATTACATATTTTATGTGATGCTTTGTGCCTTCATACTAATACCAAAAAATATGTGGTTTAATCTTTTTTCTGATGTAAAATTATATTAGAAATAAAAAATATCAAATTAATAAATCATTTAGTTTTAAAATATGCAACTGATAAAATTACTGTTACATTTTAACAATGTAGGCTAACTTTTATTTCATAAAACTGATTCTATTTGGCTGGCTCTGTATTCTGACTTTCAATCTTTATAAGGGAGTTCATAATAGCTATTTTTGTAGCTTCATTCTTGAGGCTTTTGTAGAATGGGGACATAGGAATGAGCCAAGAAGTAAAACCTCTGGTCACTAATTGACATTGGTCATTAATGTTGGGTATCTGTCAACTATTAAATATGGCTATTAAGTCCTGTCCTGGTCATTTAAGACAATGAAAACACAATAGAAAATAGAGATACAACTAATAACTGACCTGACACTTCTCTGTCACCAAGGCCTAATAAAATGTCTGATATATATATATATATTTTAATTTTTTTCTTTATTGATTTTAGAGAGAAGGGAAGGGATAGGGAGAGAGAGATAGAAACATTAATGAGAGAAAACATCGATTGCTATTGGTCGCCTTCTGCGTGCCCCCCACTGGGGATTTGGCCCACAACATGGGCATGTGCCCTGACCGGGAATTGAACTGGCAACCTCTTGGTGCATGGTTGACGCTCAACCACTGAGCCACACTGGCTGGGCAATGTCTGGTACATATTTGTTCTATAAATACTTACACAATGAATGACTGAGTAAATCCCTTTAACCATTCCTCCTCCTCTTCTCACCCCTAATTTCCCCTTTTACTTACTTTCTACATCATTTAAAATTTCCAATTGTGAGGCAGCGTCAAAGGTATCTTCTCTTTCCTGTTCATCCCTATACCACTGCAGTCAGACATCAATTTCACAATCAAATCTCAGCTTAGATCTCACTGTTTCACAATTCATTTATAGTAATGATTTCATCACTTAACTTTATGCATCCAAATATTCAATTTGCTAATTTTTAATGACCCCAACCTAATAGTTGCATGACATAGAAAGATTAAAACAAAAACAAAAAACCAAGATCTTATTTTTTTAAATGCTTAATACCTCTGCATTCCTTACAGAAAAAATATTCATAATCTTTGATAAGACATGCATGACCATCTACCAAATAGGCACACACCATATCTCTGAAAGTATTCCACACTGTGCTGCAACCTGTATATTATCTCCAACCAGATTAGAATTGTTATTCAGTAATGTCCTGCCTGCAATGTAGCTTACTCTTTCACCTTGCATTGCCCTTGTCTCAGTTCTATGCTCTCTTCTTTTCTTTCCTTTTTTTTTTTTATCCTCACCTGAGGACATTTTTTCATTTTTTGTTCAGATAGAGTGGGAGGGAGAGAGAGGAAGAGAGAGAGAGAGAGAGAGAAACATCGACGTGAAAGGGACACATCGAGTGGCTGCCACCCGCACGACCAACCAGGGCCAGGGACAAACTGCATCTGAGGCACATGCCCTTAGCGGGAACCGAACCCGGGTCTCTCTGGACCACAGGCCGACGCTCTAACCACTGAGCCAAACCGGCCAGGGCTAATTTTCAATGTCTAGGTAAATTTTCATAACATCTAGGAAATACTTCTTTTGTTCTAATGTTAAAAAACAATGTCTCTATACGCAGTGGTATTAAGGTATGGTTTATATACCCTTATTTAACGATTATTCAATTTGAGCTTATTATTACATTTATTTACTAACATATCTATCTTCTGCATCATTACTGCTGGAATTTATTTGGTGGTTTAGAAGGCAAAAACACCTTATTCAACTTAATTTTTTTTTTAATCTCTCCACAGTGCTTCATAGATTTTCAGAAAATACTTTGAATTAAATTGATGCTTATATATTTCCCTTCAAAAATAACCATCAAGGCATATAATTTCACTAAATTCAAACCATATAATAAAAATAGAATCAGTATATTAAAACCAAGATTTAAGACTGCATATATTCAAAATTGTCTCTTTTTTTTTGCTATTTTTATAATATGGAAGTTATTAAGAAATATTGAAATTTATTGTTGACAAAATGTATTACTTGATAGTAGCAATATCTAACAATTATAGGACTCTTTATACATTATTTCATTTGGTCTCCACAAAATCTTTTAGAAAAAAATATAATAGACTGCTATTTCATCTTAGAAACAAAGACTCAGAATTACTTAATGTCACAGATTTATTAAAACTTCCAATGTCAATTCAGTTCTTTGTCCTAATAGCTTGTTAATTTTTCCACTATGTTACACAGGAATATAATATTAATATAATATAAATTTTTATACAGAGAGTATTATCAAAATTTGGTCCTCACTAAACTATAAGTCCTAAATTTAAACCAAATAAAATCTAAAATTTTGAAAATTTAATATATCCAATCTGAATGTATTAGTATTAGTATCATGTGACATGGAAATTATTTCTTTGTTATCAAAATATTTACTTAAAAGATTTGACATGTCCTTTCCAGTGGAGATTTTTTTATGTCATTCTATAATAAGCTTCTTAAAGTTTGTATAAGCAGTTTGACCTGCAAAAATTATGAGCCCCGGTTATATGAAGTAAATATATGTGTTATAATATTAAATTTACAGTTGTTTATTCTTAGGAATGGTAGCACCCTATTATTGACTGGAATTTAATAAAAATATGACTGATTATTCCTATTAAATTCCTATTAAATGTCATAGAACCTGGATATTTATGCCCTGGTCTATGAAATGTGACAGGGAGTCAATATGTAAGAACTGATTCTACCTTATTTGAGGACTAGGAGAAAAAGCCCCATATATGTCTGTTTAAACAAGTCAAGGTGATACATGACAGCATGCAATGCCAATATTTATGGAAAAATTCTATGCTCTCAATTCTATGCTCTCTTCTTTTCTTTCCTTGCAGAAAAAGGCAAACATCTAGAAAACATCCTCAGAACTCATTCATGCTTATAACTGTATAGTTCAATAAAAAGATATGTTTCTGTTTCTAACTTGTCAAAGTCTCTAACTAAATTTCCGTTGCACTATGACTTCTATCAACATAAGGAAGAACAAAACACTATTGTCTGTAGGCAAATTATCCATGATCATTTTCAACACTTAGAATCCTTTCTAAAAATTGTTAATTAAATTATATGATGCTCCCAGACAATCATATAGTTAGTCATTGTCCTTTAATTCAACTCACAGAGACATGATATATATAATCAGTTCTTTTCAAACTAAATTTTAAACAATGATGTATGTCTATAAAGGGCAGAGTAAGGGAGTTAGGGAAGCTAGAGAAAATTGAAGAAATAGAGGTATGCACACAGTATCTTTTTTAAAAAAATCCAGAGAGACTAAAATTCTATAAAAAACTAAATACTGGATCTGTGACAGTTTTCTCATTCTAAGAATAATTGAAAATGAATTAAGCTTTATAGAAACAGCTTAGTGATTTAAGAATGAGATAGAATGGTAATATCCAATGCAATTTTTACTCTTAAGCTTAGATTTTGCTGGACCTGAATATTAGAAAAACATGTAACTAATTCTCAAAGCAGCCAATATAAAGAGAACAGTTCTCATTTTAATTACATTAGAGCCTTAAGGAAGGCAATATGAACAATGTTTTAAATCTGAGATATTAAAATTAAGAAAGCTCATCATAAATGCAGATAGATTATATATATATAAATAATGCATTCGTATTACAATAAAATAATGTTGTATTTATTACCAATTGTTATTTAAAAATAGTAATGCATTCATATTATAATAAAATAATATCTTTGATATAAATTTATTGAGGACATACATAAGAATATTAAATATTAATCAGAATATGTTTTATCCATTTCAGTATTAAAAATAGTACCAACATGCACTGTATAATCTAAAAAAGCATAATATTGGAGTTAAATTTTCAATTGCTTTGCCACGAAAAGGAATGATTTATATGGGAATGGCAGATTAGGTCATTCTGACTGGCCTTCCTACCAATGTTAGAAGAGCAGAATAATGTATTTTAAAAATCTGTATGATGTTATTGGGAGGCTGTTAAGTAGGTATAGGGTTTAAGGAACAAGACTACAGAAAGAAAGCTGAAGTCTAACCACCTGCTCCCTTAATGAATTCCAAAATAGTTCAACAAGAATCTGAGATACTGGACTGTTGTTATGACAATCTCTGTTTCAGGCTGTGACCTTGCAAAAAGGAACTATGAGAGAAGTTAGCATGTAGAGTGTTATGGACCAACATATTTGGAAGAGAGGACAGTGAGTAGAATTGAGCAGAGAAAAGTTTAGCTGTAATGCAGTTCTTCCTAAGATCTCAGTCAACCTCATAAGAAGTACTCACCTGGAATGCCCCAACATTATTTTCCCAATTAGAAAGGAGTCTAGGACTTCATATGGTTGATCTGTCATTGAGGCAAGATGTCAGTTCTTCCAAACATGATCTATAGATTCAATGCAATTCCACTAAAAATCCTAGCAAGTTACTTTATAGGTATCAACAAACTGATTCCAAAGTTCATAGAGAGGGGCAAAAGACCCAGAATAGCCAACACAAAATTAAAGAAAAACAAAGTTGGAAGACTGACGTTATCTGATATCAAAACTTATTAAGCTATAGTAATCAAGATTGTGCGGTAGTGATGAAAGAATAGACATATAGATCAATGTAGCAGAACACAAAGGCTAGAATTAGTCAAGTAATCTTAGACAAGGAGAAAAGGTAATACAATAGAGCCAAAACAGTCTGTTCAACAAATGGGCTGGATAACTAGACATCCACATGCAGAAAAGTGAATCTAGAAAGATAATTTACCCTTTACACAAAAATTATCTCAAAATGTGTCTAAGACCTAAATTTACAAAACAAAACTATAAAACTCCTAGAAGATAATGTAGTAGACAATTTAGATGACCTTAGGTATAAAGATGCCTTTTAAGTGAAATACCACAGATACAATCTGTGAAAAAATAATAGATAAGCAGGATTCCATTTTAATTAAAAATGTCCACTCATCAAAAGACAATGATTAGATGACAAGCCATGGACTTAGAGGAAATATTGGCAAAAATCCCACATCTGATAAAAGGACTTTTAGAACTCAAAAGTAAGAAAACAAAGAGCCCAATTAAAAAATGGACAACCAAAAAAGATATAAACTCAACAGATAAGCATATGAAAATATGTTCCACATCATATGTCATCTGGGAAATGCTAATTAAAATAACAGAGATGCCACTACAACACCTATTAGAATGGCCAAAATCCATGACAATGAGAACACTCAACACTGGTGAGGATGTGGAGCAACAGGAACTTGCAATCACTGCTGATAGGAATGCAAAATAGTACAAACGCTTTTGAAGATAATTTGGCAGTTTTTTACAAAATGGAAGGTATTCTTACCATGTGATCCAGCAATTATACTCTTAGTATTTATGCAAATGAACTGAAAACTTATGTCCACACAAAAACCTGTAGGTGGATGTCTATAGTAGCTTTATTCATAATTGCCAAAACTTGGAAGCAACCAAAATGTCCTTCAGTGGATAAATGGATAAATAAACAGTGGTGCATCCTGACAATAAAATATTATTCAGCCCTAAAAATAAATGATTTGTGAAGACATGAAAAGACATTTAAATGCATATTACTAATTAAAGGCAGCTAATCTTAAAAGGCTACATACTATATGGAATGATCCTAACTATCTGACAATTCTAGAAAAGGCAAAACTATGGACACAAATAAAAGTAAGTGAGATGGGAGGGGTGGTGAACTGGAAAAGCACACAAGATTTTTAAAGCAGTAAAAATTCTTTCTATGAAATTATAATAGTGGATATGTGTGAAAATACATTTGAAAAACCCATAGAAAGCACACCACCAAAAGGAAAACCTAAGTAAAACTCTGGGTGATTATGATGTGTCAGTGTATGTTCATCAGTGGTTACAAATGCACCACTCTGGTGAATGATGCTGATGAAGGGGGAGGCTATGCATGTGTGAGGGTGGCTGTGCATTTCTCTCAATTTTGCTATGAACCTAAATTTACTCCAAAGGATAAAGCCTTTAAAAAAAATCCTAGGAGTGGTTTATGTAGATGTTTGGAGTCAACATAAATGTTCATTTCTTTAAGATAAATACTAAGGGTACAATTACTGGATTATATGTTTATATTTAACTTTATAAAACAAAACACTTACTGACCTGTTTTCAGAGTGTCTGCTCTCTCTCTCTCTCTCTCTCTCTCTCTCTCTCTCTCTCTCTCTTTTTTCTTTATTCATGTTAGAGAGGAAAAGAGAAGGAGAGAGAGAGATAGAAACATTGATGAGAGAGAACATTGATTGGCTGCCTCCTGCATGCCCTCCTGTGGAGACGGGGCCTATAACCTGGGCATGTGAACTGACTGGGAGTCAAACTGGGACCTCTCAGTCCATGGAACGATGCACAAGCCACTGAGTCACACCGGCTGGGCTATAGTGCATTTTTAAATCAAATGCTTTAATACATATTTTCCTGAACTCTCGTCTTCAATATTTGTAATGCTCACCATCAGATACCAGATAATATTTTTCTTCCATTAAATTAACTTTCTTCTTCAGTATACTTACTAACTATTCTAAAGGTTAAGTCTTTAATAATTACAGGAATCCTCTCTGGAAATTTAATCTCCAGTAATTATCATCATCTCCTAATATCGACATAATTATCTTTTATTTACAACCACATACTATTTTTAAAAATGAAGATAGTCAACTAACTTCTAAATTTCAAAACCTTCCTATATCTGGAGAGATATTTGAACTCCAACCTTTAAATATTTAGTCAAATTTTTGAATGATTTTAAATGTTTCATTAATTTGCATTCCTCCTAATGCATTCAAGAATCTTATCATATTAAATTATACAGGTCTTGTATTTTCCCCTAATAACCCTTTAGACTATTCAATGAATATTTAAAGTGTACAGGTTAAACCCAAATAGCATTCATGTTTTCAACTTTTTGAGTTCTCCAACAACCTTATAGATCTAAAATTTCTTGAGCAAAATTAGAAGACTTTCAGACATTGAAATTGGAAAGTCACATATTGAATTTCCTTCTGCAATCCTTATGTCATTTCATTTACTAGCTAGAGCAAAGTCATCTCTTTAGGATAAGCATTTGAACTGTGAGAGATTGCATAATGATACTGGACATAAGTAATTTACATAGCAAAGTGCTATTCTACTCAGTACCATCAACTACCATTACATATACTATTGAGAAATATGGTTACTCCTTTCTAATGTGTACATTAATATTCAATGCCAGTCACATATGAGATAAATTATAGCTCTTTAAATCTTGATGGTTGGTAAGTTATAACTTCTTAGTCTATCTCCTTTTACTTCATTCACTAAGAAATATTTAGGTAATACTTATGAGATACTGCAATACATGCATGTGTATATCTAATATATAAAGTACATATAAAAACTAAAAGAAAAATTAATTATGACTTGAAATAGGTAAGAAACATTCCATATCCTACTAGTCCTTCCTAGAGAATCACTAGATATTGAACAGATGTTACATTTATTATTTTGGTTGTTTTGTTTTTGGTATTGCAAGGAGGAAGTAAAGAAGGCATTGATTAAGTGGAATAGAATGTATTTGCTAGAAAACTGCAGTGAATTGCTATATACAATTCTGATTTGGTAAGTTAAGTGCATCTATCACGTTCTTTTCTGAATGTGTAGCAGCATGACTGCTCATCAAAATCCTATTGAAATTCTATAAATCTTCGGATAATGAACAATGGGATTGTGCAAAGATACATACATAGACATTGAACAGTATTTTAGAAAGTGTCTTGGCATGCTTAGAAAGCAAATAGCTGGGAAAACGAGGCATCATAAAGAGAATGATATCATCATGATGGCAGTGTATATTTTGTGGATGAAGTTCATCCTATCCTTGAAGACAGCACTGAGTTCCAGCCTTTTACGACCCACATAGGGTAACTTACTCCAGGATGCCATTTTAGATGTGAATACACAGTTTGGGTTGCTTTTCTAAAATCTTTTTGAAACAAGGTAATTTTCACTGCAGGGTTGAAAGAGTGTATGTCCAAGTCAGGGCAGAATTAGGGCAGAAATTATCAGGATGTAAAATGGAATGCCATGGTCATGTTTGGGGAAAATATAAGGTCATCCCTGTCTTGGGAAATTTAGTTCTTAATAATATCAAAGCATATACATGAAAATAAACTAATATCATTGTAGAATAAATCCTAGGAAAAGGCCAAGTCCTTGTGTAATGTCAAAATTCTTCCTGAAGGAAGAATATTGCCTCTGAAAATTTAGAATCAAGCGAGCAAAGCAAAACTGGAATTGGTTAGACCTAAGGGCTATGTTGTTGGTAGTACCTGGAATGGAAAATAGAGTCTTTGTTTTTTGTTTTGTTTTTTTTAATCATCACCAAAGGATGCATTCATTGATTTTTAGAAAGAGGGGAAGGGAGAAAGAGATAGAGAAAGAGAAATATCGATGTGAGAGAGAAACATGGATTGATTGCCTCCCATACATGCCCTGACTGGGGATCGAACTCGCAACCTAGGCATATGCTCTGACTGGAATCGAACACATAGCCTTTTGGTGTATAGGTCTATGCTCCCAACCAACTAAGCCACCCTGCCATTTCTTGTGTCAGGTTTTTTAATTAGTGTCTCAGAGGTTTCCACAGATAGGACTTTTCAAGCCAAAGGTATACTACTCATTTGACGGTATACATACCTGGTTTGTCATCAGGGAGATGGTTCAAGTAGTAGAGAACTTAGTGTTTTTCCCTTTGCTGTCTTGAAAAAGGGGCTTATTTTAAAACTATTGTATCCATGTCCCCACCAAGTCTTTTGTCTGCTATGTATTCATCAATGTTAAACAACTGGAAATCCTGGTCACTCTAGACATTGATGGTCTATGAGTAATGGATAGGGGGAAGAGTCTATCATTAAATTGGTGAGATTTGAAGAAACTCATAGGCTCAGAGTCCCTTAAAAATAATAGGCATTTTAGCCCTGGCCGGTTTTGCTCAGCAGTTGGAGCATCAGCCTGAAGACCAGAGAGTTCCGGGTTTGGTTCCCGCTAGGGGCACGTACCAAATAATAATAACAATAATAATAATAATAATAATAGGCATTTTGTATACTTATATCACTTTAATTATAGAAAAACAAATCATAGTACAACTTCCTTGTTCCAATCCCTTCTGATTGTATTCAGGAACTAAACAGAGGCACAGAAATTCACTTGGGTTAGTGGTACCTAAAACCATAACACCAACTACTCTGCTTTCTCATTTGTTATTTTGTAGTATAAATATAAGCATCTGTTCAAGGTGTTCTTTTGTTCATAGCAAACTATTTTCATTGGAGATAAATTGGAGAATGGCTGACTCTCAGAGAATTATGGGAAGATAGTAAACCATAAATCATCAGGAAATAACTATCTGAATTCCCCTTATAGCCCATCTGGTAAATCGAGTAGTTCAGAAAGAATGGGGTTTGGAATCAGGAAATTTCTTCAGTGATAATATGTGATTATCTAGAAATCAAGGTGATATGATGTTATTTTGGAAATCAGTCTCAAGATGTTAAAACAAAAGTCTTGGTGTGTCATCAAATCAATTGGGGCACTGAAGGAAACATTAAGATATAGATTAGAATCAAGAAGCAAGGCCAAAAAGATAAAAACAAGTATATGAGAGTCAATATTGAGGTCACGGAGGTTCAGGGCTCTTTGCGTTTAATAGACATAAAGTTTTGAGTGGGTGACTGGTTGGAATTAAATAGAAAACAACAGAAAAGATGCTAGTGTCAGTATACCTCTAAAAGTTTGTATTTATAAAAAATATAGATAGATATTAACAAAGAAGTAAATACAGATATAAATTTATGTATCTAAAAATTAATGACTACTGAAAGCCTGGAACTGCATAAATTATGTCTGTGTATAACTAATATTCTTTTAACAATTCTTCACATGGCGTTTACTGCATATCAGATAATCCTGCAAACTGTAGACACACAATGGCTAAGGCAAAATCTACACTTGAGGATGCCAATATCTAGCATTAGAGACCACATTTGTATCTTATTGTTGTATAATTAACTACTAAACATTTAGCAGCTAAAAGCACACATTTATTATCTCACTGTTTCTGTGGTTCAGTATCTGAACACAATTTAGAAGAGTCCTCTTCTCAGGGTCTCAGAAGGTGGAGGTCAAGACATCAGTCAGTACATTTTTGTCTTAGTTTGGAGAGAAATCTTCTTCCAAGATTACTCAAGGTGGAAGATGTATTTCCTTTAGGGCTGTGACTTATTACTCCAATTTATCTGTGGAGGTTGCTCTTTGTATCTAGAGGCTGCCCTCTGGTTCTGGAGGCTGTCTGCAGTTCCTAGAGACCCTCGTCCCACATTTTCTTGCCCCATTATGCTTTCTCAACCTGGCCACTTATTTCAATTAACCCGGCAGGAAAATCTCTAGAACAAGCTTGCTGTAGCAAAATGGAGTCTTATATAATGTAACATAAACATGTGAATGACGCCCTATCACCTTTGCCATATTATATTGATTATTAACCAGTCACAGGTCCTGCCCACTTCCAAGAAAAGAGGATTATACAAGGTCATGAAAACTAGGCATTGAGGATCATTAGAGGCCATCTTAGAGTTTTTCCACCAGTGATACTGATATAGAAATAGAAATGCAAATCAAAATTGTAAGACAATCGTGAAACTAAAGTAAAACTTTGGATAAGAGGGACCTGGTTTGCTCTATGGAGAACAAATAAAAGAAGAGATCATAAGTATCAATCTAGAGAAGTTGGTATATGAGGTAACTGCCTCAAAATGAGTAGTATTCTGTCAAGGTAAGAAAGGAGCCAAGAGATTCTGAGACAACAAACATGAGTAGCAATGCCACATTTAAATATGATGACATATCTGGGCCAAACCTTTAAATAACGAAATATCACACAGAAAAGCAGAACCGAGCTAAAGTAGCAGATCATGGAGGCTCTGTTATAGTGCTGTGAAACTTGAACTTCATTCAAAAATCATAGATCCATTAAACAGTTATTCTCAAGTAAATTATTAATCCAAGGTTGGGTCACGATCTAAGAATGAAGGGGGAAAGTGTAACGAGGCATTCTAAAAAATATCCCCTTTATTCCGATGTGCATCTTGATCTATTACTACTGAAAACCATTGTATCGGTAGAGCTGTGCCATGCTTGATTTTACACACTTGATAGTTATTCTGGCAGTGATATAAAGATATGTTGGAATAATATAATACATAGGTAAATGATGAGGGCCAGAATGAATGCAATGGTAATAACAAGGAAGTGAAGAGGATTGATTTAAGAAATATCCAGTAAGTGTGTAGAGTATGATGAAGAACTGGTGAAAATCAGGGGGGAGTGAGGAAATAGGATTCACTTCCCCAATTCTGCCATTGTTTACACTGATGATAGTACTACCATGTTAACTGAGAAGAGAGTAGAATAGGATTGATGGTGAAAGTCAATACTTCCCTTTAAAAATATTAATTGTAAAGTCTATCACAGACCAAATTCTAAGAAGTACTCACTCTTGGATAGTATGTTAGACCCTGTAAATATCATGAGATTTTACTCTCATGATTGTGTTACATCTTATAGAAAAAGGAAGATTCATGTCCTTTAAAATAAAAGAACTCTGAACAGTGGTAGAAAGTGAAGTCAAAAGACATAAAGTATAAAAAGGATTTAATGTTAATTTAAATATGAAGAAGCTACATGACAAAATGAACAAATGAACAAAACCTCTAGAAGCCTCTAGAAATTGAGAGCCTGACTGAAAACAAGGACCTGTATTCTGCCAACAACCCAAATGAACTTGGAAGCAAATTCTTCCCCAGATCACCAGATAAAATCCCAGCCCAGAAGACACTTTGATTATGACTTTGTAAGAACCTAAGCAGGCAACCCAGCAGAACTTTGAGATACTAAATGCTTTTGTTGTTGTTGTTAATCCTCACCAGAGGATATTTTTCTATTGATTTTTTTAGACATAGTGGAAGGGAGGGAGGAAGGGGGCAGAGAGAAAGAGAGAGAGAGAGAGAGAGAGACATTGATGTGACAGAGACACATCAATTGGTTGCCTCCCACATGACCCTGACTGGAACTGGAGATGAACCTAGGTAGGTGCCCTTGACCGGGAATTGAACCCGCAACCATTTGGTCTGCAGGCCAAGGCTCTAACTGCTGAGCCAAACCAGCCAGGGCTAAATGGGTTATTTTTAAGGCATTAAATGTGTGGTGATTTGTTGTGCATTAATAAAAAATGAAGACTGTCTACAAAACATCCAGATAAATATATAGAGCTAATGTTAGGCATTTAATATTGTGGCTGGAGTAAAAAAAAAACTGTAGATGGAGATAAATATTAAAACATCATTAGAATATAGGTCATAGGGGTTGAGCCATATGAAATCAATGATAATAAACTGTTTTGACCTAGAAAAGTAGAAATTTAATATAATTCAATCTAATTCAAAAAGTTAATATCCCAAGAATGCACTAAATTTTCCAACCCCCCCTTTTTTTTTATCAGACACCGCTTGATGTACAATGGCAATAGTTCACACTTTGAACTCCCCTTTCTTGTTAGCAATGCAATATCAATGGAAATTTGCAGTCAAGTAGATTCTTTCAATAAATGAAGAACACTTTGTTCCCTGTCATGAGTCAATTTACTTGTTGGAATGGTTAATTTTCTAAGGGCAGTGAACAGGTACGAGAGGGCCTGACCATGGTAAGGGGAGAGAGTGAGGAAGGGTGATGTGTTCTGAGTAAAAACTGGGCAGATGTAATGATTTTCAAAAGGATTCCAAAGCATGACTATATTTCAGTATGAAATTAGACATGATTATAAAAGGAGCGCAAGTCAAAGAGCACGTGCCCATAAATTGGAATGGTCAAAAATTCATTGAGTTACAAAATTGAAAGGCAATTTTTTGAGTTATCAAATCGGAATCAACCCATGACCCACCATGAGGAAAACAATATTGTCAAGTACACAGCTGAAACAAATTAATGGGAGGACTTGGCCTTTTTAAAGGTCAAAACATTACATGCAGCTCTAGACTAATTGATATCGGTCTATTCATTGCAAATGGCAGGGAATGAGAAAATGAATCAGTGATGAGCAGTCTAGGAGGAAATTCTAAAACAGATATGTCAATAGAGATGACAAGACTTAGGCAGTGAGCACTAAAAAAACTGCTTAAAGAGGAATGAATATTTGAATATTTTTGGATTCCATGCAAAAGCAGAAGGTGTAAGAAAGAAGCAGAATTTTGTCTACAAAAATGAGAGGAAGGTTTTACTTTTGTTTATGTTAATTTTTTATGCACCAACTAGCTCCGAGTAAGACTGGAATCAAATTACAGTGCCAAACCTCTATAAACACTAGTAAAGAACATAAGCAAGGAGGAGTAAAGAAAAACTATCACACTGAAATAGAAAAATTAAATGCTTTAGAGTTATTTAACCCAGGGCAGGATCCCAGTTTCTCTGTTTGTGCAATTTGGTAGCTATATAAAATTTCTGTGCTCTAATTTCTCCTGTAATAAATGGTTCTGACTTTTGTCATAAGGTCAAATGAAGTGTAAAGTAGTTGATTTTTGAAGAGTAAGTATGCTCAGTAAACACTAATTTAATTTAATTTAATTTTTCGAATGATAGAAGGGTTATGAGAAGGAAGTTTCTATTGAACACTGTGGAAGGGTTTGGGTCTGCACTTCTCTGGTAGTAACTATTTAATATATCTCTATAGCCAGGAGCTGGGTGTTAACAATTTAAGTATGTTTATAAGTCCAAATCTCATGCTTTTCTATTTCACATTTCTTAGGTTAGCAAGAAAACTAGATAATTGGATATGATAAATAAATCTCAAGTAGATGAAGATAAGTTGAAGGAAGTCACGGTTTTAACAGAGAACTCGACACACATATACACAAAAATGCAGCCCACTGTTATTTAGTTATGTATGTCTTTGACGAAAACTATTATTTTACTCTATTAATTGAAGAATTGGCTGGTAGTTTTGGCTGACATTATCTTAAGCACGTTCACATAAACACAACCTGTTATTAAACTGGGAGTTTTAATGGAAAATATATAATGCATATAGCAGTTTTGCTGTCTATTTAGAGATGTCAGGTAACGACTATTTTTGAGAAGGAAAGTAAGAGAAATAACTTTCATCAAGCTATTCTCAGCTGTAAGTCCTAGAGATTTTATGAGAAAAATATTATTCTATAAAATAATAAAATGAAACATAATTTAACTTGTCATAGAGAGTGAAAATAATGAGTAATTTTTGCACTGATCATTAAAAATGCAAAGTCTGGGAGAGATTTTTAATATAACATTTTAGTAAATTCTGAAATACATGTTCCAATTTCTTTCTAGTCATTTTGAGGAGTGGATAATAATACAAACCAAGATAAACAAGTCTAGGTCTATAAATGAGATTTCTAGAATGACAAACAGCCACTGCTAATTGCAAAACAAATGCATCATATTTTTAAGATTCTCTGTTTTTGATTGATATTATCTACCAATGATCCAAAGTAACTGAGAACACCTTAAAATGTGTGTATTATGCTTGTTAAAAAGTATTACTGTTTCTGAAATATATTCTTTGCTATTATTATTAAAGCATAGCAGAAAATAGGTAAACATTTAGTTCTCAAATTTTAGAGTGCACCAAAATTAATAGTAATAACAACAAGTAGCATAGCTAACATATTAAATGCTTATTAAGGGACAGAATATTTATTTGAATTAGTTACATAATTTGTACAATAATCTTAATAGATAACTTTATTATTATCTTCATTTTTACAGATAAAGAGGTTTACAGATTAGGACCCAGTCATGTTTTTTTCCTATAAGATTCCCAAATGACATTAATGTAAATCAAATTTTCAGAAGTTCTCAAAATAATATTTGTACTAAAATTAAAAATATATTGTCATTAAAGCTTTAATTCAAGACCTTTATGTGAATTCTGTCTTCATACATGACCCATCTCTGATTATCTTATATTGTAAGTTCATTCAGTCCACTCATGATCTAAAAACTCCCCAACTGATTTGGGTTTTTCAAGATTTTCAATATATTTGCCAGGCTTTCTAGAAATAAGCTGAATTATTTTTAGAGATCAAATGCTAATCAGAAAATTTCAGCAATCATCTTACCTCCAATAGATTGTTTTTTCCCCTAATAATTCGAGCACAGTCTTATATATTGTACATACTTTGATCTAAAATATAATAATGCACATTTTTTTACAATCAGCATGTGAAATGTTAATTTTCACTCTGTAATTAAATCAAGTCACTATATCAACATAACTCGTAAAGGTCCACCTACCCGAAATATTAAGTAGTCAATTAAAATTTAATCAGCAAAACGGAAGTGAACTCTTATCTATTAAAACAGCCCAGTAAAATTCTGTCCCACAAAATTCAGATAAATAAAAAAGATGAGAGTCTTATCCTATGGCCTAAAGTTTAGCAGGTCTACTGCTTGAATCCTTAATCTTTCTTAACATGTACTATTTTACCCCCTTAAATATGTTGTACTTTCTTCTGCTTTATACCTTACATTCTTACTAAGAAACATTCTTACTGAGATCTTTACCTAGCAATTAAAATAAGAAAAATATGGCAAAAAATAATATTTTTAGTTTTAGATTCTAAATCCAGGCTGTGTGTCTCCCTGTTCCCTACCCACTCTTCTCTCTCCCTCCCCCATCTCTATCTCTATCTCCACCTCTTAACACTCTCTCTCTCTCTCTCTCTCTCTCTCTCTCTCTCTCTCTGTCATACACAAAACCACAGGTGAACTAGAAGAATGTTTCAGCAGTTATTTAGGCACTTACAAACAAATGCAAAATGTAAGCAAGTAAGCATAAAATAATGAATTATATGCAAAATTCAAATCAAAGTAGGCACATATCTTAATTTGCATCATGTTATATATATAATACCCTGTTGGAAATTAAAGATTGTGCCCACTTTGATATGAATTTTTAGAGGCAACCTTAATAATTAAAGCCATATTTTGATCCAACTTTCCATTCTTAATTGGAGTTTTCAATGGTACTTTTTTTCATCTAAAGCTGATGGGTACTCACATTCAAATAATTGTTAGGCATCTTTTAAGTTTTTTCCTGAAACATCACAACATGCCAGATAGAGTGCTGAGTGGTACATGTCCCAGAGACAATTTCATAATTGAGTTTAAAAAGTAAATATACATTCTCAAGAGATTTTTATCTGTTACTACCATTTTAAAATGTGTTATGGAGTGAACCAGGATATTGTAGAAAATTAAAACTTAAAGGAGATTTCAAAAACATCTTGTCAGAAACTCTCAATTTAGAGGACAAAAGATATGAGGTCATTACAAAACTAGTGAGCTGTAGTGGAAACTAACACTCTAATCATTAGGTATCCTGACACAACTTTGTTGGATTTACCCTATTCCATATGCCTTTCCCCCCCTCCTCTCTCAACAGTTGAGAACAGCAATAAAATATACCCAATCGATTGCTCAGACAACTGCAGTTATCTCTAAAGATTATCTCTGGTTTGATTCTTACGATGTAGAAAATGGGGTTGAGGAGACACTGAAACATTACACTTTCAAAGAACATGTCAATAATCAAGGTTGGATTTTTTACCTGTCCCTGAGTTTAACTGTAGCTACCAGACTACATCTGTTGGGAATGAGATGATGAGTTAACATTTATTCACTTTTCAGTTTGTGCAATATACTGCTGTAATGATTTAATATTTCAGTTCATTAAATTATTACACCAAACCTGTGAAATAGGTGCTATTTTTTATTCCTTTAAAAATGTAATACATGTTTAAAATATGAAATGACCACTCTCCCTTTATAAAGAAAGTATCCCTATCAAGGATACATTCTTGTGAAAAGATTATGAGTTTAAGAGGTTGATAGGTATTAATACCATGTCAATAAGACTAAATAATTATATCATCATAGAACACTTTTTCTGAAGGCCAATTCAGTCATCAGTATGGAAGATATTATTAACTATGTAGAAAAAGGTCATTATTTCAGCCTCAAACACGTAGACAATTTGAATTTGAATAGAGTCAGACTTGATCTTTGCTTTACGGTGAGGAATTGAATAAGACCATTGTGAAATCATATTCTTGCTCAAGGTCATATAGCTAATTTTTACAGAATAATTGTAAATACCGTTTGCTTATTTATTTTGGTTGGTTTTTTTGTTGTTTTGTTCTTTATGTTAGAGAATCAGAACTTTCACAAAAGCAATTTCTGAAGGGATATTGTCAAAAATAATTGTAGATAAGTACAGAAAAAGTGTCTAAGGAAAGCATTAGAAATAGTTCAAAGGAGCTGTCAATGCCTCAAACAAGGAATGTGAAATTTCCAAAGTCTCTTCTGAAAAGCTACAGTTAGGAGTAGGTGGTAATGTATAAATCTACAATTTTACCCCATCTCTGGAGCATAGGACCAAAAGTAAACGAATGACCAGCCACTGCTCTTATTTACCATTATGTAGCCTATGTGCTTTGCCAGAGGTTTCCATTTTCACACGTGATATTTTGATGGAAATTGTTAGCAGCTGATACATCATTGGTGATTTTACCTTTTATATAAATCCCATAGGTAATGAATCTCCAATTCAATTTGTTTATTTCCATGTTCTATGAACACCATGATGAACAGGTCAAATTCCCCCAAACTGATAAAAGATGAGGGTGGTTGTCTACATTATAGAACTAGCTCTATACTGTGCATATATTATTTCTAAAGTCATTATGTTTGATTTAGGCACATTTTTAATGAGGCAAGATAAGCTTTTTATTAATCTTTATTTCTTGTTTGTGATTAGTGAAGTTTTAAAGTTCAATATGTGCATTTTAAAAGTTAACTTGATTTAAACAGATTTTTGTCTTTATTTTTAATGTTATTTCAGAGGATTTTTTGTTTTGTTTTGTTTTATCTGAGATACCTATTTACAAAGAATGTTTTGCTTTCATGTTTTCTGATGAAATTATGATTTTATAAATTATTTGTGTATTCATTTCTAAGGTTTCATTTGACTGTAGTCATTTTAGCATTAATCCGTGAATTCAGTTTTCCTATTGGTTTTTATGTACACCTTACCTAATTCTTATAATCTTGTCTTATTAATTTAACCAGAATGGCCCTGACCGGTTTGGCTCAGTGGTTAGAGCATCGGCCTGTGGACCGGAGAGCCCCGGGTTTGGTTCCCGCTAAGGGCATGTACCTCGGTTGCAGTTTGTCCCCGGCCCTGGTTGGGGTCATGTGAGTGGCAACCACTTGATGTATCTCTCTCACATCGATGTTTCTCTCTCTCTTCCTCCCTCTCTCCCTCCCACTCTATCTGACAATAAATGAGAAAATGTCCTCAGGTGAGGATAAAAAAAAAATTTAACCAGAATGTTTGACTCTTAAAAAAACATGGTATAATGGGATAACATATCAGTATTCACTGTTGAAGAAAATCACTATTTAACAACCATTTATTGATATACATTTTTTTCTGTTTTTGTTTAATTTTGAGTCATTTCCCAGACCCACGACTAACTAAAGGTAAACAAAATACCAAAATTAACCTATTTATGACCTTGAGTGAAGAATTAGGAAGGCAGCCTGAAGGAAGAAAAGCTATGCCTTCATGTGAAAGTGTTGCCAGTTCTCTGTATGATCTTGAGTTAATGCCTTAAGTTGCCTGACTCTCAATGTTGTTGTTGATATAATGAAAGTGTTGGACTAGATAATGACCTGGATTCCTTCCAGCTCTATTATTTTCTGACAGAAAAATTGACATTATGGTAAAAAGATATATAACTGAAATTTATTACACTTATTATTATATTGGGTTTCTGTTTGGCATTTTTCAGAAAGCATTTTAAAACTGACACAATGCCAAATTACCACCTTTTCAGTGGTTCTTTGAAAAATATCTGCAGAAATTCTAGCGTAGTAATTAATGTGAAGTAATTTATTAACACTATTTTTATTGTTGCTATTTTCTAATTCTCCTGTCTCTTTCATTAGTCAAAAAGAACAGAACATTAAAAAAAAAGTGAGAGAGAATATATATTGCTAACATGGAAAAAAAGCATTACTATTGACTAAATAATATACCATTTTCTATTGGCTCAATTAGAATGAACCTAAATGGATATACAACAATTTAAAACGCATACATGTAAACTTTTCAAGGATTTTCTTCCAGGTTTGATTTTCAGAGGATAATTCTTACAGAACTGAATCCTAAGTATGGGTCTCTTCTGCCCCC
Source organism: Tadarida brasiliensis (assembly GCA_030848825.1). Taxonomy (NCBI): domain Eukaryota; kingdom Metazoa; phylum Chordata; class Mammalia; order Chiroptera; family Molossidae; genus Tadarida; species Tadarida brasiliensis. Next base: position 33,195,159 of record CM061260.1, read on the forward strand.
CACCCCACCCCCAGCCTCTCCCTCTCCCTCCCTCCCTCCCTCTCTCTTTCTCTCTCTCTCTCTCTCTCACACACACACACACACACACACACACACACACATGGGTGTGCACAAACAAAAACTGTTAGAACATTTAAGTCTGTGCTATATAACTATCTTTATAAAATTTTGTTTTAAGAACCTGTTCTTGCAAGTTGAAATTACTTGAGAAAAAAGCATATTGGTGGGCATTACTATGAAGCGTATGTAATTTAAAGGTTTATTCAGTTGTACTCTTAGCTTTCTAAAATGAAGGAAACACAGGAAAGAAAAATATTCTTGAGTAATGCAACATCAGCTATAAACTTGTACTACATGACTCATCTGCCTTTCTTAAAGAAAAATCAAAATGATTAGATTATTATCATCAGTGATAAGCTTTACTAATATTTTTCCAGTTTCCTGAATTTGGAGCTTTTCATGAGAGATCTCTTAGAAGAGATCTCTTGATTTTATAAATTGGAAGAACTTAACAGGTTGGTTACCTTCACCTCTGCTGTTGGCACAGACAAAAGAAAGTAAATGCAGTAAAGGGAGGGTAAGCTGGAAAATTGCCCAGGGAACTACTTTAGCTAGTCTTTCTTTAGGTTCAGTTCCCAATTCATATTGTTTAAAAGATTTAGCTTAAAAACTGCACTACACAAAAATATATGAAATGTCTGAAAAGAGAAATAAAATATAATTTCATTGCACTAGAGTAAAATAAAATTTAATAAGCTAAATATTACCACTTATTCCACTGTTCTTATTTTATACATTATGAAATATAATTTGTTTTGATTTTATTCTGCTCTTTTAATTCTTACAGTAATTTTCAACATTCCAATCCCTTTTTCATTTATCACACATTTGATGCAAAAGTATTTAAAATATTTCAACTTTAAAAATTAATGGAGTACACATATTTAGAAACACAAGCATTTTTGACAGAGTGAGAGGAACAGTATTATAGATTAGTTGACAGAAACTAATTTTTTGTTTGTTATGAAGATGTAGGCTTTAAAAATAATTTTCATCATATTCTAAAGGAAGATATTGATATAATGCTAATGCAAATAGAAGAGGTAGCAACATTCACCTAATTCTACAAAGAAGTGAATACAAAGGTAAATTCTTAGGGGCAACAATATTTTGGGGGATGTAGTTAAAATAAGCATTATAAGGAACTTCAGAGACATTAAGAGACATCTCTTACTTGACACCAATCTGCTCTGGAGAAAGAATAAGCTGGGGACCTCTCTCTAAAGTAGAAAAAAAAAGTTTTTTATTTTGCATATTCTCCAACTTAAAATATATATAAAATCACCATTAGCAATCGGAACACAAAGAACTTTGACATATTAGTCATTAAAATAATAAAAAACTCTGTTTGTTTAGAATTTACATAAATACATACAATTTTACTTTTACCTGCCCCAATTACACCTCTCTTTGAGGAGAAATGCATTATATATCTTGAACTTTGTCAGAACCATTTTAAAAATATAATCATTAACCAAAACATTTCAAAAATTTCTATTTTGTTCATTTTAATTTAAGTGACTAATAACACTGATGTGTGAACCAGTTTGCAAGTGAAAACACTAGTGACTCATCGAGTGCTGCTGTATACAATGCATAAGTGCTAAATTATTTTACATGAATAAGTATATTTTATTTGAGGCTATTTTTGTCAGCACCTGAAAAACAACTACCAATGTGTTGTTTGGAAGTTAATTAAAAGACCACTTGCTAAAATCTGTTTTAGATATAAGCCAGGCATATTTCCTAAAATTTCAAATGGACTACTCTCATTAGTCATTGTAAAGTGCTCTTAAAAATGGAATCTTGTTAATTGACATTAACCTTCAACTAATTATGAGCCCCTTGCCATTTGTATTGGAAAATAGACCCTGTCCTATAGGATCAGAGATAACGTGGAACACTGTGTGTGTTTATAAACTGGTAACACTGGGATGTCAATTAGATTCCTCACCTTGGCTATCTATCATTGCCCTGATCTGGAAAAAATAATATGTGCTTTGATAATTATTATTAAGATTAAGAAAAAAATGTATGTGAAAGTGCCCAATTCATTATCTGGCATGTAGTGGACACTCAATTTTTAGTTGAATGTATACATGAAAGACAAGTTTTGTTGTGGAGGAAAATGTTGCTTTTTTTAATGCATTGGAGGAGTTGAGGGGGTATTTGGGGCAAAAAAAAGAAGATTTAAAGACACTAAAATGGAAAAATGAACTGATATGTTAAAGAGATGCTCCCCTAAAGTGGGAAAGAGAAGGGCAAAAGTCAAATTTTTCCCTGCGATTCTTATGTTGTGATTACACATACATCACTATTTATACATACATACTCAGATGTTACGTTATCATGATGTCATACGTATGTAGTGCGGTAAGAACTTCCAGACATGAATACTTTAAAAATCATTACTACTGAAGTAGAATTTTACAGTTAAATGAGTTCTGAGAAATGTACACTGTCTCCAAATGCTACCATAATAATAAAATAGAACATTACTGTCAAAAGCTCCTTGGTGTTCCTCTACAATCAGGCCTCCTCTCTTTCTCCCACCTTGGGGCCTCTTCAAAAGCACTGATAGGGTTTCTGTCACTGAAATGTTTCCCTTTTTTTTTTTTTTTTTGAATATTCATATACATGAAGCTATATAGTATGTAGGTTTTTAGCATAATGCTTTTGCATCTATCTGTGTTGTTTTATTTATCAACAGTTTGTTCCTTTTTATTGCTGAGCAGTGTTCTCTTGTATGGTTACAATTAGTGTAATTATTTTAATTATTTCCAGTTTTTTTCTGTTATGAATAAAGTTACTTTGACCATTTAAGTACAGTTCTTTGGCTCTGGCCAGTTTGGGTCAGTGGTTAGAGCATCGGCCCACCCCGGGTTCGGTTCCCACGAAGGGCACGTACCTTGGTTGCAGTTTGTCCCTGGCCCTGGCTGGGGTCATGTGGGTGGCATCCAATCGATGTGTCTCTCTCACAGAGATGTATCTCTCTCTCTTCCTCCACCTTCCTCCCTTTCTCCTTCCCACTCTATCTGAAGATAAATGCACAAATGTCCTCGGGTGAGGATAAAAAAAACAAAATAAGTACAGTTCTTTGTGTGGACATTGTTTTTATTTCTTTTTGTTGAATAGACAGAACTGTGACTGCTAGGTAATATGATAATTGTACGCCAAATAAGTTTGCCAAAATCCTTTCCAAATTATATGTAGGAGTTTTATTTCAATCTGAAATATGAGAGAGTTTCGTTTGAAAATTCTGAATTCTGAGTTACTTTTTAATTGCTTGATTAAAATCTATGAAATAAGGAGGGTTTTTTCCCCTCATAACCTCTCCAGCACTCGTTATTACTTGTCTTCTTGATAATAGCCATTCTAACAGGTGTAGAGTAGAATTTCATTGTAGTTTTAATTTGCATTTCCCTAATAGCTAGTGAAGTTGAGCACCTTTTCACTGCTGGTGGGAATGACCATGGAAAACAGTGTGGAGACTCCTCAAAAAATTAAGAATAGAATTACCATATGAACCAGTAACCTCTCTTCTGGGTTATCTACCCAAAAAAATTTGAAAACATTTATTCACGAAGATATATGTACCCTATGTTCATTGCAGCATTATTCATAGTGGCCAAGACATGAAACAAGGGGAGTGTCTTTGTTAGATGACTGGATAAAGAAGATGTGGTACACATACACAATGACTACTACTCAGCCATTACAAAAGCTAAAATACTGCCATTTATAACAATATGGATGGATCTTGAGAATATCATGTTAAGCGAAATAAATGTTAGGCAGAAAAAGTTAAAACCATATGATTTCACTCATATGTGGATATAAAACTGAAAGCAACAAGTGAACAAACAAGAAAAACAAACAAATAAAAACTCATAGACACAGACAACAGTATAGTAGTTACCAGAAGGAAGGGGGTTGAGGACTAGTAAATGGTAAAGGGGGTCAAATATATGGTGATGGAGATGATCTGACTTTGGGTAGCAGGCATACAATGCAATATCTAGATGATATATCATAGAACTATACACATGAAACCTACATAATTTTATTAACTAATGTTACCCCAATAAATTTAATTAAAAAAATAAAATCTATAAAATATGCCTGTTTCATTAGAATTGAATTGGAATATAAAAAATTTAAGTAGTCAGTAGGACAGTGTAAGTAGCCAGAGAAGAAAGGAAAACTAAGTGCTTATAAATCTAAGCTAGGGGAATTCCAAAAACTGTCAAAACTAGTCAAAGCTGGGGGTGGGGGATAACAATATTTAAAAAAAACTATTTTTTAGTATAAAATTATTTCTTTATCTATTTTCTAAATATGACATTCATTTCCATAAAAATACATTTCAGTGTTGACTGTGAAAATACACTGTAATACTAGAAAGATTTTCTATTGGTATTATACATTTTTAGATACTTAATTAGCATGAATGCAATGATTGACTGAAAAAATATTCAAAATAGAAAATTAATTTTATATTATATACAAAAAATAGACACAGGACATCATACTTATCTTGATTAAAATACAAGTTGCTGAGCGTGTTTAATATTAATATATAAACAATATGCACACTTCAAAGCAATAGATAAGGTGAGAGAATTTCAAAGTCAAATATCTTAAGTTTACAGTTATTAAAATATAAAATTTTTAGTTCAAAATACATTGTTTAGATATTTTATGTAAAATTAGACATAAAGTAAAAGTCTATGTAATATATGAAGACACAATATATTACAACTATTTTATTTTTTCTGAGGGTTTCAGTTTCCTTTTCACTTTTTCTCAAGCAGGATTTTATTTCACATTGAAATTTTTCATTTTAAAAATAATATTGGGCTAAATGGTAAAACTTCAAATTTACTGTCTTTTGTCTTTATATTTAAATGAATCATTCTGAAAAGATGTAGTTTACATTCTGAAACAAAATTAGCACTTAAAATGGTGCATTTACATTTATCAATATATTACAGAATTTAAAATTGAATGAACGTAGGGAAATCATTGACATATTTAAAAATAATATTTTCAGCCCTGGCCGGTTTGGCTCAGCGGTTAGAGCGTTGGTCTGCGGTCCAGTGAGACCCTGGTTCAGTTCCCGCCAGCGACACGTACCTCGGTTGCAGTTTGTCCCTGGCCCTGGTTGGGTCATGCAGGAGGCAGCCACTCAATGTGTCCCTTTCGTGTTGATGTCTCTCTCTCTCTCTCTCTCTCTCTCTCTCTCTCTCTCTCTCTCTCTCTTCCTCTCTCTCTCTCTCTCTTCCTCTCTCTCCCTCCCACTCTATCTGAACAAAAAATGGAAAAATGTCCTCGGGTGAGGATAAAAATAATAATAATAATAATAATAATAATAATAATAATAATAATAATTTTCAAATACCTGGAAAGTAAGAGTGATGAGAGGAAAACTTTAAAATCAGATTGCTTGACTCTATTCTTTTGGATATTTTCTTTGTATCATAAGCTTATGATACTGTCTACTCAAGCCTGGAGAAAAAATATACCAGTCTGAAGTAACCAATGTTAACTTAGTAATGATTATGTAAATATTTTATTAGTTTTTCTTTGTTGGCATTTCAATTAAATTTGATAGCAAGACAAAATTATTTTTCTCTTTTAATTTATTTTTATAAAATATGAAAATTACAGATATTAACTCATATTCAAAGTAATCATTGAAACACTAAAATTATATAGTTGTATAACCAGCCATCTCCTCCTTTTCTCATCTTGACATCACTATACTTCAAATACTAATCAAATAAAGATCTTGGTGTGTTGTGTATATAATAGTCTACAAAGCCATCTAAAAATTAAAAACAGAATAATGTGATTGATTTTAACTATGAGAAATTTAAAGCCATGTAGCAAAATCTTGGATACAAACATTCACACACACACACACACACACACACACAAATCTTGTTTTGAGTTGTAAAAATTATGATTACTTTTAAAATGTATCTTAAGTTCACAGCAGCACTATTTACAGTTGCTAAGATCTAGAAATGACCCAAGTGTCCATCACTGATGAGTGGATAAAAAAGCTGTGGTACATGTACACAATGAAATACTATGCAGCTATAAAAAAGAAAGATCTCTTATCCTTTGAGATGACATGGAGGGACCTCGAGAGTATTATGCTAAGTGAAATAAGCCAATCAGAGAAAGACAAATACCACATGATCTCACTTATTTGTGGAATATAATGAACAAAATAAGCTCATGAACAAAATAGACCCAGAGACATAGAAAGGAGTATGGTTCAGACTGACAAACCTCAGAGGAGGGTGGCGGGGAGGATGGATGAGATAAAGCAAAGAATTTATATGCATGTATGTGTAACCAATGGACACAGACAACAATGCTGGGGGGGCGGGGGTCAGGAGGAGGGTGTCTAAGGGGGAAAAGGAAGAACATCTGTAACAAAAATAAATTAATAAAAATTGCAAAAAAATAAATAAATGCTGTTAACTTGGAAAAAATAAAATAAAATGTATCTTAATATTTTTATAATATAGTTTACTTCAAAATATTTATGTATTTTTCTCATTAAATCTACAAAAAAATCTTATAATACATAAAGAGTTGAGATGAGTTGCCCGAGACCATAAAGTGGAAGAACTGAAACAAGAGCCCAAGCCTTCAGTTTATTGCAAGTGTATTCATTCTCCCTCCCCACACCCTCTGAAAAAAAAAATCAATTACTTCAATGGGATAAATGTTGTTATTCCCTATATAATATCTGCCTAATTTTTCAAGTATTTACTTTTTCTAAATTCTCACTGCCACATTTTTTTGGATGGTAATATGCATATTAGTATTGTAGTGTTACATCTATAACAGCATGCTCTAATGTTAATTGAAAAATGTCTATCATTAGAATGCTATTATTCAAACTGCAAATTTCAATGTTAATCAAGAAAACATAATACTAGCACCAAGATTATTATTAAAGCAAAAAAATTTTGTTATAAATAATACTTTTGTTACAAATTATGAATTTTCAAATCAATTACATAAACATGTTACTTAAGTTCCTAGAGCATCATCTTATGAAAAGATCAGTATGGAGAAAACCATGTAGTATATACTTGAAATATATCATTGTTAACCTATTAGATTGTGTTGAGATCCTCAAGAAACATGTATAGACACATAATGATTGTTAAAGCTACTTCTAAGAAAGGTGGAGTCCTCTAATGTGAAGGACTTATGTTTTGCTCTGTGGGTAACTTGCCCAGGTCAAGGGAAAGGACACGGAATATCATTAACAGTGGTACTAGTGTTCTATTCTTTAACCAACATTATTCATAATTAAGAAAGATTTTAAAATATGGCTTTGAAGAGCCTACTCATTCAATCTGGAGTGATGTGGTCTTGTCTCAGAACCTAGAGGTCTACACTGAGACACTGAGACACCTCAGATACCATTGAGATACTGCTTGGGCTACAGCCTGTACCTGCTACAGATCCTTCTCAAAAATGACAACCATTTCAGTCACCTGGAAAATAAATCAAAGGAATATTCCCAAACAGTAATGTACATGCTGTTTCCAAAACTGAGAAGAGACTGATCAAACATTGTGCCTCTTTAATTGTTGAAGGTTCAAGAAAAAATATATTGATTGCCCCCCCCTCCTTTTTTTCCCAATGAGGTACCCTAGTATGCTCAAGAACACTCTATTCCTAAATATTTCACTGACCATGAAAGACCTTTGGAGAGTTTATCTTCTAATCACTGGTATACAGTGTATTTTGGATATTTGCTGATCACTTAGTCTTATTTAACATGATGTCACAAAGATAGTGCATCAATAGATGTTCTGTGAAATGTAAGTGTAAGAAAAATTGATTTCGAATATATAGTGACAGAGAACAGGAGAGTTTGCTCTGACCCAGGGCAAGACAAAAAATGACTACTACAGACTGATGTTCTTTCTTGATGGGACTGGAAAGAAGGGATTTGTCAGGTCAATAGCTGGATGTCAAGTTCCAGAGCCTATGATAACATGTTCTAGAAAATATACCATATCAAGTATGGCAAAATGAGGCTACAAGGTCTTTATAAGTTTAAATTAGTTTGTCCTTTTCTGCCATAATTAATCTGTTTTTTGCAGATGTCCCTCTGATACAATAAATGTGAACATGGTGGCCATCAGTGCTGCATTCTTTAAGTCTGCATGAGTGATTCTAATTTCCATCATTGCGTCTGTGATAAAATATTGCTTCTGTTTTATTAATTTGGTTAAAGGAGGGAAGTTTTAAGGACTTTAACCTTGCCTTTCCCCAGTAATTTATTTTGCTTCATAGGTCTTATGACCAATGTTAGTGTCCTGCTAACTATATCTATCCAAATTATATACTCAGGGATAGGCGAAATAGCCACAGATTGGATCTATAAACACGTAGACATCCTGTGAAATGACTTTGGACCAGAACCAAGTTCTTATCACAGTGCCTCTATACAGTTCCAACATAAGAGGGCAACTGTGATAGCATTTTGTGTCTCTTGATATTAGTGTCCCCTTGATTCAATATCCAACAGCCATATAAAGATGTCTTTCCTCAGTATATAGTTACTTGATAAATGACCATCAATCTTTTGGGAGAATACTACTGCTTATATTTGCTGTAACATTACAAGATCCTTCCTAAAGGGCAAACAACCTTTTCCTTTGAGAGTCTTTATGACTTTTAATTTTTTCCATCTGGTAAAGCCCCTTAGCGTATAGCGTAGATTGGCCATCATTTAAAGCATATACTTTGTTATTCAGCGTGTGTGACCAGGCACCAAATGCCTTTGGCGTCATCTGGAAGACTTGTTAGATTACTTCAACTCCTTAATCAGAAATCTGCATTTTATTAATATCCTCAGGTATTCCTTAAGTATATTAAATTTTGTGACACACCAACTTTGCACAAACATATTGCCCATTTGTATTCACTAATATTGTATGTTTCATCTTTTTATCTCTAAATCAAGATATGCAGTTGGTTGAAGATGAGAACTTTGAAAACTCTTTTCTACCCCAAAAAACGCTAAAAAAATCACAAGTTACTGAATTAAAAACTGAAACTATAATTTTCAGCTACATGTTTACTAATGCGTAGTAACCGTTACACTGGAGTTTTAGTTCATAAATTATGGACTCCTGTACCATTTGGTTCCTTTGCATGAGTGTTATTATTAAACATTTCACAAAAACCTGCACATTCTGGTGCCTACACTCATATGAGTTCAACACTGTACCAATTTTGTTCACAAGGGGTTCTGTTAATACAAGATATTATATGTTTATAAATTGAAAACTATGATTATTGTCCTATTCCTAAAAGTACTTGAAGTAAAAGATCCCTTGCTCAAAAGATAATAACAGAAGTACATTTTGAATCACAAAACCCTATTATTAGTTCCTTAAGATAATAAAGTCTTTTTCTACTTAATGATGTGGTAAATTAGATAGGAATTCTTGTGTCCCTTCAGATCAGTGAAATCAGATGGCTTGTTTTGTGTTTTTAAATTTCAAGGTAATTTTTATTTAACAACAGTGGAGCACATTTCTAAATACATCACTCAGCATTTTTCCAGGGCTCTGTGTTGTGATCTGAACTTTCTTTATTCATTATAATTCTCAAAATGGTTCCACTGGAGAATAAATTTGTGTATCATGTTCCAAAAATAAAATTGTGGAAAAATACTCTATTTTAAATACTTTTAAGTTATATCACATCTATGTAGACAAAACCTATATCAACAAATACATATGTAGGGATACATGTGATGGGAAGATAGATATAGCTAGCCAGACACAAAGACATAGATATAAACATTTAGATAGTAAACATATTTAATGCCTCTCTATCACAAAAATTTATAATTTGGTAATTATCATTGAAGTTACAAATTATCTTTGACTCATAGAAACACTGAGGCAAAACTGTGTGAACTACCTCTTAAGAAAACATTTAGCCAACAGCAGAGAAAAGTCTAAAATCAGGTTTCCTGACTCCTAGCACACTAATCTCTTCTGAGGTTTCCTTTTTAGTTCATGACTTTTTATTATGGCTCTTCACAGTGTCTGATTAAAGTATATTTTAAAAGTTTGAAAAAGGCAGGTGCTACCAATAAAACCAGTGCTTATTTTAATGTCAAATAATCCAATACATTTTGCAGTGTTCTTCGTTTTTAACAGCCCAGTGGGGTTCATTCTGTCACTTTATTCCTCACAGTAATGTGTCCCAGTTGCATGTAAAATGTTACACTGCATTAGTATGAAGCTGTAATCAATAAATGGCCAGTTCATTCAGTATTTTGAAGACATTGCAGAATGGAAGGTCATGCCTGATGAAAAACAATAGCAAAAGTGTCACCAAGTGATTATAGTGATTAGACACTAATTAGAGTATTACTTTTACTTAGATCCACTGTTTAACTTGGTTACTACCTAAAGTGAAATGTAATATTGAGCTCTTCTTGCGTTAAATATTTTATCAGCAACCCATTTCCTAACCAAATGGTAAGATTAGTATCTAAGTATTAATATCCTTGAAGTGTAGTCCATCTTTATCAGTGTACTAGATCAGTGAGCATAGACCTTTCAAAAGTGATCTTATAAAATATACCTAGAGGGACATATAGTCAAATTTTAATGAAATTTTTCAATAAGTATTTATTATGTATCAGAGTAGAGTGCTAAATTCAGTATAGTAGTGAAAAGGAACAAATATGACTGATAAGTTAAAAAAACAATAGTAATCATAATAATAACAATATAAACAATACAATTTAATTGTTCTAACAAGCCTTTCCTTGGGCATTATGATATCAATTTTATAAACGCACAAACAAAGAATAAGTAAATTACCTGTTTAGCATCATATAGATATGAGTATTAACGTTTTTCACATTTGTTTGCAAGAAAACTATACTATGTATATGTCAAATTCCAGAACCATTGGTCCCTGCTCTCAAAGGGTTCATTATCTAGTGATACATAGAAAAAAAACACAATTAGCAATACAACTAAGCACATTTTGGTGAATATATAAATTTTAAACAATATGATAAGAGGTCTCTATAGAGTTAATATTTAAATCTGACTTTGGCATATATAGAATGATTCCCACAAAGATGGACTTGGATGGTAAGTTTTGATAGACAAACAAAAAAAGATTAGACTATTTCAACAATATTGACAGCTGTGAGCAAAGGCAATAATTCATGACAGACCTGGCATGCCAGGTATTAACAAGTTGTTACCCATGAAACACAAATGCATACACAACAGTGGAAGGAGGTACAATAGCTAGAGATGAGATTATATAAAGTTTTAAGAAGAAACCTTATGAAATACTCAACTTTCCATGCTGAGATATTTTAAAGTTTTCCTACTGGCAATATGGAAGACATAGTAAAATGATCAGAAAGTTTAATCTGGCCATGTTCTAAGATAAAATGGCATGCAGATGACAGAAATCAATGATGTCACTTGGGAGGATGTTATAACGACTTAACCATATAATTAGATACACTTCTCCATATTCTAAAGAGTATGTATCCAAAATTATTATCTACATGGGTTGGTAATATTAATTATAATAGTAACATGCATTTGGATATCACTGTATAGCCTCAATTTGTTTCATGTATTACCATATGCAGTCCTAAGGATGGGAGACATTAAAAAGGCAATGCAGGTATTCTATCAGCATTTTAGAGATACAGAATTTATATTAGAAAAATAAAGATACCTACTCAAGTTGTACAAAATGAGTCCTTAGTCTTCCTGACCTTATCATACTCTATAATAAATTTTAAGCAACAAAGGCAAACTATATCATATTTTAATCAGCATTTATAAATGTTAATACTTAGATATATATTTTTGAAACTGAATAAATTGATACTTTATATATGTTTGTTCATTTAAATTTAGAACACCATAATAATAATTAATTCAACAAATATTCATTGCTAGCACAAATAAATCACTGATAAAAAAAGAAACACTACCTATTCCTTAATGAAATCTAAAGCATTGTCGAGAAGACAGAAATCAATCTAATAATTAATAAAAATCATAATTTCTCTTTACTCATTACTTAATTATAAAAATAATAGTAATTTGCATATTTAATTTATACACTTGCATTCACAATGGAACAGAATACACTGAAGCAAGATTTCATTGTTTTAAATTTTATAAACTATTGGAAATTCTATCATTAGTATGAGTCCAGTTCTTATTATCTATTTTGGATGCAGTCTGGTTGCCAGACATTTGGAAACATACTTCAAAAGCTCTGAAATCAAAGTTTTACTAGGAAGTAGACATGGCTTATAAAAGAATGAGAAGATGAAGGATTTGTAGTTCAGCTTCCCCACATAACCACACAAAAGAAAATCAAGGATATTTTTCTGTCAAAGGAAATAGATGGGGTTCAATCATGACAAAGCTTTAAAATGTATCTCTAGACACATCTAGATCAAAATGACACATGGCTGATCATCTACCAGTGTAGGGTCTCTAAATTTTTATGCATGGATATATAGAAAAGTGAAACTTTTAGTAAGTTGGGAAAAGAAAAACTGGCAAACAAATGACAGAATATAGGTGGGGGGCAATTTCCCACTAATAATGATGAAGCATCTGAAGCTAAATTATGAAAAAGCTAGCTAGACTTTAACTTAGAGCACATGCCAAAATTGTTTGATGTCAGGACACCAAGAAAACTTTGGAAGATGTTTCATTTTTATGTGTGTCATTCACCATCCACTGACCCAGAAACTGGAGGCATGAGCTGCTCAGAGAAGATCGCAGTCATTTATTTGCTCACTTAGGGAACTGACTTATATGTTAAGATCACCTCACCTTCAACTTCTGAAATTCCATTTTCTCCATATTCACAGTATATTTTAAAAGTAGGGTAGGTAGTTGTAAATACCACAAGTCACATGCTAAAATTAGGAGTTGACTGGTCCGGGCATTCTACATTTGAAGGTGTCTAGTCATGAAGTGAAAGTGAATTATAACTTTCTATGTACCATAAAAGCTTTAAGAATTTGAAAGCCAGGCAAAAGAAATAAAAAGGGATCATAGAAAAGCAAAGAGATTGAAGTACTAAAATCAAGAAATTGTGTTTGAAATTCAGAATTTCTTGAGTTTATCTCCAGCTTGAGATTTGAAAAACAGCTTAAAAATCCTTGCTAGGAGATTGAAAGGGTGACTAAGGACACTCCCCATTTTTGGATTATTTTTGAGATCTTTGTTTTTAAAAATAGAAAACAAGAGTATGTAGCTTCATTGCGTGACATCTAAAATCACAAGAAAAAAACTAGATAACATGAAAAAGCAAGACAATATCACATATTCAAAAGAAATAACAAAGAATCATGGAAATAACAAATCTATATTAAAAAACTAAGAGCAGAATTAATTCAGTTAACACAACCATAAAACTAAAAAGAAAAGAAACAGAAAATACAATAAACCAGTAGAACAACTTATCAGTTTTTGAGCAAATTTGAAGAAAAGCTCTTAAAATGGAACAAGAAAGAACAAAGAAATTAACAGTATGAGGCGGAAGATAATAGGTATAGATAATTGGACCAAGATCTAACATGTGAATATTGAAAATACCAGGTCATATTATACAGAAACTAAACTACTTGCATAAAGGAGAGATTCATAGAGAGTCAAGTGGAAGCAATAACAACTGTGTAGGCAAATTTTAGATATTAATGCAAGAGAGTTATACAGGCAACTTTGCCTACTGAAATGCAATTAGAAAAAATGCTCGGTTTTAAACTAAAATTACTACCTTAACCTCTTCTTTGCATCTAGCAGATAAACACATGCTAAAGATCTAAAGAACAGCATAGTGCTTATGGTCAACAGTACTGTATTATAAACTTCAAAGTTGCTAATAAATTAGATCTTAATTGTTCTCACCATCAAAAATGAGCATTATGTAACATGATAGATATGTTAGCTAACAATGTGGTACTAATCATATTTCAATATATAAATGTATCAAATCAATATATTGTACACCTTAAATGTATCAATTATATTTTAATTAAAATCATAAAAACATAAACCAAAATTACTAAATATACAAAGAAACAGATAAGTGTGCCTCATCTTCAGTGAGAAAAAAACAGGAACTAAAAGCTTGATTGCAAGAAGGCTCAGATTTTGAATTGAGCAGTAAGAGACTTCCAGAGAGCTGATAAAAATATGTTACAATGACACAATAGTGAAGCAAAATAAATAAATAAATTAAATAAATAAATAAATAAATAAAAGCCATATTTATTAGAAAGGAAGACATTTTTAAAAACAATAACTGTATTTTCAAAATACATTTGTGTATATAAAGAAAATATTAAGACTTAAATGTGACTCGTGAATCCATAAAAATCCTAGAAGAAAATGTAGGCAACAAAATTTCGGACATCATATGCAGCAGAATCTTCACTGATACATCACCTAAGGCAACAGAATCAAAGGGAAAAATGAACACATGGGACTACATGAAACTCAAAAGCTTCTGCACAGCAAAAGATCAACCATCAACTTCTATGTCTTTAAATATAACATAACCAAACCAGTACTAAATATTTTCTGGACATACTCTTTGTCCAAGTCCTATGGTAATGTTTCCTCCAGCCTTCATACTGATTAATATCTCTCTTTCAAAATATTAAACATATAAATAGGACTACTAACATGGTTAATGGGAGAAGAAAAATGTTTAAGTGATCTATGTACTCTATAAAATGGCATTAACTTTTTTGTGAAAGTGTATTTGCATTATGTATACATATATATATGATATATCTTTATTGTTGAAAGCATTACAGATGTCCCTCCCTTTTTTTCCTCCCCAACTGACATCCCTCTCCCTACTCCTGCCCCGCCCCCTTCACTGCATTGTTGTCTGTGTCCATTGGTTATGCCTATATGCATATAAGTTCTTTTGTTTTTCTCTTCCCACCTCCCACCCCTCTTCCCTCTGAGCTTAGTTAGTCTGTTCCCTACTTCCATGTCTCTGGATCTGTTTTGTTTATGATCATTATATTAAACATTTAAGAATTACTACTTTAAGGTGTTTTTTTTTTTTTTAATTTTCCTCTACCTCATAATAGGATTGTGAGAGTAAGAATTATTGAAAGTCATGTGTATTTGGATAATTGCTGTGCTTGGTGTGAAGAAAGAGGGAAAGGAGCATGAAAATGGGTTAATAAGGACCTGGATGCATGCTCATCTCTATATTTATGTACAGATATTCTGTGCCTTAGAGATATTTTTTCTTGTATTGTTTAGCAAAAGAACTTGCTTCTGTGTCATGGCATCTGATTATGTGTCTGTGAGTCTAACTGAATCCTGGAAAAAACTGTCTACATGACAGTTTAGGATGTCTCAATTTGAGTTAATCCTTGACTGCATAGAAGAGTATAGGATGTCTCAATTTGAGTTAATCCTTGACTGCATAGAAGTTGCTCCCACTGTCTCACATGGGTAATAGCGTTGACAATTTTATTAGGTTTGGGTATGTAAGGATTGAATTCATGCCTTTCCATGTATTCATGATATGCCAAGACATTGTTGACTCACTAGCATGCCTCAATAGTTTCATTAGCTCTGAAATAATTTCACTATTTTCTTTTAATGTTTTTAAACAATTATTTCTCTCTAACCATGGATATTCTATGACTTCTATATTTCTGCATTAGCTTTGTAAGCATCTAAATAACACATAGTGTCATGATTCTTCATTAAATGATTGAATAAACATTCTGAAATGGGTAAATATTATTGATTTCAGTAATGTCTTTCATTATATCTCTTTTTTTTAAAAAAGCAATAGAAATCTATTTTGTCACAGATCTGAAGGATGAAAGTTTGAGAATAGGATCAGATGAGGGCTGTTTTTCTGGCTTGCAGATGGTCACCTTCTCTCTATGTTCTCACATGGAGGAGAGAGAGAAAGAATAACCTCACTGTTGTCTCTTATAAGGGTACTATTCCCAACATAAGGGCCTCACTCTCACAACCTCTTTTCATCTAATTATCTCCCAAAGCCCCATCTCCTAATATTGGAGATTACAATTTCAACCCATGAATTTGGGAGAGTCACAAATATTCAGTCCATAATATTTCTGTTCTGCCTCCAAAAATTAATATCCTCACCACAAGCAAAATATATTCATTTAATCTCAACAGCTCTAAGAGTCTCAATTTCTTTCAGCATCATCTCTGAAGTCCACATTTCAGTCTTACTCTAAATATCATGTAAGTAGATATGGGTAAGACCTTATCTATCATTCATTCTGAGGCACAGTTCCTCAGAATTATAAACCTGTGAAACTAGATATGTTCTGTGATTCTAAAAATACAGTGGTGGGACAGGCATAAAATAGACATTCCCATTCAAAAAAAGAGAAATCAGAAGGAAGGAAGGGATGATAGGTCCCAAGCAAGCTCAAAATATAGCAAGAGAAGTCCCTTACATCTTAAGGCTTGAGAATAATCTTCATTAGCTCAATATCCTAACTTCTAGACCTACTAGGATGGCAAGGTGACCACTATGGCTGGGGTTCTTGGGAGAGTACTACTCCAAAGGCTTCTGCCAGTCATCCCACCACCAAGGCTCTCAGTAGAAGTGCTCCCACCACCTGAAACTGAACCAGTGTCCCATGATCTCTGAATCACCTCCAGGGTCAGTTTTTCCTCTTCTTGAATAATAATGCATATTTGTAGTAGATTAGCTCTATTGTTCTGTCTTGTCAAATCTAAGCCCAACATCCTTTCTTTGTTTCAATTCATCTCTGTCCCTTTCAGTTCAATCTGGCAGTGTTTCTGCTCACATAAACCCCAAAACTCTTTATCAAACAATTGTTCCACCATACCCTTAGTGTTCTCTTCAGAGCAAGCTTTTCATTTAATGCAATATGACATAGGTTGAGAATGTTTAGATCTTCAAATTTTACTTTATTTTTGCTATTTTATTTTCAATTCATCATTTTACTATATGTAGTTAGGAGGAACCAAGCAATTCCTTCAACACTTAGCATAGAAATCTCCTGAGCTAAATATTCAATTTCTTTACTTCCAAGTTTTACCTTCCATAAAACATTAAAACACAGTTTAGCCAAGTTCTTTACTACTTTATGATAGGATTGTCTTTTTTCTAGTTTCCAATAACACAACCTATTCCTCAGTTCTATCTGAGACCTCACTAGAATTGCCATTAATGTCCTTATTTCTAGCATGAGTACTTCAAGTTATTTATATGCAACTCAAGTACCTATTCTATTATCCGACTTTCAGTATGCACCAGAAAGAATGAAAGGCAATAGCTGTAACAAATTGTAAATGTTTTAGAATACTTTCGATTTATTTCTTTAACACTAATGTTTTTATGTGGTGTGTGTGTGTGAGTGCGCGCGTGTCTGTATAATGCTTTAACTTTATAGATGCATCATGAAGACTAATCCATAAACATGTGGATCATCAAAATATTAGAAGTGTATTTTCTGTTTGATAATGTCTTGATAAACTCAGTTCCAATGTACTCTGACCCTAGATAAATTATTTTTTCAATGGGACTCATTTTATAAATGACTTCACAGACCTTACTAGTCCATTCAGAAATTATTGTGGGATGAATAATTTAAATCTTAAAATTTGTTAGAACTGAACTGCTCTGGGTAATGCTAACAAAGAACACCTAGTAATTTAAATAAATGTCTAACTAGATCTTCAGTACCATTAGGTTGGGCAATGCATTTTTAAAAATAAACTTGTGAATTTAAGTTAATGTCTCAAAACTTTTAAGTGCTGAAATCTCTAATTTTGTTTCATTCTTAAAATGAAAATAAGTTTAGTGTGATCATTTGTTCTACATTGCATAATTGTATAATGTAGAACAAATATACAAAGTCAGTTCACATTTTATTTATTTTTTTTAAATTACGGAGGACAGGAGTCTTAATTATCATTTCAAAATGAATTCTTAACTGCATAGAGATATTTTGCATACAAATAGTTCAGACAGTGTCTATGAGTTTGTTTGTTTGTTTGTTTTTTCTTTGCTTAATCCCTTCACCAGAGGGAAAGGTGGGTGGGGGGAGATAGAAGATGGTAAAGGGAGGATAAATGGTGATGGAAGGAGACTTGACTAGGGTGGTGAACAAACAATACAATATACAGATAATGTATTAAGAATTGTACACCTGAAACCTATATGATTTTACTAACGAATGTCACCCCAATAAATTCAGTAAATGATTTTAAAAAAGAAAATTCTTCCCCCTTGAAAAACAGTTTAGACTGATCTCATTATCTCAAACACAAGTAGATTTTTAAACACTCAAAATAATCTCATTCTGGTCATGTCACTATAAATGAATTATAAGGCAATAATGTGTAATCATTTGAATTTTTAAAATCTTAGCTTTATTTAATTAAATGAAGCTATATCCAATGTTAAATAAAGAAAATGTTATCAAATAAAGGTAAAATATTTTGTGTTTCACTCTTCTGACCTTTTAATTTTCAGTGAAATCACCATACAGTAATTATTTTGCAGCTGCACTTCATTTGGAATAGCAGATGTGTTTCAGAGAGCACTTATGTACATATAATTTTTAAAAATATGATCATATTTTCAATATACTTGGTGTAATTGCTAGTTAAAAGAATCCTGGGATGATTCATTTCTTTCTAAAGCACCATTAAGAATTATGAATAATTTCTTATACTTTAAATTTATGAATACATCTAATATGCCCTAAATTAGCAGGTGAATTTCAAAACACCATGTTTTCTTACTACAATACCAACATTCAGTGCTCTATTACCAGATGGTAATTTATGTGGTATGGATGAAGTTATTTCATATTTACTAAAACTCTTTTTTTTTTTTTTTTGAGTATGGGAGAAAGATTTTTTATGACATATCATTGCTTTCAGATATTCCTAAATTATTAATTTCAACAATTGTATGAGTGCCTAATATGTGAAGGTCTAGACACTGGGATACATAAGGAAGACCTTTTCTAGCCTAGTGAGGTCAATATATGTTTTTTTGCTTAAGGTAGAAGTGAAGAACTTCATTAGATCAGCTGAACAAATTGTGGTTTTCCAATGAGTGCCTTGATTAAGGAAATTTTATTATATTTAAGTGTTTCTCCAAAGGACAAGAAAGATTTAAAAGAAGACTCTTCCAAATTTTGACACAGATTGTCCTTTTAGGATATGAACTGGTAAAGACTCTGAGAAAAGCCTCAGAGAAAAGGGTGGTCAACAGTCACATGTGGAAGCATGCAGGTAGAACATGGCTGCTGATAGAGACAATATGGAATCTTATTCTTAGATGACTACTCTTTGCTGACAGAGTAATTTGCTACTTTGTACAATATTGAACTATGTGTTTGTTTACGAATATCAGGTTCAATGACTAGAAAAATGCATAAGAAAATTTCTGTTTTTGAGGAGCTGGTGGGATCTTGGGGATATAGGTTAGTAATTTGGTAGTTACATGGCAGTATTGTAAGTGGTATACAGTTCACCCAACCCAATCTGGGTGGTTGGGTTAGGTTCCAATAGCTTCAAAGGTCTTGGTTATCAGTGTAACATCTAGGGCAGTCCAGGGGCCAGTTCAACAAATGGGTTGCAGGAATAAAGAACCATAATTTACTTTCCTCTAATTCTGCTCTACATAGAGAGCAGGCAATATTAAGGACAAAGATGGCCATGGAGGAATAAAATCTATAGTAGTTTCCCTGAATTGTTATAGGAACAAAGCCTGAGACCCAGGGAATTTCTATCAAAGCATGTAATAATTGAAGTCATAGTGATGTTCTGTAACATTTCTTTTTCATGCAAAATGAGTAAATGTTTTAAAAGAATAACATCAAGCAAGACAAATTCAGGCATTACTTTTTTAGCTGACAGCTACATTTTATGCCAGTCTTCTGTGATCCTGTTACTTTGTTGGTCAATCTAGAACTTATATTTTTAAATGATCTGACTATACATCTTCTCATTAGATTATCAACTTGATGAGGAACAGAGCTATTTCTTATTTACCCTGTGATCTATATCAGTACAGGAATATCATAATATTTAGAACTATAGTAGTCACCTAATATTTTGAATTGAATCGAGTTGCTTAAGTTAGAGAAAAATCAAACTCAAAAGCTTCTGCGCAGCAAAAGAAACAACCATCAAAGTGGAAAGGGAAATCACTATATGGCAGAGCATAATTGCCAATGATACATCAGATAAGGGGTTAATTTCCAAAATATATAGAGTACTCACACAACTCAACAAAAGGAAGACAAAGAACCCAATTAAAAAATGGGCAGAGGAACTAAAGAGACACCTCTCCAAACAGGACATACAAATGGCTAAGAGACATATGAAAAAATGCTCAATGTCACTAATCATCAGAGAGATGCAAATTAAAACAACAATGAGGTATCACCTCACACCTGTCAGAATGGCCGCCATCAACAAATCATCAAACAACAAGTGCTGGCGAGGGTGTGGAGAAAAAGGGACTCTAGTACACTGCTGGTGGGAATGTAGACTGGTGCAGCCACTATGGAAAACACTATAGTGTTACCTCAAAAAATTAAAAATTGAACTGCCATTTGACCCAGTGATCCCACTTCTAGGAATATACCCTAAGAAGCCTGAAACACCAATCAGAAAGAAAATATGTACCCCTATGTTCACAGCAGCACTATTTACAATAGCTAAGATCTGGAAACAGCCCAAGTGTCTATCAGTAGATGAGTGGATAAAAAGCTGTGGTACATATACACAATGGAGTACTATGCAGCTGTAAGAAAGAAAGCTCTCTTATCCTTTGACATGACATGAAGGAAAGTATTATCCTAAGCAAAACAAGCCAAGCAGAGAAAAACAAATACCACATGATCTCACTTATTTGTGGAATATAATGAACTAAACAAACTGATAAACAAAATAGACCCAGAGTCATAGAAGTAGGGTACAGACTGACAATCCTCGGGGAGGAGGGAAGGGAAGGGATAAACCACAGAACTTATATGCATGTATGCATAACCAATGGACATAGACAACAAAGCTGGGGATGTGGTAGGAGGGGATAGGGAGGAGGGAGTCAATGGGGGGGAAAAGGAGAAACATCTGTAACAAAAATAAATTAATAAAAAAATAAAATAAATTTTAAAAAAAGTTAGAGAAAGAAAGGTAAAACATACACAGTAAACATATCCCATTTCATGTCTGAGACAAAATTATATGGGCAAAAATATACAATATACAGTATAGCTAATTTTTTCAAATTAAGCGGATTATATCTAATACTTTCTATTATACATAAAGACTTGCCTAGTAATTACATGGAGACATATTTTAAATTATTTCAAAGATTCTGAATGAAGAAAGAACAGATATACTGATTTTTCTTTCTTTAAATTAAAGAAGCTTCACTGGCCAAAATTAATTCTTATAGATTCAATTAAACACTACAGATTCTAGTATTATATTTGAGACACTTTTAAACTGTTTATTACACCATAAGTACCATATGTGCTTTTCTGTTTTAGTTATGATATTCCAACTCATACATTGTAATAGAGTTATCTTTTCGTGTATTTATGCATGTTAGTGTTTTAGAGATATAGTACCATTTGGAATCAGAATATTTACATCAAAATCTCAGATCTGGCAATTACTCTCAGACTAAGGGCAATTCATTTTATCATTTTGAACCTCAATTACCTAATCTACAATATTTGAGCAAAAATGTATGTTATATGTAAAAGTGCTTTGCAAGTGTAAATTATTACTTGAAATGAAGTTTTAAAGATATTATCCATGGTCTTCAAATTTCTCAATAATTGCTGTTATGGTGAAAGGATGAGGTATGTTTTCTTCAGGACTTACTTTATGCAGAATCTAGTGCCACCTAACTGTAAGAATAGAGTTGCATTCATGCAGTTGTTGAAATAAAATATCTGGTAAAACCAACAGTCACCACAAAATCACATAAATAAATATAAGGATTGGTAGACTGAATTCTACTTATAATTGGGAGAGAGTATGGATGAAAGCAAAGAAAAAAAGTGAAATAGCATAAAATTACTGAATAAAGGTATAAACATTGCCTGCATAACTTGATTTACCTCAAGGCATTTTTAATTATTTTTGTTTTGCTTTGTTTTGTTTGTTTGTAGACTCTAACACATAGCTTCAGCACCCTCTTCTGGATCCAACTTTCCCCAAGAGTGACCTTATTCATTTATATGTCTCAAGAGAGAAAACAAATAATAATCCTGTATCTACAGATACAGCAATTCTGAATTCTCTTATGAATAAGAAAAAATTGAAAATATATTGAGTTGACAAAAAATAAAAGCTACAAAATGCTCTGGTAACAAAGTGATATTTATCACCAAGAAATATTCTTGATATAAAAAACAGCAAGGTGTTTAAATTTCGAGGAAAGGCATTTACTACCCAGAATTAAATCAATTTTATAACTTGCAAGCTGCTTTAAACTGTCACAGGAGGGAAGAATGATGATTATATATTATAGATAGTTAAAGGTATGGTTTTTAAAAACAATTATTTGAGTTGAGATGAAATCGTGAACATAAAATAGTCTCATGACCCATCTCATCCATTATGTTTGGAATAATAATCCTAGACAGTTATATGGCATAATAATAAATAGTCTCTTAAGTTAACAAATTTAAAAGTGTATTTTTTATTACCAAAATCGCTAACTAGCAGTTATTAAACATTATTTGAAGCCCAACTCTAATGGATATTGACCTTGTAAAGAATAAAATTTAAATACAAAATGCTTTTGCATAAGACAGACATTGTAGTCAGTCACGTCAAATGGAGAGATTTTTGTCTCATGCAGTTGCTCTGTATAAAATAAAAAACAATGAGTTTCAATTCTCAGTCATTTATATCTGATGGATAAATACCTGAGACAGAGTGGACTAGAAAAGTACACATGTTCATCATAAATATAGCCAAGAACATAGGAACTAGAAGTTTATAAAGCTGAAAACTATAAAATATTAAGGTAAAAATAACTAATCACTGGAGATCCAAAACACATATCCAGGCACTCACGTCACGACCTGGATACATTCTGCTGGACGCTGCAAACATGATCACATCCAGTAGTAATAACAAAATTCGCTCTTAATGAACGTCCTGACAGGGCACATATGTTCAGAACCCTCTTGCCATACCTGAATCTTAACATAACCCTGTACTCAGAAGAAATTTCCATTGTAAAGAAACTCTTAATCTCTGTTTTAGCTGCTCTATAATCCACAGTGACGTCCTCAACCAAATTCATTTTCCATGCCATGACCATTGTCCTGCTCAATCATCACTAGTACACTGTAGGTTGAAAATATACATATTTCCAGCATTTATTGAGTACTAGGTGCCAAGGTTTTTTATTTGTATTAACAGATTCAGTAATGAAAATAAATATATGAATTGCATATCATTGTTATACCCATTTTATAGATGAAAGAATAAGATGCATGAAGTTTAAGAGTATGCCAAAGGAAGTAAAGGGTAGAATCTATCATCCAGAATTTAAATCCAAGCAGTTCTGTTCTTGATCCAGCAATTATAAGGCTTCATAAGCTTTCAATTAATCCCACAATTACTTGAAATGAGAGTGTTTCTAAATTTGATCCTTCCTGTATCATGTTCCCAGGCGCATTGTTGCATTTCTACATTGAATGTTTTAGTAGAATATAACACTTTATTATCAGACTGAGACTTTCTTATAGATAGATATAAAAATATATGCAAATGTTCTCAAGGACACTTCTTAAACGACATGTCTGAAATTATATTCTCTAGGGTGTTTTGTGTTATTATTTCCTCATTTGTTTTTTTTTCCTCTTGTTTTGTTGCAACAAAGAGTTCTCCATCTTTAGATAAAAATAAAAATGTTTGCCACTTATCAAATAAACTTAGCTGAACTTATAAATCAAGAAAAACATCATTCCTAAAATTTGTCAAGTCCAATGAAAGAGAGCAACTGAACAAAGCCTACTCCCTTTTCTCCATAAAACATGGGCTGCTTTGTTTTTCCACTGTCTTGTTTTGTAAGAGATAGTTGTTTTTATTACTGAGAGAGAAGAAGAAAGATCAGGAATGCAATCTATTCTAGAGAAGCAATCCTCAAACCTGATAAAAAGGACATTTCATAGAACTCAGTGCCATCATGGTGACCAAGACTCAGTAACAATATCCAGAGAAGCAGTTGCCTGAAAGAAACAGCAGAAACATGTGTATTGAACTCTTAGACACCCCTCCCTTTATTTGAGACATAAACATATTTTGGAAGAAGTAGAGCTTCTGCACAACAAAATGAATCAACAAAACAAAAAGTCAACCCAATTGAATGGGAGAAGATATTTGCGAACAACACCTCAGATAATGGGTTAATATTCAAAATATATTAAAAAACACATACAACTCAACAACAGAAAAAAACAAACAAGCAATCCAACTAAAAAATGGGTGGTGGACCTGAACAGACACTTCTACCAAGAAGACATACAAATGACCAACAGATATAGGAAGAGATGTTCAATTTCACTAGCTATTAGGGAAATTCAAATCAAAACCACCTCACATCTGTTAGAATGGCTATTATCAATAAGATAAGTAATGATAAGTGTTGGAGAGGTTGAGGAGAAAAAGGAACACTCAGTCACTGCTGATGGGAATGTAAACTGGTACAGCCACTATGAAAAACAGTATGGAAGTTACTAAAAAAATTAAGAACAAGTCAGACAGAAAAAGTTAAGAACCATATGATTTCATTCATATATGTGGGATATATGAGGGTTACT
The DNA here is from genome assembly GCA_030848825.1 of Tadarida brasiliensis. Classification (NCBI taxonomy): domain Eukaryota; kingdom Metazoa; phylum Chordata; class Mammalia; order Chiroptera; family Molossidae; genus Tadarida; species Tadarida brasiliensis. The sequence goes on from CM061260.1 coordinate 33,220,147, forward strand.
TTTCACTCATATCTCTCACATGGGTGAAATCATATGAGTAAAAGCAACAAATGAACAAACAAGGAAAGAAACAACAACACATAGACCCAGACAACAGTATGGTAGTTACTAGAGAGCAAAGGGGGTAGGGGAGGAAGTAAAGGGTAAAGGGGGTCAAATATATGGTGACAGGAGACTTTATTTTTGGTGGTAAATGCATAATGCAATATACAGATGATGTATTATGGAATTGCAATTGAAACCTATATAAATTTATTAACGGTTGTCACCCCAATAAATTTAATAAAAAGAGAGAGAAAGTAAAGAAGTAAGGTAACAACTGAAAGGGGAAATTTGCTGATTTGATTAAGATTGTTAAAAGAGGCAAATTATAGTATAGAACAGTGTTATTTTGTTTTATTTTCCTTGTTTTAAAATATGCAAAATAGTTTTAACTGTCTTCAGCATTTTTACAGACATAATTTACCTTTGTTTTGATATTTATTTCACTTTTACATGTGTTTAGGAATTATGTCTTATTTGTTTTTCAATACATTGCCAATCCTCTTATTGTTTGTTTATATAACTTAATAGTGAATTTGTCATATAAATTGATTTGTTGTCTTTATATTCACTCATCTATCCATTCATCCGTCCATCCATCCATCCATCCATCCATCCATCCATCCATCTGTCCATTCGTCCATCCGTCCATCTATCCATTCATCCATCTGACTTTGAGTCCACAGAGGTAAACACAAGGCACATCATCCCTATGCTTAAGAAGTTTACAATCGAGGGAGTTTGATGTTAAATAAATAAGCAAATAATAAACAATTACAATGATGGAAAAACTACATACTGAATGGCTGTTTACTAAAGAGTTTTCAAGGAAACTTTAAGCTAAAATAAGAAAGCATGAGTTTTGGAAGAGAAAGGAGCTAACAAGCTAAACACTATCCCTACCTAAACCTGCCATACATAAGCATCTAGCTTAACAGGAGAGTAATAGTTCCTTCAGCTAGGATGCTTCTGAGAGGGTTTATTTATTTAGATTTATCTATTGTTGACACTATTACACTTGTTCCCCATTTCCCCCCTCCTTCACCCACCTTCACCCAGCCCCCACAACCCCCTGCTTCTGGCCACCACCACACTGTTGTCTGTGAAGAAGATTTAATATCTCCAGTAACAGTAATGGTTATACACATTTTAAAGGGAGAGATTCAATCCGCAACCCCTGTAGAGTGGTTTTACTGTTCACTGGGGTGTGGCCAGTTTAACAGTTGGCATTTTTGCCAACATCCCCAAGACCAAATTTTTCTGCTACTCTCCAAGACGTCCCTACACACACCTACGCTAGAGAGAATAGGGATGGAAAAAAAAGAAAACTGGAGCTTAGCATTGAAAAAATATTTTTTTAAAAATTCAGGTCTATCCCATCAAGATTCTACTACTCCAATTCCTAGAACAATATCTTGCCTCTGGTATTTTTATATTCTTTGCATAGAAATCTCATCAATGTACATCAAAAACAATTACTAACTAGTACATCATGATGCATTTCACCAAATTTTCCTTCCTAATTTTTTAGTTCAATTTTTATCTTACCTTCAAACTCACAAATTTTTTCTGAGTCTTATTTAATTGTGTGGTACTTTTCTTCTCCTCTATTGTTTCTCTTTTTCTCCATTCCTTTCTCTTTTACTTTTCATTACTTTCTTCTGTTATTTATTTGTTTATAAACATAAACATTTATTACATTAAAAAATGTTGCCCTGCTGGTGTGGCTCAGTGGATGAGTGTTGACCCCATGCATCAAGAGGTCACTAGTTCTATTCCCAGTCAGGACACATGCCCAAGTTGTGGGTCCAATCCCCAGTGGGGGCCATGCAGGAGGCGGTCAATTGATGTTCTCTCTCATTGATGTTTCTATCTCTCTCTCCCTCTCCCTTCCTCTCTCTCTAAAATCAATAAAGAAAAAAATTGTTAAAAAAGAAGTCAAGTCATTGTGATATTAAATGTGGACTGTGGACTATCAATTAATTGCTTTATCAACTCTAAATGAACTTTTTTTTTTTTTTTTTTTACTTAAGTATTTTCTTCTCCTTCACTCATTTAGCCTTTAATGAGAAAGATCAGCATGCAGGGTCCTGGGTCACACTATTTGTACAGTCACAACTTATGATGGCTCTATCATTGAGGGAATTTTTTCATTCATGTTTTCACATTTGTTTTATTTGCCAGCATAGAGCCAAGAAAACATGTATTCCTTAAGCATATTTCAGAAAATAAAATTATTAGAAAAATCTATAATTAATTAACAAATATAAACTATTAGTAGTTCTGAATTTCAAAACTTTTTACATATATGAAATATTACTATATCAACTCCATAATCAATATCCCAGTATTGGTTAAGTGGGCTGCCATCTATTTGCACTATAATAGAGTTTGTTTCTCTCTGTGTGTCTCTCTCTGTGTTGTTGACTTCCAAATGTTCTCTGTGTCCTCTACTCTTAGAGCCATCTCTTGTCTCAGTCACAGAGCCACTTTCCTTCTTGGTTCTATTTTATTTTATTTTATCTTTTTTCTTTTTGCAAGTCTTTTTTTTTTATTATTAGTTTATTTTTGTTACAGATGTTTCTCCTTTTTCCCCTCATTGACTCCCTCCTCCTCATCCCCTCCCACCCTGTCCTCAGCTTTGTTGTCTATGTCCATCAGTTATGCATACATGCATATAAATTCTGTGGTTTATCCCCTCCCCCCGCCCAGGACCATCAGTCTGTGCCCTACTTCCATGACTCTGGGTCTACTTTGTTCATCAGTTTGTTTAGTTCATTATATTCCACAAATAAGTGAGATCATGTGATATCTGTCTTTCTCTGCTTGGCTTGTTTCGCTTAGGATAATACTTTCCAGGTCCCTCCATGTCGTCTCAAAGGATAAGAGATCTTTCTTTCTTATAGCTGCATAGTACTCCATTGTGTATATGTACCACAGCTTTTTTATCCACTCATCTACTGATGGACACTTGGGCTGTTTCCAGATCTTAGCTATTGTAAATAGTGCTGCTATGAACATAGGGGTACATATTTTCTTTCTGATTGGTGTTTCAGACTTCTTAGGGTATATTCCTAGAAGTGGGATCACTGGGTCAAATAGCAGTTCAATTTTTAATTTTTTGAGGTAACACCATAGTGTTTTCTATAGTAGCTGCACCAGTCTGCATTCCCACCAGGAGTGTGCTAGCGTCCCTTTTTCTCTGCACCTTCGCCAGCACTTTTTGTTTGATGATTTGTTTGTTGATGGAGGCCATTCTGACAGGTGTGAAGTGATACCTCATTATTGTTTTAATTTGCATCTCTCTGATGATTAGTGAAGTTGAGCATTTCTTCATATGTCTCTTGGCCATTTGTATGTCCTGTTTGGAGAGGTGTCTATTTAGTTCCTCTTCCCATTTTTTAATTGGGTTCTTTGTCTTCCTTTTGTTGAGATGTATGAGCACTCTATATATTTTGGAAATTAGTCCCTTATCTGATATATCCTAGGCAATTATGCTCTCCCATACAGTGGGTTGCCTTTCCACTTTGATGGTGGTTTCTTTTGCTGTGCAGAAGCTTTTGAGTTTGATGTAGTCCCATGTGTTCATTTTTTCCTTTGTTTCTGTTGCCTTACGTGATACATCAGTGAAAATTTTGCTGTGTATGATGTCTGAAATTTTGTTGCCTACATTTTCTTCTAGGATTTTTATGGATTCATGGGTCACATTTAAGTCTTTTATCCATTTTGAGTTTATTCTTGTGTATGGTGTAAGCTGATGATCTAGTTTCATTTTTTTGCATGTAGCTGTCCAATTTTCCCTACACCATTTATTAAAGAGGCTGTCTTTACTCCATTGTATGCTCTTGCCACCTTTGTCGAATATTAATTGAGCATAATGTTTTGGGTCAATTTCTGGGTTCTCTGTTCTATTCCATTAATCTATGTGCCTGTTCTTGTGCCAGTACCAGGCTGTTTTGATTACAGTAGCTTTGTAGTATAACCTGATGTCCCGTATTGTGATCCCTCCTACTTTGTCCTTCTTTTTCAAGATTGCTGTAGCTATTCGGGGTCTTTTTTGGTTCCATATGAACTTCTGAAGTATTTGTTCTAGTTCTCTGAAGTATGTCGTTGGTATTTTGATGGGGATTGCATTGAATCTATAGATTGCTTTGGGTAGTATTGACATTTTAATGATGTTAATTCTTCCAATCCATGAACAAGGTATGTGCTTCCACTTTTTTATATCTTCCTCTATTTCTTTTTTCAATGTCCTGTAGTTTTCTGCAAATAGGTCCTTTACTTCTTTGGTTAAGTTTATTCCTAGGTATCTTAATTATTTTGCCGCGATGGCAAATGGGATTGTTTTTTTAGTTTCTCTTTCTGTGAGTTCATCATTGGTGTATAAGAATGCCGTCAATTTCTTGACATTAATTTTGTATCCTGCTACTTTGCCAAATTCATTAATTAAGTCTAGTAGAATTTTGATGGAGTCTTTAGGGTTTTCTATGTATAATATCATGTCATCTGCGAATAATGACAGTTTCACTTCCTCCTTTCCAACTTGGATCCCTTTTATTTTTTCTTCATGTCTGATTGCTGTAGCTAAGACTTCCAGTACTATGTTAAATAAGAGTGGTGAAAGTGGGCATCCTTGTCTTGTTCCTGTTCTTAAGGGAAATGCTTTTAGTTTTTGTCCATTGAGTATGATGTTGGCTGTAGGTCTTTCATATATGGCCTTTATAATGTTGAGATATGATCCCTCTATTCCCACATTGCTGAGCATTTTTATCAGAAATGGGTGCTGGATTTTGTCGAATGCTTTTTCAGCATCTATTGATATGATCATATGTTTTTTATCTTTCATTTTGTTTATGTGATGTATCACATTTATTGATTTGCGTATATTGTACCAGCCTTGCATCCCTGGGATGAATCCCACTTGGTCATGGTGAATAATTTTTTTGATGTATTGCTGGATCTGATTTGCTAGTATTTTGTTAAGGATTTTGGCATCTATGTTCATCAGGGATATTGGACTGTAGTTTTCTTTCTTTGTAGTGTCTTTTTCTGGTTTTGGAATTAGAATTATGCTGGCTTCATAAAACGAGTTTGGAAGTCTTCCTTCTTCTTGAATTTTTTGGAATAGTTTGAGGAGAATGGGTGTTAGTTCTTCTTTGAATGTTCGGTAAAACTCGCCCTTGAAGCCGTCAGGGCCTGGGCTTTGTTTGCTGGGAGGGTCTTTATTACATATTCAATTTCCTTCATTGTTATTGGCTTCTTCAAGTTTTCTATCTCTTCCCGGTCCAGTTTTGGGAGACTATGTGTTTCTAGAAATGTGTCCATTTCGCTTAGATTGTCGAATTTTTTGCCATATAAATGTTCATAGTATTTGCTAATGATCCTCTGTATTTCTGTGATGTCAGTTGTTACTTCTCCTCTTTCATTTCTGATTTTGTGTATTTGGGTTCTTTCTCTTTGTTTCTTGGTGAGTCTAGCTAAGGGTCCATCAATCTTGTTTATCTTTTCAAAAAACCAGCTCTTTGTTTTATTGATCCTTTAAATTGTTTTTTTGGTCTCCATGTCATTTATTTCTGCTCTGATCTTTACTATTTCCTTCCTTCTACTTGCTCTAGGGTTTTCTTTTTGTTTGCTTTCCAGTTCTTTAAGTTTTGAGGTTAGGTAGTCAATTAGAAATTTTTCTTCTTTCTTAAGGTGGGCCTGTAGTGCTATGAACTTCCCTCTCAGAACTGCTTTTGCTGTATCCCATAGATTTTGCGTTGTTGTGTGTTCATTTTCATTGGTTTCCAGGAATTTTTTAAATTCTTCCTTGATCTCCATGGTAACCCATTCATTGTTCAGTAACATGCTATTTACCCTCCATGTGTTCATATGTTTTTGCATGTTCTTGTTGCAATTGATTTCTAGTTTCATGCCATTGTGGTCTGAGAAGATGCTTGATATGATTTCAATCTTCTTGAACTTGTGGAGACTTAGTTTGTGCCCTAACATATGGTCTATCTTTGAGAATGTCCCATGTGCACTTGAGAAGAATGTGAATTCTGCAGTTTTGGGGTGTAATTCTCTGTATATATCTATTAAATCCATTTGATCTAGTGCTTCATTTAGAGTCTCTGTTTCCTTGTTAATTTTTTGTCTAGATGATCTATCCAGTGATTTCAGTGGGGTGTTGAAGTCTCCTGCTATGATTGCATTGCGGTCAATTTCTCCTTTGAAGTCCTCCAGAAGATTTTTAATATATTTTGGTGCTCCTATATTGGGTGCATATATGTTTACCAAAGTTATATCTTCTTGTTGGATAGACCCTTTCAATATTATGTAGTGGTCTTCTTTGTCTCTAGTTATGGTCTTCAATTTGAAATCTAATTTATCAGATATGAGTATTGCTTCTCCAGCTTTTTTTTCCTTTCCGTTTGCTTGGAAGATTTTTTTCCATCCCTTTACTTTCAACCTATGTGAGTCTTTTGTTGTGAGTTGGTTCTCTTGTAAACCACATATATGTGAATCATGCTTTCTTATCCAGTCAGCTACTCTGTGTCTTTTTATCAGAGCATTCAGTCCATTTACATTTAAGGTGATTATTGATATGTACTTATTTATTGCCATTTTTGTACAGTGTGGTTCTAATTTTCTTTCTATTTCTTCTATTAATTACAGCAGTCCTTTTAACATGTCTTGCAGTGCTGGTTTGGTGCTAATATATTCCCTTAGCCTTTTTTTGCCTGGGAAGCTCTTTATTTGACCTTCTATTTTGAATGATAGCCTTGCTGGATAGAGTAGTCTTGGATTCAGATCCTTGTTTTTCATGACCTTCATTACTTCATGCCATTCCCTTCTGGCCTGTAGTGTTTCTGTTGAGAAGTCAGATGATAGCCTAATGGGGTTTCCTTTGTAGGTAACCTGTTGCTTATCTCTTGCTGCCTTTAGGATTCTCTCTTTGTCTTTAATTTTTGGCATTTTAATTATTATGTGTCTTGGTGTGGGCCTGTTTGAGTTCTTCTTACTTGGGGCTCTCTGTGCTTCTTGAACTTGAATGCTTTCTTCCTTCACCAGGTTAGGAAAGTTTTCTGTCACTATTTCTTCAAATATATTCTCTAACCCTTGCTCATGTTCTTCTTCTTCGGGGACTCCAATGATATGAATGTTATTACGTTTCCAGTTGTCCCACAGTTCTCTTAAGCTATCTTCCTGTTTTTTCATTGTTTTTTCCTTTTGGTTTTCTGATTGATTGATTTTTTTCTACTCTGTCTTCTAATTCACTGATCCAGTCCTCCGCTTCCTCTACTCTGCTGGTCAGTCCTTCCAATGTGTTCTTTATTTCTGCTATGTCATTCTTTATTTCCACTTGGTTGTTTTTCATGGTGTCGATGTCCTTACTCATGCTGTTTAGTTTCCTCAAGATCATGGCTCTGAACTCTACCTCTGATAATTTGCTTAACTGCATTTCATTTATCTCATCTTTGGTGGAGTTCTCTTGTTTTTTTCATTTGGCATCTGTTTCTTTGTTTCACCATTTTTGCTATCTCAGTGGGTTTTGGAGCCTGCCAAATTTTCCCTGTGGGTGTTGGTGTTCTGCTATTTGTGGCTCCCTCTACTGGGTTTGGATGAGTGTGGAGGGCCCTCCTTCACCACCACTGTCCAGTCTCACGTTCCTGGGTAGATTTGCAAGCTCGGGAAAGGTTTGGTTATGTTCTAGCTTTTTGCCTGGAGGCTATTAGCCTCAGTTACTTGAAAAGCCTTAGGATCTCAGTTGAATGAGAAACTCCCTCAGATGTTTACAGTGTAAGAGGATTTCCCAAGGGTGGGGCCAATGCTGTTGTTAATGAGCCTCAATTTGCATTTCTTTATCTCTTTTCCTCACCTGGGAATCTCCGAGGGAGGGGCTTCCACAGCTCTGGGAAGGAGCAAACTTGGCTGCTGTTCTGTGTAACCGGGAAGGAGGGGCTGGCCACCACCATCCTTTGTGGGCATAGCTCAGCATAAACTCTGAGCGCCCTCCAAATCCCAGGTGTCCCCACAGAGTTCCAGTCCAGTCCGCCCTCCCTCTGCCGGAGCCCCAGGTGAGTGGCTGTGGCTATTTAGCGCTCTGTCCCGGCCCTCTGCGCTGTGGAGCAGCTGGGGCTCTTAACCCCGAGGGCGGGTGCCGCCGCTGCTCACAGCTAAAGCCGCTGCTCACAGCCAAGGCCGCTGCTGTCCCTGGGCTCCCAGCCCGCCACCCTCACGCGTCTCCGCAGATCCTACCAGGCTCATTCACTGTCCCTGGTTGCATGGTCCTCTCCCGTTGCTTTTCTGTTGCTTTTTCCCGACGATTTGTCTTTATTTTAGTTGTAATTCCCGTTTGGTCCTGGGAGATCGTCTGTGTAGCTTCCATTCACTCCGCCACCATTTTCTCAAACCTCTTGTTTATCTTTTCAAAGAACCAGCTCTTTGTTTCATTGATCTTTTGAACTGTTTTTTTAGTCTCTATGTCGTTTATTTCTGCTCTGACCTTTACTATTTCTTTCCTTCTACTTGCTCTGGGTTTTTCTTTTGTTTTCTTTCTAGACCTCTAAGTTGTAGGGTTAGAGGGTCAATTAGGGATTTTTCTTATTTCTTGAGGTAGGCCTGTAGTGCTATGAACTTCCCTCTCAGGACTGCTTTTGCTGTGTCCCATAAATTTTGTGTTATTGTGTGTTCATTTTCATTGGTTTCCAGGAAGTTTTTAATTTCTTCCTTGATCTCTTCGGTAACCCATTCGTTGTTTAATAACATGCTATTTAGCCTCCAGGCGTGTTATTTTGTGTTTTTGTTGTAATTGAGTTCTAGTTTCATGCCATTGTGATCTGAGAAGATGCTTGATATGATTTCAATCTTCTTGAACTTTTAGAGACTTAGTTTGTGCCCTAACATGTGGTCTATCTTTGAGAATGTCCTGTGTGCACTTGAGAATAATGTATATTCTGCGGCTTTGGGGTGAAATGTTCTGTAAATATCAATTAAGTCCAACTGATCTAGGTCATCATTTAAGGACTCTATGTCCTTGTTAAGTTTTTGTCTGGAAGATCTATCCAGTGGTGTAAGTGGGGTGTTAAAATCACCCACTAAGATCGTATTGCTATTGATCTCTCCCTTGAAGTCCTCCAGAAGCTTTTTAATATATTTTGGAACTCCCATATTTGGTGCATTCTTGGTGCTATTTTAATTGACAGGTTTTCATAATTTTTTTCAACCATTCATTTCATAGCTAACCTATGAAATGTGGTTAAATTCCATTTTCTTATTTACAAGGTAAATATTAGATCATTTTCATAGTGTTATTTTCTCTAAACTACTGCTAAGCTTTCTCATTAACCACTCTTTTGTATAAACTCTAGCAAATATGTCATAGTTGTATGTGCAAATTCTTTCTCATTCATGTCTAGTTTCAATTAAAATATAATTTCTATTCTTCCTAATCTTAGGAGAATATGCACTAATAGTTATTATTTATTATGGAAATTTGATATGTAGATAATAAATTAATATTTGTTAGTTTTTCAATGACTAATTAATTTGTTATCTCTTAAACAGAAATAAATGTCTGTTATAAATAATATTGTGGTAAAAGCATTGACTTTCACAAATGTTGAAAAAAGATAAATGTAAAGCACTTATAATAAGGAGATAAGACTATAAGGAGATAAGGTAATATGATAAATGTATAAAGAGATAATACATAAGTGTATTAGTTTTCTATTGCTATTGAAGCAAATTACCACTTATTTATTTACTTAGATTAACACAAATTTATTTAGTCATGGAGGTGAGAAGTTCAAAATGAGTCTCACTAGACTAAAGTCAAGGTGTCAGCAGGGCTGGTCTTTCTTGAGGCTCTAGAACAATATCTATATTTTTGCTTTTTCGAGCTCCTAGGGGCTACTAATTTCCTTGGTTGGTGATCACAGTGCTGTAATCTTTGCTTCTAACACTTTTTTTTTTTTTTTTTGCTTTGACTCTCTTGTATAGCAAATATGTCTCTTTTACTATTTAAGAAACATGTTCACAGTTCCAGGGATTAAGGCATAAGCATACTTGTGGAAGCATTATTCCACAATAATATATACAAAAATATTTTTGAAAATTAAAAGAAAAATGCAAATGTCAAGTTCTATTATTTTCATGTCATGTGACCAAAAGAAAAAACAAAACCCACTACAAAGATATAGACACTAAAGAGTAATTTTCATAATTTTCTTTAACTGGATACGATGTTCACTTCTCTTTGGACTTCACAGAAATCATAATAATATTTGTATTGCAAATACCATGATTTCCACATGTGTAATTATAGACAGATTTAGAGCTAAAGTCTAAATTCCTAACACCTAGTCAAGCATATTATCTACTATTTTCCAATATTTTTTATTAAAGGAAAAAAAATCAACCACTGAAAGATAGAAAGGCTGTCTAAGAAGTTTAAGCCCAATAGCTCTAGTTCTTCAGGTCAGGAAATATGTCATACCCATCTCTGTATTCACAGCAGTAAACACAGTGGCTGACACATAGTAGGTGCTTAAGTAAAGTTTGATAGAGAATAATAATGGACTGAGAATTTAGATTATACACATAAGTTTATTTGTCATATTTTTTACATATTTATTTAGTACTATTATTATGTGATGTTTAGTGCAACTAAAATATTAATTTAAGAGGGAATTATTAATACCTACTCATAAATATTTGACTTTGCTTTTCTGGTTGTACACCTTCCTGGACATGTATTTCCTGCTGGCAGAAGAACATGAAGAACCAAATCAGAGTCAAACTGAAAGCAAAAAAATAAATCATCCTCACTGGATACTCTGAGTTCAGTTGAGATTCTGTAAGATAAACCATCCCTTCACCAGGTACTTACGATAAATAGTTTCTTCAAAGATTCTCTATAGTCACTTGATGTAATTAGTTTGTGTTGAAAATAAGATCAATGATGTCTTAGGACTTTTATCACAGAATAAAATGTTCAGTGAACTAATTTCTCCACATTCCCTGTGATTTTCTCTGCAAGAAATCAGGAACTTTTAATTTGTGTTACTTGTTTCCCCCATGAAATCTGTAGTGTATTTTATGGCTTTGTTTTCTAAAGTTGTCCTATTTTGAATGCCTCAATGCTTCCTCTAATCACAGCACAGTGTACTTTCCTATTTCTCTGATATGAGCATGAGTTATGAGACTTGCTGTGGCCAGTGGCTTATGAGTGGTTGTGGTATATTCAGAAGATATAAATATTCTTGCACAGTTTGCCCTGGCCCTCACATGCCTGCTATCCTAGAGGAGAACATGCCTTGGGTAGCCTCTAACCAAGGAACATAAATTACACATAACATAGACATGGATCCTACCTACAGTCTGGATCTAAGCTGAACATAACCTCTGCTTGAAGCAGAGTTTCACATCCTAGAACAACAAATTTTACCCAAGTTTCTTCTAATCCACACACTTGTGAGCATGAGAATAAATGATTACTGTAGGAAATAACTGAATTTTGTGTGATTTTTAAACAGTATTTTTGCTTCCAAACCTGAATGATAAAGCAACCTTTCCAAATTAAACTCAAAGTTCACCCAGGCTGGCTAATTGAATCCTGACCCCATCCCTCTCCTCCTTCCCACAGCTCATCACCCTGGCTTGTATTACAGCAAAGCTATATTACATTTGCTTTTAAGATCCTTTCTTAAAATGTAGAGGAAAAGAGCTGACATTTAGAGAAATTGGACTGTTAACTGTATTGAAAGATCTATTATTTACTTTCTTTATTTTTTATTTTATGAAAGACTGAAAATTACCTAAATAATGAATTAATTTTCACACACTAGAGCATAATATGCAATATCTTGCTGGATATATTACATTTTTTCTATTGGTTAAAATGTAGGGAGTGAGTGCACTTCTGATTTTGATATCTCTCTTTCCCTTATCTTTTGAATTTTCCAAAATCTTACCTTCCTGCTCCATGAAGTGAGCCAAGGTAGACAAAGGGCAAATGAGAAATATTGATCCAAAGTGAACGTGCTATACATTTACTTCACCATCTTTTAGTCCTTGTTCATATTTTACAATGTGTAGAATAGAAATAATTTTAAATTATCTCAATCATTTAAGTAATTATCTTGTTATATTGATTACCACTTTTTAATGATTAATATAAAATTTACACTAATTTTTCTATATAGTCACTCTTTTAAGTCCACTGATTATATCTGTTGACTATACTTCTGCAGAGTTTTCTGTTTTATTAGACAGAGCGCGTCCATGTTTTGATGGTGATTCTTTACTGTAGACGAGCAAGTCATATGCAAACCATTTGATTCCCAGGCGATGGTTGTGCTATTGTCATAAAAATTAACCTCTTTCCTATGTTGTAACTATTTCTTTACTCCTGTACCTCAAAGAGTTCATATATTATGTCTGTCAAATGCTGGTTTTGAGGCCATTAGTCCTTCACCATATAATTCAAAGATACTAATTCTCTCAAATATTTTTGTTAAATTGTAACAATAATATAACTCATTTTTGGAGTAGTTTCTACTTGCATCTAGAAGATTCCAGGTAAAGAAAAGATTTTATGTTTTATTGCTATCATATACTTAAAAAACCTCCCACTAATCAAGCACAAGAAGCCAAAAAATGTATACTGCACAGATGGGCAGTTAATTTCTTTCCCATTGAGCTTGCAATGTGCTCCATGATGTTGTAGCAGCTGTGATGAGAATGGTAGATGTCCCCAATCTATGGTTCATTTAACTTCAGAAATTCTAAAAGATTGCATTGTGTAGAAAATAAAAATGTGTTTTAAAGCAATGGAGCTTAGTGTCCTGAAGCAGCATTTCATTTTTAACAACTTAAGTTTTAGTACAAATGTTGAAACTTGTATATTTCTTTCTTTTGACAACCTTACCATCAACTTAGATTGTATTTCATCACTAAATGCACACTGTCCTACACATCCTATGAAAATCAATGGGATCTTGATGCAAGAAATGAAAGAATTGTATATTAAATATTATGTTTCAATTGTTTACAGCTCATTTCTTTTTCATAGACACTGATAATACCACCTTGTATTTGTATAGCATTTTTTATATTCAAAAGCATTCTCCTGTCAAATGGGAATAAAAATACTTGTCTTACCTCTTCACGGAGCTGATGATGTGATTACCTGACATAAAAGAAATAAAAACACTTTCTAAAGCAAAGAGTGTTGTAAGAGATATGGGATTATCGTTGTTATTATGCCTGAGGAGAATATTAATCAGTAAAAAGTGTAGAGGCTTTAAAGTAAGACCTAAAATTTAGTTCCAGTACCATTACTTATAATTATAATGTGTCAAGCTCAGTAATTTCCTTACTTATGCTTTGAATCTTGGTATTTTTTTATCTAAAAAGTTTTGTATACTTATAAACCAACATATAAGGAGTGTATGTGTATGTGTGTGTGTGTATGTGTGTGTGTGTGTGTGTGTGTGTGTGTGTATGTGCATGCTTGAAAATTATGGTAGTTAATGTATGGAAAATGCATAGTTTGGTGTTGGTTTAATATGAGACAGTCATTAAATTTTTCAATATCATAAAATTTAATATTTAAAAGTATTAACTGTGGATAGACTGATGCAAGTCACATATTCACAATAGATAACAAGGGCCCACATAAAATCCGAGAAGAAGAAATACAATTATATTAGCTGAAGGGAATCATGTTTCACCTGCTCTCCATGTATATATACCTAAGTGGTATTAGTACTGCTGCTTGGACAAAGCCATTTGATGATTGTATTGCTGGTGAATCTATAATTTCTTAATTAAGTATAATAGATCATAATCCCTTTAGAAATAATCCCTATTAAATTTATAGATAGAGTTCAAGAATCCTCCATATCATCCTCTTTCAATCTTCAGGAATTAGTCAAGTCACTGTATCCCTAGGGAGGAAAAGGGTTATACAGGTTTTGTGATAATAAAAGGTTTGAACTACCATGACAATGGGTAACAATGGAATGCTGATTAAAATGTGGAAAACACGTAATTATAGCCCCTTTTGAGACTTCCTCCAACATAACCAAGGTGGTAAAAAGTTGTGGCTACTTTCTTTGATTTCCTTTATTTGAAATACATTTTGCTTTTGCCTTTCTCCTCTCCCCCCACCACATAATGAAAAAGAAATAATCTTCCCATGGAAGATGCTCATTAATTTCTTGTGTTCCCTTAGCTGGAATCATTATCTGTCTTGCTTTTTCACTTCCACAGGTCTCAAGGCGACATAGACCCAGACCTTGTGTAAGAAAGCAAGTCCTACATCTTTTTTGTCATCTCACCTGATGTCCCAGGCTCAAAGGTCTGGGGTTGATGAGCTAAACAAACCCCTTTCTACTCTGGTGGGAAAGATATGCTTGAATCAATCATCGTATCCTCTCCCTCCTTTCAGTTTTCATTTCAGCATTCAAGCTTTATAGTTAATTACTTCTTAACTAGTTTATATAACTTGTCTTTTATTTGTTTACATGTTTAATGCATATCTCCCTTCTGTCCCCATTGAAATATAAACTCCCTGTAGGCAGAAGTTTTTGTATGGTGTTATTCCTAGTACTCACAAGAATGCTGGTAAATGGCAGGTGTGAAATATGTAATTGATATACAAATAAATCAGTAAATCAATGCAAGCTTGTATTTGAATTTAAAGAAATAACATGTTTCCAGACTTTGGCCTGCCAAGTATAGGAGAAAGTTACCATTTTTCTGTTCCAGCTAAGCATACTAGAGCTCTACCACACAGTTAAACCAAATCCCAGCAAGTGATAAATTATTGCTTTACATCTTGGTTATCTTCTCTCTCAGGATTCTGAGAAGTTATGCTCACCAAGAATGAGTGGGCAAAACATCAAGACAACACCACATTGATATATTGATATTACTATCTAATAGTACATCAATCCAATATTTACAAAAATAACATAGTTTTCCTGATGATAAAATAAATTATAATAATTTTATAAAACAAAAAATTAAAAAACATAAGAAAAGTACACATAATCCTAAAACAGGAAAAACACAGTACGGATATAGTATTTTTTATTTTAGGCATTATTCCTCGGAATAATTATGTTTTCAGTGTTAAATCAGTTTTACAATTTTTATTTCTGTGTTTGTTCATGCCATAATATCACAAGTGTCGTCCCCTATCATTTGATTTATTTAACATGAATTCTGAAGTTTGCATAGGGTACCAGATTGACAACCATATTGTATTCAACCAATTCCTTAAGGTTGGAAAATTGTTATTTTTTTTTTTATTTTTCTGTTTTTGTTCTCATTTCCATAGTTTTCTGTCAGTGTTTGACTAAAAATTATCTAGAAAAAAATTCTTAATCTTATAGAAAATAAAAACTATTTTATTTATTTATCTATGAAAGTTTAACTTTTATATTTATCCATGAAGGTTTAAATTATTTATTTATTCATGAAGGTTTAACTTATTTATCCAAGCATCTTTATAGGAAAGTTAGAATTTGACCTGAAGCTTTTAAATTCATATTTCAGTATTTTTTAAAAAAACACATGGTCATGAAAAATAAGTTATGTTACTTATTGTCAGCATTAAATTAAATCATTCTTTGGATTTCTGATGTTAAGGAAACCAGCTGGGATGATACTACAAACCTTTCATAATTGCTAGGGGAATTTTGAGTCATAAATTTTTTCACGTCAAGATCTTAATTTATTTTTGATGAAATATATAATAAAATTAAGTTTGTCTAAAATAAGTCAATAATAAGAGACTACTCAGAAAGAGTGAAGGGGTGGATTCTGCACAGTCAGATGTCTGGAATAAAGTAAAAGACCACATTGTGAGAGAAGAGCAAAAGGAGGGCTGTGGCACCTGTGTTCACCCTTTATTGGTTCCTCAACCTGTATTTTATCTAGCTATGGGTTCAGTATGGTATTGTCCTGCTATATGGAATGGATAAAAACACAGGGATAAATAAAAAGAATAAGCACATTCACTTAAAAATGGTCTCAGTTTATTTTTATTTGTACATAAATGTGGGTATACATATATATGTGTATATGCACATAAGTGTCACCATATTATTCACACATATATTTATACATGTTCCCCAAAACAACTCTTCTAGGTCTAAAATACTGATTTAGTTTAAATCAAAATGTATGTTGTTTTAATGGCATTACAATAGTTTTAGTCCACCGGATATTAGTTAATAATGTTTAAAGGGAAATAAGAATGAAAGATATTCTAGAAAATCAATTATAAATAATAATTAGAAAACACTAAATACTAGGTCTTCTTGTGTTCATTGTGTTCATTTCTCAATCTATTTATAATTGCAATTTAAACTAATAGTTATTCCAATTAATTCTAAATTATAATGACAATTCCAAAGATATTATGACATCTATAGTAATATCAAGTGAGTTTCTTTTGATGGCTATTATAACAATAATTACCAAAGGAACTGATGGTAATAAGGTTTTAATTTTTAAATGTTGATGGTATATTTTAAATTTTTAATTGTATGTAAACGTGGACAAGCCTGAAATTAAATGTTGAAAGTAGTCTTTAAAGCCAAGCAGGTGTTCTGGTCAATAGCTTAACTTTGTTGAAATTCAGTGAATGTCTTAAAAACTAATTAAACATTTGAAAAAGAAACGCTCCCCTATGAGAGCTTCACTTTTCCTGTGAAGCCTTTTTGGAACTGGCATAATCAGAGCTGGAAAAATGAAACACCTGCATTTAAGGGACTCATGAATGTTTAATCCTGATGAATTTATTACTCCAGTGGGATCTAGGCAAACAGAGCAGATCAAGTAAACATAAAAGCAAAATTTTCCCTACTCCAGAGGCATTTCCTTATGCTGCCATCCTTCAATCATTCTCTTTTCCTCCTATTAATACTTGTATATTTATTGTTCATGATCACATGTGTATGTATGTATATTCCTGAAAAGAACATATATTTTAGCCATAAATAAGAATATTTAGAAGATTGTTAATCACTTTATTAATCTGTTAATAATTTACATATAGCACATTAATTAAAATTGAATACAAAGTTAATTTAAAAATATTTTAATAGCTGGGTTAATCCTAGGGAAATTATATTTTTCTCAGTATGAAATATAACGCTGTATTTGAATAACAAATTCTTAGAATGTATCTTAAGTATGCCTAAGTAAACTTTGCAAAAGGTAAGAACCATATACTCAATGGGTTATTTTATTTATATATAAACCACAGATCCCATCTAGTTTAAACAGAATGAACATGTATCATGTAAAAATTGTAAAAAAGCTAAGGTCATTTGCAGGTTCAGAGCATAAATAAGTACTATTAGATAGTACTTATTAGATAAGTACTATTAGAAATATTAGATAGATGGATAGACAGATACATAGATAATAGAAACTGTCTTAGATTAAGCAGTACAATTTCAATCAGATTACTATGTTTGTATTTTACAGCCACTCAATCCACTTATTCAATAAGCTTCTAAGTAAGACTGTAAATAAAAATAAAAAACAAACAAATATATATTTGAATAAATACTCAATTCTTCAACAGTCTGGTGCAACACTTAGTGTCAGTGTGCCCATGCAGGCAATCTGACAATTTTTACTACAATATCAGTTCTACTGTAATTGAGTATTTTAGTGGATTTTAAGTTCTTCCTTGGCAAAGATATATCTAAGACACTTAACATCACTTTTTGACACCTTAAATATAGTGTTTTATTTGGGCTGTGTAACTGAATCCAACTATGTAGTTACTCTGCTCACTCAAAAGAGAACTAGAGCTAGCTAGCCAAAGCTAATATGGGTTGGAATAAGATGGGACAGAGGTGTCTAAAGCTGCAGAAAAGTCAAAACCAACAGGAATGAACAAACCACAAGAATGTTCCCTTATCCCCAGTTTCTGTCACCATCTCTCAAATCTATGTAATATTTGTTCCTTTCTTTCCACATCCACCATGGGAACCTCCACCATAGGTCACCATCTCTCACATCTGATTAGAATCGTTCTACCTTTCTTCCTTATTCCACTCTCGCCTAAACTCTATCTGCTGCAGAAGAGCTAGAGTGAGCTTGAAAATATATTTCAGATCACATCAAACCCCTGATAAAAGAACTTGACAATAAAATTTTAAAAAGCCAAACTACTTATCATGGGTTCTATGATCTTGCCCTGGAATATAACGGAATAAAACGCAACACTAAAAATAAAAAAACAATTGATAGATGTGGCAACATGAATGGATTTCAAAGACATTATGCTGAGTGACAGAAGTCAGTTTCAAAATATTACATATTGTATGATTCCATCTTATGTTATTCTAGAAAAATCAAAACTAGAGTTACAAACGTTATCCAGTGTTTGCCAGAGGTTAGAGGTAGAAGAAGAGTATCATTTCAAAGGAGCAGCACAAGGGAGTTTTGGGGTTGAGATTACTGTATGACCTGATTGTGTGGTGGTTGCACAAATCCACATGTGTGCTAAAGCTGAACACCAAAAAAGAGTCACAGTTTCTGTTTGTTAATTTTAAAAATAATTAAATAATAATTGATTCCAGTTTTTCATTGGTCAAATACAATTTATATTCTTGCCCAAATTATTCAACTTCTCTAGTTAGAGATTCTTCACAAATGATATGAGAGCAGTGTTATTATTTTTTAAGGACTGCTACCTCTAAAATATAAAGTGTTGTCTCCCTATTATGCCTATCTGTTTTCTTTGTCTAGTCTTATTTTTTTAGTTAGTATCGAGAGATGTATTATTTATATTTCTCAGGAAAGATTCAATTGATCTGCTTGTTTTTGTTAAGGCAGTCTATGCAGCTACCTTGTTTTTGTCAGGAAACCAATTTTGTTGGAATTACCATTATTTTATATAACAGAATGCAAATGATATATACAAATTAAAAGTTCACATAACTGCTAAATCTTTGTCTATAAAAATATGATGACAGACTAAAATATTCTAATATTATTTTTAATATGAAGGTGATATTCTTAAATAAAAAGTAAGTCAAGAAACCTTCCTAAGATTTAATAGGCTATACTAAATTATATTTGACTAATTCAAGTATAATAAAATGTCACTTTTTTTTAAATTGACATAGCAGATATAAAATCTCTTTTTAAAACAATGAACCTCAGGTGTCATGTGTCTGTATTTAGGTAGATACCCAACATATTTATTCAGCCTTTTTGAAATCACAAGGAACCATGTGCCTCTTATTTAATATGAGGTGTGTAGAATATCTCTGCAGTGAAGGGAAATTATTATATTTCTTTCATGTGTATGAAGGTCTCATAACTCACAGACATCACAAAGTGCCTATAGAGTCTGTGAGTTTTTAAGGTCAGCCATGGGAAAAAATAAGATAATCACTTTTTACTGGTGAAATATTCAATTTACTTTATGAAAAAAAAATTTATATTGATTATCAGTTTAAGAATAGCAAAAACTAATAAAGCACCCAGGGGATTTTTTTGTCCATCTGTCCATCATTCCAGGCTGTATTGGTCTGTGTCCTTGATTGTTTTAGTGATGGTCACACACTCAAATGATAGCAAAGATGATAAAAATTTCTTTCATTTAAATTTGTGAATTAAAATATATATATTTAAATATAAAATAGCTGTTCTCAGCCTTTCTCCAAAGAAAAATATAATCACCAAAGAAAATTCTGAGGCTGTGAACTTGTTAAAAAATATCAAGTAGGATGAAAGGAACTTACATTTCTTAAATAGCAAATGATGTAGTATGTGTGTGTGTATGCCTTTGTCCTCCACTCAGAATCTTAGACTGAAATGTATGACAGGAATGTATGATATGAGAAAATATTGACTTAATCTCTTAAATCAATGCCCTTTATATCTTCTCCTACCAATAAACACTCATTACTTATAAAAATAACTATTTTGTTTTCTTGTATTCACTTATTAATGTTTGTTTCATTCAACTTTTATTTATTCATTTCTCGGAAAGATTTCAATTTCATTGAGAAAAAGTCCTCTCCTAGAAATTTATATTGCCGGGAAATATTTATATTCTTAATCAATATTTCAACAGCTCTATTTTTTTAAGTTTTATTGAATTTATTGAGGTGACATTGATTAATAAAATTATATAGGTTTCAAGTGCACAATTCTAAACTACACCAACTGTATATTGTATTGTGTGCTCATCACCCAAAAGAATGTATGTTCACTGCAGCATTATTTACAACAGCCAAGATTTGGAAGCAGCCCAGGTGTTCATCAGCAGATGAGTGCATATAAAAGCTGTGGTGTATTTACACAATGGGATACTAGTTGGGTGTAAAAAATACCTTTTGCAACATCATGCATGGACCAAGTGTATTATGCTGTGAGATAAACCAGTCAGAGAATAACAAACACCATATTATTTCACTTATATATGGAATCTAATCAACAGCTCTATTTTTATTTCCTCATATATTTGAAGACAAATATCATTTCCTCAAATTTATTTTTTTCATAGTAAAAAACCAGAAGGTCAAAATTTTTTTTAAACTTAGTTTGATATTTCCTCAGCATTTTACTTATATTTCCTCTCATTCAGTTTAGTTTTTCTTGCAATGGTATTTTAATATTGAAGTTTCTGTGTGGCATGGACATATATGTGAAATTCGAAAGTCAAATGCAATATGCAGATTGTCAAAAGCAATTGAAGAGAGTTTGTTCCAAGGCTCTTGCAGACATTTTTTTTTTTTATCTTCACCCAAGGACATTTTTGCATTCATCTTCAGATAGAGCGAGAGGGAGGAAGAGAGAGAGAGAGAAACATCGACATGAGAGAGACACATCGACTGGCTGCCACCTTTATAACCCCAACCAGGGCTGGGGTTACAAACTGCAACCGAGGTACATGCCCTTAGCAGGAACCGAACCCAAGTCTCTCTGGACCGGGGGCCGACACTCTAACTGCTGAGCCAAACTGGGCAGAGCTCTTAAAGACTTTTAAACACCTTTCTTTACTTGAAGAATAAAAATTCAAGGGAGTGGAGTAATAGGAATTTGTGAAGATATTCATTTGCCGAAATCAGTGGAACTGTTACAGGTTTTGCATACTGTTGCCAGCTGGAGGGGAGAGCAGAGACCAGTGGATGAGGTTTGCAGTGAATCCAGGGAATTCCTGGAGTTGAGAAAAAAATGTGCACACCCACATGAAGCAAGGACTCATTCTCTGGGGTAAAAAGAACTGTTGGTGGGAGATGCCCAATGATGGAGATCTCTATCCCCAAAACCCTATGAAAAAAAAGTTAGCTTTCAATACTCCAAGTCATATTTTGAGAGTACAGGTATACCTCGTTTTATTGAGCTTCTCCTTATCATGCTTTGCAGACATTGCTTTTTTTTTTGGCAAATTAAAAATATGTGGCAACCCTGTGTCCAGCAGGTCTATTGGCTCCGTTTTTCTAACAGCATTTGTTCCCTTCATGTCTCTGTGTCACGTTTTGGTAACTTTGACCATATTTCAAACTTTGTTATTATATTTATTATCAAGATCTGTAATCAATGACCTTTAATGTTACTATTGTAATTGTTTGGGGTGCCAAGAACCACAGCAAACTTAATCTATAAACTGTGCCTGTGTTCTGACTGCTCCACCGATCGGCTGTCCCTTCATCTCTCTCCCTGTCCTCAGGCCTCCCTATTCTCTGAGACACAACAATAATGAAATTAGGCCAGTTAATTACACTGCCATGGCCTCTAAGTGTTCAAGTAAAAAGAAGTCACAAATCTTTCACTTTAAATCAAAAGCTAGAAACAATTAAGCTTATTGAGGAAAACATAGCAAAAGCTGAAAAAAGCCGAAAGCTAGGCCTCTTGTACCAATAGTTAGCTAAGTTGTGAACCAAAAAAAAAAGTTCTTGAAGGACATTAAAAGTGCTACTCCACTGAACACACAAATGGTAAGAAGGCAAAACAGTTACTGTGATACAGAGAAAGTTTTAATGGTCTGAACAGAAGAGCAAACTAGCCACCCACATTCTCCAAGCCAAAGCCCAAACCAGAGAAAGGCTCCAACTTTCTTCAATTCTATGAAGGCTGAGAGAGGTGAAGACGCTTCAGGAAAAAAGTCTGAAGCTAGACTAAGTTAGTTCCTGAGTTTTAAAGGAAAAAGCCTTCTCCATAACTTAAAAGTGCAAGGAGAAGCAGCAAGTTCTGACGTAGAAGCTACATCAAGTTTTCCAGAAAACCTACTAAGATAATTAATGAAGATGGCTATACTAAACAGAAGATTTTCAGTGTAGACAAAACAGCCTTATCCTGGGAAAAGATGCCATCTATGCCTTTTATAGCTAAAGAGAAGTCAATGCCTGGCTTCAGAGCTTCAAAGGACCGGCTGACCCTCTCGTTATGGCTAATGCAGCTGGTGACTTTAAGTGGAAGCCAATTTAACATTTCAAAAATCCTAGGGCCCTTAAGAAGTATTCCAGCTCTGCTCTTCCTGTGCTCTATAATGGGACAACAGAGCCTGTATGATAGCACATCTGTTTATTAACATGGTTTATGGACTATTTTAAGCCCACGGTAGAAACTGATGCCTCTGAAAATAGATTTGTTTTACAATATTACTGCTCATTGACAATGTACCTGGTCACACAAGAGCACTGATGGAGATGTACAATGAGATTAATGCTGTTTCCATGCCTACTAACACAGAATCCATTCTTCAGCCCATGGATTAAGGAATAATTTTGACTTTCAAGTATTATTACTTAAGAAATATATATTTTAAAGGCTATAGCTGCTATAAATAATGATTTCTCTGATGGATCTGGGCAAAATAAATTGAAAGCCTTCTGAGAGGATTTATAATTCTAGATACCATCACAAACAACTATGATGCCATAAAAAATGTGGGTGATTCACAGAAAGAGGTCAAAATGTCAACATTAACAGGCGTTTGGAAGAAGTTTGTTCCAACACTAACAGATTTTGAGATTTTCAAGACTTCAGTGAAGGAAAAAACTGTGGATGTGGTTAACATAGCAAGATAACTAGAATTAGAAGTGGAGCCTGAAGATATGACTGAATTGCTGCAATCTTGTGATAACATTCTAAAGGATGAGGAGTTGCTCTTGAAAGGATAAGCCAAGAAACTGGTTCTTGAGATGAAGCCGGCTTCTGGAGTAGATACTTTTAAGATTGCTGAAATGACAACACAGGATTTAAAATATTACATAAACTTCATTGATAAAGTAGCAGCAAGGACTGAGAAGATTGACTCAAATTTTCCAAGAAGTTCTACTGTGGGTAAAATGCTATTGAACAGCATAACTTGATACAGAGAAATTGTTCTTGAAAGGAAGAGTCGATTGATGCAACAGATTTTATTGTCTTATTTTAAGAAATTGCCACAGTTGCACCAACATTCAGCAACCACTACCCTGAACATTCAGCAGCCATCAACATCTAGGCAAGGCCCTCCACCAGCAAAAAGATGGTGATTGACTGAAGACTCAGATGGTGGTTAGCATTTTTTAGCAATAAAATATTTTTAGTAAAGTATACACATTGTTTTTTAGACATAATGCTATTGCACACTTAATAGACTACGATATAGTGTAAACAACTTTTACATGCACTGGGAAACCAAAAAAAAAAATCATCTGACTCTTTTTATTATAATAGTGGTTTATCGTCAAGGTCTGGAAACAAACCTGCAATCACTCCGAGGTTTGTCTGTACTTATTGAAGAAAGAATCACCTGCTCCTTTTTAATTCTACCTTCCCTTTTCTTACTCCCAAGTGGTAAAGAAACACCCTTCATATAATTGCAACTTATATTTTATTTTGTGAAAGCATGACATACTTCAGAATTATTGACTATTTGTTTATTTTAGTCATTATTTTATTTAGTTGCTATTATAAGTGTTTCTAAGCATTCTGGGTTTGGAAAATTTTGTAATTCACTATTTTATTCTCCTCTCTCTTCTTTCTTCTGAAATCTAATGTTAAAGAAAATAGACCTAAAAATAACTTACATTATTGTTTTGTTTATTTGTTAGGTCATCTGTTTCTTTTACTTAATAACATTTATGGGACTGAGTAAAACTTCTCAAAATTGCATATATAAACTTTCTTAGTACATTTCACTTCTCATTTGCTCTCTTCTTCATGAGAATTTCTCCCTTTTCTGTCTATCTTATTAGTACCTCTTTGTGACACCTAGAGCTTATCAATATGATCCGGATGTTATTTGTTTTAATAGTGCTAATTATATTTTTTAGATGTCTGTATTTTACTTTTAAATTTTTTGAAATTGTTGCTTTTCCCGCAATGTCTCTGTCCTTGGTATTATCATATATACGTTTCCATTTCATTCTGCTATCTCACTATCTTACCTTCCATTTTTTAAGCCTTGGATTATTTTTTAAACTGATGCAATGATGCTGTTTTTAACCTAAAGTTAAACATGTTTTTTAAAAATATATTTTGTATCTTTCAGCAGTTCTTACCTATCTTATTTAAATTCTTTACAAACAATTTCGTTGCTTTCCATTTTTTATTTATTTTTCTGCTTAGTTATTTTTCATTGATAGCAATATTATCAAGTTTCCCTGCAAGTATAGGTGTGTACAGAGGCTTTCTTTTGAAAATTTGATTGCACTAATTAGAGAACAAATCATTTAAAAGTACCAAATATATTTATTTATTAATTGTATAATTTTTAATAAGGTAAAATATCTTTTAAATAAGTATTGAGAAGTATTTAAGTGCCTTCATAGCACATTACTTTCTCTTTGTGAATTTCCTGCTCAGACTGCTCAAACTACTCAAGTATTTTCTAGGAAGTAATACTTCAGTACTTATATGTTTATTTCAGAATAAACCTAGTATAGAATTTTATTTGGGCACTTTAATCAAACAAGTTGTATGTCTAAAATATCTTATTTCATCTGTAATTTCTATAAAAATCCAGTGTATAAAAATAACATGGTAATTATACAATATATTTTAATTTGTAGCAGTTGGAATGTAGTTAAAAGAGTCAATCTTCTGATTTAAAATTTTTTTTCTTTATTGATTTTTAGAGAGAGAGGAAGGGAGAGGGGCAGAGAAATAGAAACATCAATGAGAAAGAACATCAATTGGCCGCGTCCTGCATGCCCCCCACTGGGGATTAGGCCCACATCCTGGGCATGTGCCTTGAATGGGAATCGAAGCAGCGACCTTTTGGTGCATGGGTCGACGCTCAACCACTGAGCCACACTGGCTGGGCAAATCTTCTCTTTTCTAACATTGGCCCAACATACAGATAATCACAGTGTAGGGCACTCTATTATGTTGTTGTCTGAGGATGAGTTTATAGTTTTAAACATATATATCAAAGCAAAGATCTAAATATTTTAATATCAATTAAAATGAGATCATATAAATCAAAGCCTTTATTACTACAGTAATAAATGATACTTTGGTTTAGTAACACACTCTGTTTTATGCATTTGGTAAATTCTCTTCTGCCCCACAGCCCTTCCCTTATTCACTTTATCATTGGCTAGGATAGAATGCCACCCTAGGAAAGCAGAAAAAATTATTCTGAATATAAAATCCATGTGCTTTCTAAATGTTACATCCTACAACTTTTGAGTTTCAATCCCTGAGGCAGTCTGAGTATAAATTATATTCCATAAAATACTGTGGACTTGCGAGAATGCATACTGAGGTAAGAGCCAGCTTTCTACCTTACCCTGACACCACGCTGGTTATTCTTCACCTCTCCTGATGCATTCTCCACCTGCTCTGTGTTTCAGAATCCTGCATAGCATAGACTGTCAGTGATCTCCTCTGACTTCTGGCAGAATATCAGCGTTGGGGAAGAGAGTATAGTCAGAGAGTACTCTCTTGCTGTCCATCACAAGTAGGCTGTGTTCCTTTTCTAATGTCCACAGGTCCTGTCTTGAATCAGCCATCTTTTCCATATAGTTACATGCTCCCATTTGCAAAATCTATTATCGCCTTTGCTCCTCTGACCCAGCACTGCTAATATTTAGCCATTGTTTCTAGTTCTGGAGAATAGCAACATCCTCTATTGGTTGAACCAACAGTCCTTTGGAAATAGTCTCTTTACCAAACTCTCCTTAATTGCTCTTCTTGGGTATGCCATCTTTTCCTGCCAGAACTTTAGTCCCAAATGATTTAAATATTTATAGACTGTTATTGGAGTATAGGAGAAGAGAACTGATCTGGATGTGAGTATATATTGAAGGACTTTACTGAAAAACTCCAGGCTCTTGTTTGTGCTGTGTCTAATTCCAGCACCCTGAAATTGGCCTTCAGTGTTTGTTAAATTTTCTGCAGGACAGTGAATGCTGATCGAGGCATGAAGCATGCTGATTAACAGTGCTGCTTGGTAGCCATAGGTCTATGGAATTTGGAGATGGTTTGTATCAACTACTCAGCATTTTTTTAGTTGTAACAGTGAGGTTGATCATATGCACCTGCTCTCTGTGAGATCTCTGGAGTGATTTGCCTTTGAGGTTGGTTCCATATGATATGCTTACATGATGAGAAGCTTCAGGTGAGTCCTTATTTTGGACTCTGGTTCTGAGGCAGTTTGTGCACATGCAATCCTAACCCAAGAGGAAAAGTGTATTTGATACAGCCCTACAAAGGAAGGACAATTGTACCTCACACATGACTTCTTGGACACCTTACTATCAGGCAGCCTTTATCTGTGATGCATATCTTTAATTTAGTGCTGTTGCTGTATTGTATTATTTTTCTGCAATAGTCTATACATGTGTAAATATTTTTACTTTGGGTTCTATGAGTATTTTTAGCCTCACTTTTTAACATGTAGCCTGAGCCATTGGCAAGCCTTCATGAATTTACTAGTATGGTATGGAGCATGGTTTAGAAGTGGTAGAATAGAGTAAGTAGTATAAGCTCTTTAGTCAGAGAGTCATGAGAAAGCTTTGTTAAGTTTTTATGTACCAGTATGTGAGTAATCTTCTGTTTTAAGTGTGCCCAAGAAAGGTATGGATATAGTGTTGACAACCACCATATCCAGGTCTAGAGAAGCCTTGTGATTGGAGAAGGAGGCTGACTCTGTGAGACTTGATGAGGATGGAGATGACCCAGCAGATCCAGTAGGGTGAAATGGTTGCAACCAAAAGACTTAAAAGTTCACCCTCCAAGTAGGTTATTGCCTATGCCCCAAATCATAGGACCTACTGTGAGGAGAGGAGACCTCTTTTGACTGGGGAGAACACATAATAGATTAAGATTTTCAATATTATTTGGGATAAGGTTTTTCTACCACATAATGTAATAAATCCTTACTTTATAAATTATGTTAATTAATAGAAAAGTAAAGTTCCGTTTGTAATATCTGAGGTTCTAGTCTGAAAATGATATCCATTTAAAATGTTGACTTTTTTCCCCAAGTCACACAGAAAACCTGTAAATTAACAACCTTAAGAGAATCTTATTTAGTAAACTGTGTTTATTGATTACATGGTAGGAAATGAATATTTAGAACAAAATGAAAAAAGGTCTGTTCAAAATAACATTATAATAGTATAATCACAAATAAATATATAATTTATTAGTTAATAAATCTTGTGAATTATGAATGTAAGAACATGGTCCTAGGTGTATGTGTGTGTATCTATCATCTATCTATCTATCTATCTATCTATCATCTATCTATCATCTATCTATCATCTATCTATCTATCTATCTATCTATCTATCTATCTATCTATCTATATCTATCTATCTATCTATCTATCTATCTATCTATCTATCATCTATTTTAATTTACTGTTATTGTTGTTGAAAGTATTACAGATGTTCCTCCTTTTTTCTCCCACTGACACCCGCCTCCTGGTCACCCACTCCCCTTCACTGAACTGTTTTCTGTGTCCATTGGCTATGCCTGTATGCATATAAATTCTTTGGTTTATCTCTCCCTTCCCTCTGAGGTTTATAGCAAGGTCAGGCCTAGTAGTGGAGGGATGGGGCAATGAACTTGTCTTTCTTGAAAAGACATTTGCATTAAAATGTGAAAGATCAAAAGGAGATAACTAAGCAAATGTGAAAATAGTAAGAGAGGGAGCAGATATGTGGAGGAAAAAAGCAGGATAAATGTTCAGTTAAAGAAAGGGTATTGCCAAATATCTCTGAAAAGAAATCCCCTTAATATGTCACCTGCAACTGAGAAGCTCTTCTCTGAGTGGTGTGTGTGTGTAAATGTGTTTCAAAAGCAACTGCAATAACAGAATTTATTAACAAGAGTGAAAGAAGGTTATTTTATTTTTAAGACTTTGACTTTAGCTAAAGATCATAAACTCAAGTTTCTCTATAGTCAAAACACATAAGTGAAATAATACTAGAAAATAGTAAACTAAAAAGATGTATGCTCATCTAGAGTGGTCAGTTACAAATACTGATAATAGTATTATCGAGTAATCATCCCAGAGTAAGGACCATACCAAGTGTTATGTGCTATTACTAACTGTGCCAAAAAAACACAGCCTTGCAAGGAGGCACATGATATTAACTCCTTTTTACTGATGAGGAATCTGAAAAATTCTAATAAAGTTACTTCTTTAATTTTCATCAGTTTGAAAATGTATTTATCTTCCACAGAGAAACCTCCAATATACATCTATCTACAGGTAGTTAGATAAAAGATACCTATGTTTATATTTATTGTGTTATGAAAACTCTCGTATAGGAACATTAATTTACTTTTACTAAATAGGGCAAGGAGGTGTTTTTTTCCTACCAGTGTGCAAATGGGGCCTCCTCTCTTTGTAAAAGAAGCCTGACTAATTCCTGTAGGCTGTCTTTATGGTCTCAACCAATGTGTCTCAAGGAAAATTGATTGATGGGCTCTGAATGGTCTAATCTAATCCTGATACACCCACTCCCTTTGCCAGTAACTGACTTACAAAAGGGCAAGCCTAAGCAAATTTGGTTTACTTAACCTGAGAACAATTTAATACATGCTTCCTGGAAAGAAGTTTACTTACTATTAAAATACAGCCTGAGGAGGACAGACTTCCTTGCTTCCATCTGTGAGTGAGGAAGCACAGCCCAGGGACACTGCAGCTAAGAGGGTCCAGGCTCAGGTTGCAGCACGCAGGGTGGCGCAGAGCAAACCTGGGAATTCACTGTATTCTGTGAGCAAAACCATGTGTCTTGAATCAATCATCCACCTGCCTTTTCTTTAGGATGTAGGTTCTGTAAACTAGTGAGTGTGTGAGTGTTTGTGTGTGTGTCTGTGTTTAGCCAGCTTAAGTTCCATGTTAATTTTATCTATTTAACTAATTTATTATTAATATATTCAGCTTCAAATGATAAAGCAGTGGTGTTTTGAGGAGAGTTTTCCAAGCACACAGGAAAGGAAGGGGGGGGGGGAGCGTTGGAAGCTAAAAGAATGGAAATGAAAGGAAAGCCTGACAAATGGCCAGGACCAGAGAAATTTCAATAAACAGAAGTAAAAAATAGGTTGGAGGTGGTTTAAAATTTTGAAAAAAAGTGTTCTATTCCAATAGATTGCTTGTTAGTGAAACATTAGTAAAATTAATATATTTATAAATGTAAATATACATATGTTTAAATAATTATCTAGATTTTCTGACATGGACTTTGGTGAGAAAAATAAGAAAACAAAAAGAATAAAATCTGAAGAGTCATAGTAGGCATGACAATAAAAAGGGAAATATGTATAAAATCCTATAAATAAACAGCACAAAATACTTTATGAAGCTGCATATATCTATATATCCAAGGATACATTTCAAATATGTACATTTAGGGAGAGAAGAAAATGGTACCAGATATCACAGGTAATGTGGGGAAAAATTAAATCATGTGAATTTCCATGATGAATTAAACATAATAGTAAAAAAAGTATAACCTATCAGTCTTTATCAGCTAAAGTAGTTAATATACATATAGATATAGGTATAGGCAAGTATGCAGAACAAAAAAAATCATACAATTAATAAACCTGGATTAAGTTTTTGTTTTCCAAATTCAGTGTTGAATGCAGACAATATGCTCCTTCTGCTAGAAACAAACTGAAATCAAAATGTTGTGACTATCAATGAGGCATGAGTGGGAAAATTCCAGGTTCTCAAGAAAGCTGGTCACGATAAGACAGAATCAGAGACACCATCATGAATTCTTCCACCCTCCTACAACAGAAATGCAAAAGGAATTAATAACAATATTTGTTTAAGATTGGTTGACTGTGTTTTGTGGATTTATTACTGGACTCTCTATTCTGTTTCATAGATCTCTCTGTCAGTTTTTATGCCAGCACCATTCTGTTTTGATTAGTGTAGCTTTGTAATATAGTTTGAGCTTAGAAAGTGTGATGCCTTCAGCTTTCTTCAATTTCTGAAGATTGCTTTGGCTATCCAGAACCATTTTTTTTGTTGTTGTTCCATATAAATTTTAAGATTATTTTTTCTACTTCTGAGAATAATGCCATTGAAATTTTGATAGTGATTGTTAAGAATCTATAGATTACTTTGAATAATATGGGTAATTTCAAATAATTTGTCTTTGAGTATGCAGATTATGTCTTCTCCTTGATCAAGTCTGCTGTTGATATCCTGCATTGCATTTTTATTTCATTTATTGTATTCTTCAACTCCATAATTTCTGTTTTTTTTTATGATTTTAGTTATATTTCTTTTAACCATTATAAATGACTATGTCTATCCTTCTTTAAAATAGAATTAGCTTGGTCTTCTTAGGTTTATCCAAATTAATTATGCATGTTTAATGCATTACTATACTCCCAATTAAAATTGTCCTTTTGAAAAAGTTTTCAATTTTCTTAAACTACAAGTAAGATCATGTTTATAAAGAAGATTCATTTGGTTCAGATGCATATGTGTATTAATTCCCTTCCATAAGAAATATGGCAACATTTGCCTTTTCAAAGTAAAGTTTATTCTCTGAATTTAACAAGACATTATCAAATATACATAGATCTTTCTCTTTTTTCTAAAAATGAAACGATGGCAGACGAAGTATTTAGTCATTTAATCTACAGAAAGGAAAGATGTGAATTCCATCTAGAGGAGACTGCATTTTTGGAGAGCAATAAACACATAAAACTAATAATTACCATGTAGTGATATGTTAGACAGGTAAAAATGCTGAGAGATCATATAAGAGGCAGCAGTAAATAAACATGCTCCATATATTTACACATCCTTTCATAGATTTAATTTCTTGCCAAGTCTAATTTTTTCTTAGTGTTGGAGCTGTAATCATAAAAACAAATTATTCCCAGTGTCCAAACAGTTTTACTCATAACAACACTCAATAGGCCATAATTTTACAATGAAGAACTGGGTTATTATTTTACTATAACCGTAACAT
This sequence comes from Tadarida brasiliensis, assembly GCA_030848825.1. NCBI lineage: Eukaryota > Metazoa > Chordata > Mammalia > Chiroptera > Molossidae > Tadarida > Tadarida brasiliensis. The sequence continues at coordinate 33,251,604 of CM061260.1, forward strand.
AAAGTATATATAAAAGCAGGTTATCTATTATAGAATGTATAATTTTTGTCAATTATAATATGCAGTCATCAACTTTAGCACCTTCAGAAGGAAGGGAAAGGAGTAAGGATGAGGTGGTGGTGGTGATGTGGTGTTATTATATCTTACAACAAACACAAATCCTAAATATATGCTATTGGAAAGCAAAAGTATGCTTTGTCCATCACTGGCGTAGCTTCATCAGATGTTTTATGGTTGGCCATGGTGTAATGGAAACTTTAAAATAAATAGAGCTAAAATATTTAATTGTTTTGGAAGTATATCAATGTTGCTTTGTATAACTTGAAATGCAATAGTATAGATAGCCCTCATATCAAAGACATGAGTATATGTACACGCCTCTTTTAGTTCTACTTTATTTAGTAAAACAAGATGATTTCATATTGTATATCTTTCTGAGAAGTGTGTGTGTGTGTGTGTGTGTGTGTGTGTGAGAGAGAGAGAGAGAGAAAGACAGAGGGAAAGAGAAGAAGAGAGAGAGAAGTAAATTTTTAAAAAATGATTAAAGAAAAGAAGAAATTGTAGAGAATGTATTCAAAGTATATCAGTAGAAAATAGTATATATTATTAACATAAAAATACTGTTGTTTTTACCTGAAATGTATATTTTGAGGGAAATTTTATAACATACTATTCCCAGAGTGATAGTAATCAAAACATAGAGTATACTTACATTTAAAAACTACTTGAATTTTTAGAACTTTTTCTAAAATAATCATTTTCTAAGAACTCCTTTTGTGCTTTCAGAAGAGAGTCAGCATTCACACTCTCACTTTCAGTTCCTCAGAAGCATAAATCCTTCCAAATGCACAGAGATCCTAAAAACAGTCTCCGGACAGTAAGGATTAATCAGACTTTGCTCATGTTATCAGTTATTTATATACCATTTCCCCCAACTGAGCATCCCTCCCACCATAATGACCTGAATGCATGCGGTGCTCAGCTGCCGAAGCAATGCTTACAAGCTGATTTTATTGCTTTAGACACATTGAACAACAGAAGAGCCCATCAGCACAGAAACGTTAGGATGCCAGAGTGTGTTCCAGTCATTTGCAATAGGAAATCACTCTGCAATATGAGTATATATCAAACCTTGTGTCTTCTTCTTTTTTTTGAAGAACTCTATATAACTCCCAATAAACTATATTGTAGCAACAGTGATAAATTCAGTCTTGTAACAAATTGCAAATGGTATCTTAATTTGGTATTTAAGTTAAATGATCACCACTCCCTACTAATGATTTTGTAGTTTATTTCTTTACATTCTTGGCACTCCTGAAATTTGGAGGCATATTGAATTATCTTCTATTAACTAAGAAAAATAACCTTTATATTTGTGATACAGAATAATACTTTTTTGGGGTTAGGTCCCAGACCATAAATAGAGTATTCCCATTCTTATAACATAGTAATTGAATTTGTGTTTCCTAGGAGTCATTGAATTAGACATTTATATCTTATTTATCTGTCCTTGAAAAATAAAAGGGCTTTTACACACACATGTGTATGTAATATATTCATTCCCCAAGTCAAAGTAAAGATGAAATGAGTGTCTATAGTTTGCAGATTTGTGTCTAAAGCTTTTTCCCATTAGACTTTTACACATGACAGTTTATAATCATGATGGTTGATGGTTTTATATGGTGATATCCTTCTTACGCAGAGTACAACGTATGCTAAATGCCATATCATACTAGTAAGCTGACAGAATTAAAAATTGTCATAAAAAGTATAACTCTAAGCACTTATTTTGATATCATAATTTATTTTCTTGCAACGTAAAATCTTAGATTGGTAAAAATTACTAAAACGCTATTCATCGTCACAGCTTTATTGTGGAAAATAACACTAGAATAAAATGTTTGTTATTTTAAATAAAGTAAAATGCCTATTGTATTTAATTTTATGTTGATGACTTTGGCAAGAATCAAAGCTTTCAAATATTTGACATAGCCTTTGCAACATGAATAAATCAAAAGTAACTTTTGAAAATGCCACCATTCTTCCATTTCTGTATCCTGCCATGATAGTAAACATACCTATATCTTTAATTCATGAAATTTGTAATTTTCATAGATATTTCTTAAGATAATGATATTGAAGTTGTCTATGTGCACCAACTTGATTAATTTACCAATACAAACGTGAATAGAGTCTTCTATCTTAACTATTTAACAGTAATATGCAAGAAATAACTGATAGAAGTAAATACAGGTCAAAATGTGAACATCATTCATTCATAGGGTCACCTGGAATCAGAGCAACTTAATGGCACATAACATAAAACATAAGGCTTATGTTCTTAATAAGGAGGGCAACTTAAATAAACTAACAAGGAGGGCAGCTCAAATAAGCACATTATGCATAAATATTAGTGTTTGTTAAGTATGTGAGACATACCTAAATTATGAAAAACCCTGTGGTATGAATTGAGATGTCGGAGCATTTAGCAGTGTTCATTGTTTATAATATATGCTAACTACTGTGTTCTTACTGAATTAATGGTAAATTATAAAGTGATGTTTAGAAAACAGAGAAAATAGTAGATGAATACATTTGAGGGTTCGATGGACTGTTGAACCAGTTAAAATGTTGGAATTTTTGATAGCTAAATAAATAATTAAATATTAAAGATCGTTTTGAATTAAACTCATTTTAAAATAATTCAAAACAATTTAGAGTAAAATGATATTTGGAAATAGGCCTTTAGGTAATACAGTTGTACTATATGCAGAGATGGAGCTGGCGGCAAGATTTAGGGCATGAATGTGGCATGTCTGGCAATGTGGATTATGGGTAGAGGGTGCAGAAATCAGTACGATTAAAGACCCAAAGAATAAAACTGATGGTGAACTCCAATGTACAACTGATTTTCACATTCAGTTCAGAAAATAATGTGACCACATGTGGATGCTAGTTTATTGAATATTCTCTCACTAAGATCTTCTATTCTGTTGACCAGGACTCTTGGGTATTTTCTTTTAACGATCTTGGAGATCCAGAAGAAGGACCTTGAATGGTCTATCATTGTGGAAAATATAAGCTGTTAATTGGGTTAGTAGCAGAGTAGCTATGAACGAACAGAAGCAGAGGCGTGGATACATGGAACAGACTGCCAGCTTTCAGAGGGAAGGTGGGAGAGGGGACTGGATTAAAGAAGGTGAAGGGATTAGCTAAAAAACATACACATAACACACAGACACAGACAACATGTGGTCATGGTCAGCGGGAAAGGGGAGGGGGTGAGGGTAGGGGGAGGTGGGCAAAGGGAGGAAAAATAGGAATATCTTTAATAGTGAAAAGAATAAAAATAAAGTAAAACAAAAAAGGGAGTTTAATGATTATGCCTAGAGAAAGAAATGACCTTATGCAACCCTTAATGGGAAAAATTGGTGAAACAACTATATGTAATCTGTACGAAGTATAAAATGGAGATATTCCCTTATGGAAACATTAATGCATGCATGCTATTTTGCCATGAGCATTTGGTGAGTGATAGGTAAAAGAGATAGAATGGAGTTACGCAACATATTCAATTCATCAAAAGAGGTCAGAAAAGGAGGAAAGGGAAACAAAAGCATATGGAACAAATGATAAAGCAGATATCAAAATGGCAGACCTAAACTGAGACATGTAAATAGCATATACATGACAACATTAAGTACAAGTTTTTCAGACACCCCAATAAAGGTAAGAGATTGTCAGATTGGAGCAAAAAGCAGGGTGCAACTCTACACTACCTACTAGAAACCCTCTTTAAGTATAAGAACACAATAGACGAAAAGTGAAAGGATGCAAATGATATACCATGCTCACATTAATTAAATTAAACAGTTGGAGTGACTATATTAATATTAAACAAAGTAGATATCAGATAAAATAATAATAAAAGCAATGAATAAGGTTCTTTTATAATAATAAAATGTTCTATTTATCCAAAATGATATTGCTGAATTATATATATATGCAAATGCATACTTTCCATTATATATAAATTCAAATATAATTTCAAAATCGATAGCAGACATAAGTCTATACCTAAAAGCATATAACTTTAACAATAATATGAGAAAATATCTATTACATTAAGTGACAAAGACTTCTGAGCCACAGCATCAAAAGCATAATCTATAATAAAAAATTATAAATTGGATACTATTGAAAGATGCTTTTGATTTTAAGTGATGTTAAGTGTCTGAAAAGACTAAGAATATTTATAGAATTATAGGAGATATTTCCAAATCATATATCTGATAAAGGACTTTATCCATAATATACAAAATTTCTGGAAAATCAATAAAAAGCCAAAAACTCAGTAAAAAATTAGAAAAGCATTTGGTATTTAGATCAAATGACAATTAGATGACAAAGAAGCATGTGCAAAGATACTAAAAAAATTATTAAGAAAATTAAAAATAAAACCAAATAAGATATATCAATATACCTATTAGAACACCTAAAATTAAAGTGGATTTATCATACTAAGTACTGTTTAAGACATGACGAAACTGAAATATTCATGCAATGGTGATAGCAAATGTAAAAGTACACACTTTGGAAAACAGTTTGCAGTTTCTTAAAAAATAATTTATTGTCCACACAATAACCTGCACATGTAAGCAGCTTTATTCATAATTGTCCAAATTTGGAAGCAACCAAGATATACTTCAGTAGGTGAATAGAGAAATAAACTGTGGAACAGTCATACAAAGGGATATTATTCAGCACTAAAAAGAAATGAGCTATCAAGCTATGTACATACATGAAAGGAACTTAAGATACCTATATACTAAATAAAATAATCCGGTTTGAAAAGTCTATATACTGTGTAATTTCAACTATATAACATTCTAGAAAAGGCAGTTCTGTGGAGACAGTAAAGAGATCAGTGGTTACCCACTATTAAGGGAAAGGGAAGGGTGAACAGGTGAGCACAGAGGATTTGGGGGATAGTAAAAACACACTGTATGATACCATAATGGTGATACATGTGATACATTTGTCCAAACCCACAGAATATGCAATGTCAAGAGTAAATCCTAATGTAAACTAGACTTTTGGTGATAATGATGTGTCAATATAATAGATTCATCAATTGTAAAAAGTGTACCTCTCTGGTGGGGAATGTTGACAACATAGCAGGCTATGCTTCCTGGGAGAGAGAGAGCATATGGAGAATCTCTATATATTCTGCTAAATTTTCCTATAAATCCAAAAATGAAAAAATAACCTAGCATATTTTCCCATATAAAAATAAATAAAGCACAACTGAAAAAAAGTCAATGTTTGTGGTAAAATAGATCACCAATCATCTTTCTTCATGAAAAGTACAACTTTGAGAAATGTTTCCCTGAAACCATAAAAGAGAGACCAATAGTCCACAAAAACTTTCAAATCACCAGTTTACACAGGCCATTCACTCAGTATGAAAAAACAGTTATCAAAATACCAGACAAACTAGGTTCTGTGTAATTACTGTCTTGACAATACTCTGGTCTTCTTTTATCTTATACTTCATAAAGCAGTGCAAACATGTTAACGTTTGTATCCACTTATCCATGTGAGGGTGAATTCTTGAAAATGACGTCAAAACAAAGAAAAACTGTGGGTATTGAATCTAATATTCAGTCTGTTCTTCCTTTTTTCAGTCAAAATTTCAAAAATTATGATATTTAATATAAGAGGATTTCATTCATTAACCAGAAAACAGAAAAAAATCTTTTCCAAAGATATTTAGGACATTTGTTTGGTACTAAAACATATATAGACACACTATGGAGCAGAATGTAAATCATCTATTTGTAATGAACCCTCGAGGTTTACTTCTGAGAATTTTAGGAATATTATAGTGGAAAATGCCCTTAAGAATAAGCCTTTCTCAAAGACACCTTTAGAAAACTTGGTCAATTAGAGGCGAAAGTAGGAATGTGTAACTTAAAATGCCAGACTAGAAGGAGACCGGTGAGGTTGGATAAAGTGGGCCATACCTGAAGCAGGAAGTAAAAGTTCTGGCCTGCAATAGAAGAGGAGACTTCTCTCTCCAAGTTGATATTTCTGCTGGCATGGACCTGGCAGACCATCATGCCCACCTCACTTTTGAGGTGGGGTAACACAATTTGATTCAGTTTTGTGACTTGTGTAGAGGACTGGATTGGAAATTGTCCTGATTTTGCTTAACCCTGGGCAGGTCACTTACTCTTCCCAGATAATGAGGTCTTATGGTTATCATTTTGTATAATGGGGGATTTGGGAACGATGATCACGAAGAATCATTCTTGCTCTAAATTGTACGATCCCTTTGTCTTATCTTTTTTCGGTGACGTTTCCCTTACTCATCTGAATCGTAACAGATGATCAGTCTTGTGAAAGTATTCCAGGTGTAATGCTGATTCTTCATTTTCAATCTAAGATTAAAAAACAACTAGACACTAAACAAAAAAACAAAAATCTATCACACACCTACTATAAGACCAAGCCATTCCATTTCTAGGTATTTATTATAAATAAATACATATCTATACAAAGACTTTTTTCACTAATGTTTATGGAAGCTTCTTTTTCTGTATTAGCCCCAAACTGGAAACAAACCAAATGTCTATATATAGGTGAATGGATAAATAAATTGTAGCAAATCTGACAAGTGAATACTATTTAGCAATATAAAGAAATAAGCTTTTAATTCAGTAACATGGATGAACCTCAAAATAATTATGCTGAGTGAAAGAATACAGATGGAAATAATTCATGCATATTATGGAATTCAATTTATATAAAATCTTATAAATATAAAACTACTATACATTAACAAAAAGCAGACCACTGCTTACATGAGGTAAAACATGGAAAGAGGTAGAAGGAAGGATTTAAAAAGTGCATGAGGAAAATTTAGGGGTAATAAATATGTTTATTTTCTTGACTGAGGTGGCAGTTCACATGTATACAAGTATGTCAATATTTTTCAAAATTTATACTTTTTGCATGTGAAATGTATAGTATGCTTGTTTTACCTCAATAAAGCTGTTACAACGTAAGTGTAGTTTATTCCAGAAGAAGGAAATCTGAGGCAATTTATTACAACAAATACATTTCTGAGGGTAGATTTGAACTATTGGCTAAGGCGTGGCATAAAGATGGGTCATTTAAATTTGGTGAATCAGTGATACTCTTAAATAATAAATTGCAATGAGAAGATATAGAAATCATGAAATGTGTTACTGGCAAAACTTATAGTCAATAATTCAACATAATTCATAGTCCCAAATTTTTGTTAGTATACATAGTATGCATGTGAACTTAATTTATAACAGGGCGATTTACAAATTAATGGAGAAAAGAATGATTATCCAATAAATAATCAGATAAAATGCTAGCATTTGGAGAAATCAATCAATATAGATGCTCAGATCACATAACCTCACATTTCATGTAATTAAAATATAATAAATAACAAAAAACTGTAAAATTAGAAGAAATAACTTTTATCAAATATATGGAGTGGAGTCATTATAAATTATTGAAGAAAAGAGAAAGACTAAAAATCAATTCTTCTTACTACATGGTAATGAAGAACTAGTCATCGAAAATTAAATATCTAAAATAAAAAGGCAAATAATAAAACAGAAAATACATTTGTAATTAGTGATTCAAAAGAATACTTCAGTGAATTTGCGTGTCTTTTTGTGTGAGACTTACCCAATGATCCAAGCTTCAGAGTGAGGACATGAGAGCAGTTCATCTCCAAGGCCATAAATACCAATTAATGGATGAACACAGTTCCTCAACCGAGCCACTGAATCATTATCAGAAAGTGTGCTGGGATCATTTTCTCAGAAATGGTATGAGTTTGATGGACTAACTCACTGTGGATTGTGGAATCCAGACCTGTCCAGGGCCATCGTCACTACCACAAAGAGAGAGTCTGGTCGAAATTAATAAAATAAAAAATGCTGGAGTTTAAAGATAGAATGGGGGATTCTTAAAATATTGCTTGGCCCGGCCGGTGTGGCTCAGTAGTTGAGCATTAACACATGAACCAAGACGTCGCCGGTTCGATTCCCGGTCAGGGCATATACCCAGGTTGTGGGTCAAATCCCCAGTGAGGGGCATGCAGGAGGTGGCCAATGGATGTTCTCACTCATTGATATTTCTATCTCTCTCTCTCCCTTCCCCTCTCTCTAAAATCAGTAAAGAAAAAATATTTTAAAAATATTGCTTGAACACTTGAATATAGCTGTCTTGAACCTTCAGTGAATTAACTTTTAACTTCAGCTCAAGGAATTTTTTTTTTTCTAATTGAATTTATTGGAGTTACATTGGTTAATAAAAGTATACAGGTTTCGAGTATACAATTCTACAATAAATCATCTGTATATTGTATTGTGTGTTCACCACCCCAAGTCAAGTCTCCTTCCATCACCATTTATCCCCCCTTTACCTTCTCCTACCTCCCCCCACCCTCCTTGCCTCTGCCAATCATCATACAGCTGTCTGTGTCCATGATTCTTTCTTTCTTTTTCTTTGTTTAATCCCTTCACCCTTTTCACCCAGCCCCATGCCCCTCCACTCTGACAGCTGTCAAGAAAGTTTTGTCATTTGAAAATAAAAATCCTGAATAATCCCAATATTATATTTTTAAAATGAAGACCTCTTACAGTTGAGAGAAAACCCTCTTAATGAACAAATGATGAACAGATAACACATGCACATTCACATAAACACACACCTCTATTTATGAAACATTTAGAAAACTTGATATTTATTTGTAATTAAAGCTAGACAACTACATGAAAACTTACTGATTAAAATGACATTTATCTCCATCATGATTCCTTGAAAGGGAAAGCTAATCTCTGCTTCCACTGGGGCAGCTGGAAGGCTGCCTGCTGGTGTCATCTGATGGCTTGCTCCCTCACATGTCTGGGCCTTTACTAGGAAGCTGCAATTAGCAGGACTTTCCTCTCCATCCCTACATAGTCTCTACTGTGTCTTTTCAACATGGAATCTTTAAGGTGGCAAGATTCATTACATATTGGTTCATCTATCCTAAGGTGAAACACGCATTGGCTTTTATGGCTTAGAACTCAGAAGTAATGCAGGGGCACTTCTGCGACATTCTGTTCATCATCACAGTTTCAAAGACCCTAGCAAGTTCAGGAGAGACAAAATATACTCTATCTCTCAGTAGAGTGGCAAGCTTCTGAAATATCAAGTGAGACTAAAAATGCACTTATAGCCATTTTTTGAAAATATTGTGTACCACAAGTGAGGCAGGGCTAGAAGCTTTCACTAGAAAATCCTCCCAGAGATTATCAGTGACAACTGTTTTAAGCTTCTCTCCTCCCAAAACATTTTGATATATTTCCTGTAAGACACTGTCTTATCACTATATGAATGAGATTGAGATTATAGTTATTTTGCATATATTTGTCTCTTCAGAGAGTCTCTATGTTTCTCTAAGGTAGAGAACACATCTCATTCATTTATATGTGTATATATGAGACAATGGTCAGTGATATATATATACACATATATATGTGTGTGTGTATATATATATACATATACATATATACATATATATGTGTGTGTGTGTGTGTGTGTATATAACACACACACACACACACACACACACACATATATATATTTTTGTCTCTTTGTCTCCCTTGAACCTGCTAGGGACTTTGAAACTGCCATGATGAATAGAATGTAGCAGAAGTGGTACTGAAAAAATTTATATATCTGATACTGTCATATATATATTATATATATATGAAAGAGACAGAGAGAGAGAGAGAGAGTCAGATATATATCTGTCACATGGTAGGTACTCAGTAAATGTACATTGAAATGGATTGGCTGTAAATGAACTGTATAATACTACTAGCACTGTTGTGCTTATTAAATCTGCAAAAAGTACAAAGGGTGGGAGATTGGTAGAATTAGTATGCTTTTCTAGGTCCTCCAGGAAGCAAAAACAGAGAGAGAATTGAACATAAACAGGATTTATTGACTATAATGCCTAGAAAATTTGAAGGGGAGAAGAATGAGGGGTTTCCAAGGAAAGCTTTCAATGCATATCTGGCATCTGTGAAAGAAGAAAGGGAAGGAAGGGAGAGTGGATAGTATAGTAAGAAACACTTCAGATTACAGTTATAGTACCTCTAGTACTTCTGCCAAGCTCGGTATTGGCTGAGGCAGCCAGAGAGAATATGGCCTCAGTGCCATAACGAATTCAGAAGGAATAGAAGCTGGAGGCTGTTGTGTGTAGTTCTCAGAGCAGTTTTTCACTTGAAGAAAAATATGAGTAGCACACTTCAGCAGCCTGCATAGCTGACTTCTGATGCCCCTTGAGCTGGACCAATTTACTCTATATTCTTTTTTGGTGAATTATTTCTTCAGATTTTCTGTTTGCCTCTCTTCTGAGGAGAAACTTAGAAGAGGTATTAATTGGACAAATTACAGCTTATACCTGTAGCTCAACAGGCTAAAGCTATTTTCATTATACCCCCAACTTAGAGAAGAGCCCTTTCTTGTTATTGAACCCACTGAAACCAGGCAGACAGCATGTCACAGGGCACAGGTGCCGTTGCAGTATTCCTACCGCAAAATGTATTACCGCCAAAGTGTAAAGGGGCTTATCACACATTATAGCTCCTTTGTAGTAGGGTATGCAAAATGCAGGACAGTCAGTTTTACTTTGGAGGGGATTTATTTCATTCTGTCTAATGGACCCTTAAACAGTTTACAGAGTTTGCAGATCCTTCAAGCTTCCAAAGGTTTATCTGCCATTCTCTGAAGTGCATGTAACTTAACAAAACCCCCAGTAGGCTAGCCAACTCATGCTATCTAATTTGATCAACACTATGCCATTAATATAATGGATCAGGATAATATTCCATGGGATTGTCCACTAGTCTAGAGAACTTGTTTTATTTATTTTTTTTCCTTTATTGATTTTTAGAGAGAGAGGAAGGGAGAGGGAGAGAGAGATAGAAACATCGATGAAAGAGAACATCCATTGGCCACCTCCTGCACACCCCCACAGGGGATTTGGCCGACAACATGGGCATGTGTCTAGACCGGGAATTGAACCAGAGACCTCTTGTTGTGTGGGCCTACGCTCAGCCACTGAGCCACACCAGTCAGGCTAGAGAATTTGGATGAAAGGAGATTTAACATAGGCCTGGGGAAAACCTTTAAAATGAGTATTGTTGTGTGATCTAAGTGGATGTGAAATTATTTGAATCTTCTTTCCTGATTTGGATAAAAATAATAAATGTATTTGCCACATCAACAGTTGTATTTTATGCATCTGAGGACTTATTGGTCTATAGCAACAATAAATATGACCATTGTAACAACTGAAATAGTGGCTGCAGCTTGTTTGATTTTTAGTGGTCACCAAGATCCATCAGATTTGGGCAGAGGACCTACTGGAGAATTGAACGGAGTTATAATAAGGACCACCAACTTTGAATCCTTTAGAACTTCAAGAATTGCTCCATTTTTTACCATTTCTTAGTCTCTGTCCCCATCCCCTCATGACATTCTTTGTAGTTTTGATTTACTCTCTTGGCTGATTGGACAATTTCAGAGATTTTCATTTAGTCTTTCCCTCTATTATAGCTCAACTTTTAGGTGAAAGACCCAGTGTAGCTGTTATTCACACTGCTAAGGATGCCAGTTCCAAGCATACACTCATGGATGGGGGAAATAACCATGGAAATTCAGCTAATGGTTTATTTGATACTTGCCTTTGCATACCTCCACTCCAATATGGGGCCTAGATTGTGCTTCCTATTTCTAGGCAAACATATCAGTTATGACCATCTATATAATAGTGCTCAAGTGACTGGGTGTTTCCCTTCAAATGTTATACAATCATCTGAGTAAATATCCATAGACTCTTTGGGGGAAGAGCTGGAGAAACACATCTCTAGTACATACCTGCTTAAGTCAATGGTTTCTAGATCTGAAACTGGTTCATATCTGGAAACTCAGAAAGGAATCATACGTTTTTATTGAGGAAACCACCTTTAGATCCCTGCTCTTCCATTTATGATTTCTTCTGGTTATAGATAGCAAACAACATCTTCATTTGCTGTCAATTTTGCCCCAGCAATGCCATGTTCTATTGACTAACTCATTAACTCCCTCTTAGTACATCCCCCTTTGGCATTCTCTGACCTTGTTGATCTCTTGTGACACTCTGGCTTCAGGTGGTTATGCAACAAAATCTGGTCTCTATTACACCAGGGACCCATTACCTCCTTTCTATTAGCAAACAAGTTATGTGACTATCTCCTGTACCATTAGCTCCAGACTGTGGAGGAGAGCCTTCTTTTAGTGATGCTCATGTTCCCCTCACCACTGCCTAAAGATAAATCTTCTGGGCAGTCCCATGGAACAATTTCTTTTATGTGCCTTTCAGCCTCACATTATATAATCATTTTATGAACATGTCCCTGAGCCTTTTTATTCCTTAATTTACCATCAGCCAAGGTAACTCAGGCACTTTAACCTCACCCAGTATGAGCCATCACTTTCTCCAGATTTTAAAGACGCACTGTAGCAGTTAATGTGCATAATCTCCAGGGTTCTTGCCAGGAAGTTAAATCTTGTGTTTCATAAAAGTATCCCCAAACAAATGAATTCTTGCTTATTTAGTTTATAATTCAGATCTCCAGATCCTTAGAAATGCAGCAGCAGAGACCAAGTGGTGCTGCTTAACCACTGTAAAACTCAGCAAGGTCAGAGGAGTAGCCAAGGGGACCTTACTGACAGAAAGTTGATGAATTAGTTAATAAACCATGGCATGGTGTTGCTAGGGTCAAAATCCAATATCAGGGGTACTCCCTTGGATCCTGCTGTTACATGCTAGCTAATTTTTGCAGCTCCTTTGGGTTGTAATCTCTTTCCATCTTTAGCATATTGCCAGCCTGGTTAAGTGAGATTTAACTATAATTAGCCTAGGCTATCTCCTGAGGGTGATACTAACAGGCGTTAGTTTGCAGGGTCTCCCCAAACAAGAAAAGGGTCTAGTTCTCAATAAATTAGATGGGCCATCTCTGCAGGCTCCAGGAATTCAGAGATATCTGAGAAGCCCCAGTGATCAGGAGAACTCACCTAAATGTCTTCATTTCTTATTTGCTTGTGTTAGGTAAGAGACTTTCTTTGGCTAGGAATTTAGTTCTCTCTGGATCTCTACAGAGACTATTAAAATCTGAGTAAAACATCTCCATAGATACTATATTAGATTATATTATAATAGAAGATTTTAGTCTTGATTCAGGTGCATTAATCTTCAGAAACTAATATCATTTACCGTTAAAGTTCACATATTCACAAAAGTTGTACTGACCCAAGTTTCTAGGGTTTATGCAAAAAATCAGAATTGTTAAGCACTGGTAAATTTAAATTCTCAAAGTATTTGCTCCAGTAGAATATTTTTTCTTCTCCCCAAAGAAGACTATAATTCTCCAAGACATATTTTTAATATAACTAGTGACCTTTGGTTGAAGGAAAAATAGAATTTAGACTATAAATTTAATTCTTCAGAAGAGTTTCTAAAGCCAGATTAATAGATGAAATGAAATAATACCTTTATGTTTGCAGGTATTTTAAATAATGGTTTGTTTTCATCCTTCAGTGACATGTTTAATTTACTGAAAATATCTCTCTATAAATTAATTTAAAAAAATTTAAAAAAAAAAAAAAAGCCTGGCCAATGTGGCTCAGTGGTTGAGCATCGACCCATGCACCATGAGGTGTCTGGTTTGATTCCTGGTCAGGGCACATGCCCAGGTTGTGTGCCTGATTCCCAGTGAGGGACATGCAGGAGGATGTTTCTATCTCTCTCTCCCCTCCTCTAGCTCTAAAAATTAATAAAGAAAAATAATTTTTTTTTAAAAAAAGAAAATAATTTATATGAACTGGTTAATCACTGCTTGGTAGAAGTTAGGAGTACCTTGAGAATTGAAACTTGAAATGCCTACTGATATTTTGTACACCAAACTTTTTGAGAGATCAAATTTTCTGTAATAGTCTTTCTTTGTCATAAAATAAATTGCCTTTTATTAGAGAAGTTCCTGTTTATTTATTCATTAATTATATATAATACTGATTGAGAAAATATATAAATTATTAATATAGTTAGATGACATTTTCATGTTGAAAACAGAATTTGGTTTACCATTGGATTGTTCAGCTAATATCAATCTCTGATTAAAAATACACTATCATAAGGAATAACAAGTTTTGTCATGAAAATTTCAAATGCACGTGAGATTACTTTTTGGAAATTTCAAAATTATTTGAAGACTCTCCCATTTACAAGTGAATTTGTAATATATATATATATATATATATATATATATATATTTTTTCCTCTTTCTCTTCATGCAAAAGTTTCAAAGTTGATGGCAGCTAACTATAACAGTGATAAAAAATAAAATGGTAAAACAAAAATCAGAAAATCATAGTCAAAGAAGAAAATAGCAAATGCACCTAGTATGCATCTAAATGTCCTTTTTATACATGATCTTTAAATATGTCTTAGCATTTTTTAGACAAAAGACACAATAAGAAAAGCAATTATTTAGTTCTCATTGTTGGAAAAGATGAGGAATACTAGTTATTTAGGAAAAAAGCTGTCTCACTAAAATTCTAAAAGATATTTCTCATCTGTAGTATTACAAAAAGGAAGAATTATATAAGAATATGATATATCTTTAATATATTCAGAAAATTTAAGTAATTTTCACTTACTATTTTTGGTCTTCTAGCAATATTAGATAAATGTTGAGAGGATGGCAACAATATGTAAATACATAAGATATGCCTTTTGTTAACCTTTGTTGATGTATTGTTGGAATTTAAACTCGAGCAGTGAAAAACTTTTAATATCATAAATACCAGTTACATAATTTGTATTAAATGAAAAACTCAGAGTACTATACAGATTTATTTATTTCAAGACACATAGATAGACAAGGATAGAAGATAATGACTGTGAGGAGGACACATATAACTTTTCACTGTTCATTTGGTTTCACTGAGTTATGCACCCTTCTAACAATCGTAGACTTGGAGATGATTTACCTGATTCACTTTGAACATTTTATAATTTGTCCTTAAATCGCAGGTACAGATAGATGAAAGGAGGTCTGGTTCTAATGGAAAGATGGGTAAAGCATGAAGAATGAGAAGGATGGAAGGAGTAAGGGGTAAGAAGAGAAAAAAAATCAACAAAATAAAGGAAAGGTCAAAATGAACAAGAGCTAAAGATAAAGAAATTAATATTGATATTAGTATTGATAGCAAGATAAGAGACAAGCATAATAAAACCAAAGAATGGAAAAAAACTGATGCAAATTTCACTCATTACTGCACTTCTAGAATGTTGGAAAACTGAGTAAATTTGATATTGTAAACCTTCTAAAGTAAATAATTCACCATAATAGCACAAAAGATTCAAGTAACTTCAGATATGAAATTATCAGACAGAAATATAAAATAAATGTTTAGTACATTTGATGCAATAGAAGATAAGATTAAAATTGTGACCTTGAGATAAGAATATTTGAAACAAAAGCATAATGAAATAAAAAAATATATAACAGTGTAATTCAAACTTAAAGCTCCATGATAGGGGAGATTCCAAAATGACGGTAAAGTGAATAGAAGCTACACAGATCGTTTCCCAGGACAAAACTGGAATTACAACTAAAATAAAGACAAGTCATCTGGAAAAACCAACTGAAGAGCAGCTGGAGAGAACCCTTCTAACTAGCATTCCATTGCATGAATGTACCACAGCTTTTTTATCCACTCATCTACTGATGGACACTTGGGCTGTTTCCAGATCTTAGCTGCTATTGTAAATAGTGCTGTTATGAACATAAGGGTGCATATATTCTTTCTGATTGGTATTTCAGGCTTCTTAGGATATATTCCAAGAAATGGGATCACTGGATAAGATGGCAGTTCCATTTTTAAGTTTTTGAGGAAATACCATATTGTTTTCCATAGTGGCTATACCAGTCTGCATTCTCACTCCAATGGTTAGAGATGTTGAACATTTTTCAGATGTCTCCTGGCTATGTGCATGTCTTATTTGGAGAAGTGTCTATTCAGGTCTTCTGCCCATTTAAAATTTTTTTTCTTTATTGATTTTTAAAGAGAGAGGATGGGAGAGGGAGAGAAAGATAGAAACATTGATGAGAGAGGACATCGTTGGCCACCTCCTGCTTCTCCCCCCCCTCCCCCCGGGGATAGGGCCCACAACCTGGGCATGTGCCCTGACCAAGAATTGAACTGGCAACCTCTTGATGCATGGGTCAACGTTCAAGCAATGAGCCATACTGGACAGGCCTCTGCCCATTTTTTTAATTGAATTGTTTGTCTTCCTTTTGTTGAGTTGTATGAGTACTCTATATATTTTGGATTTAACCGCTTATCTAATGTATCAATGGCAAATATGTTCTCCCAGAGAGTGGGTTTCCATTTTTTTTAATGTAGCTGTCCAATTTTCCCAACACAATTTATTGAAGAGACTATTTTTTTTTCCATTGTATGCTCTTGCATCCTTTGTTGAATATTAATTGTTCATACCGTCTTGGGTTGATATCTGCATTCTCTGTTCTGTTTCATTGATCTATATGCCTGTTCTTGTGCCAGTACCAAGCTGTTTCTATCTCTCTCTCCCTTCCCCTCTCTCTAAAAAATCAATAAAAAAATATTTTAAAAGAAATATAAACTGTAAGGGAGATAAATAATATAGAATGCAGTTTAGGGAGACAGAAAATATGAACGAAATTTAAATAATATGAAAAATAGCATGAGATACTTAATATATCTAATCATATTTAAACAAGGATATAGAAAGAACGTGAAAAAGTCCTCAAAAATATGCTGAATATTTCCTATTTTAGCTAAAATACTATAATCCCAGGAACCAGGAGTATTCCAAGGATGTAAGGCATGTCATTGTGGCATGTAGGGACAAATGGAGCACATATACCCCCACAGTGGAAAGAATGATTGGTCATTTGTACAGTCCTTTTCTGTTGCCCAATTACTCCATTGGGAAGTAATTCCTCTTTCCTGGGCTCGTGTCAGTGCTTTCTTATCATTGCTTCTTCTAATAAAGACTGTTTACAGCTAATTTATGGTCCCTATCTGCATGTAGTCAGAACCCACTGATCTACTAATCTGTCCCCTGCACTTCTGATTTGCCAAACCAAATTCTTGGCTAAGTCCTTTGGCTAAACTATGTACTCCACAGATTTTAGTTCAAAATCTGTTCTTTTAACTACCCCAGCCTTTGAAAGTCAGCTCTCTTTCCCTTATCTCATTTATGTTTTGTCTTCCTCCCAAGAACCTCTGGATCCCTTACATCCACATGGGACTTGAGGAAAAGTGAGGTGCCACAATCTCAGAACTGATTTGTGCCTGCATGTGGTCTGCTTCCACGTTTATAATGCCAACATTACGCTATATTGCTGTGGGTTCCCAAGATTCCAACAAAAAATGGAGCCCAAGTCTTTCGTTTTTTGGCTCTGTGCTCATTCTGTTTGACTTGTATTCCCTCACACCCCTCCCTTCCACATAGTGCAGGGTATAGAGTGGCAAAGAATCTGTATACATGAGGTAATGGGTTAAAGCTACAAGATTTAGACCTATTGTTAAGGGCTGCAAAGAAGAGAAAAAGAAGCTGACTTTCAAAAGAGGAAACATGAGGAGGAATATGACAAGTATTTTACCTATGAGGAAAAAAACATTGGTGAGCTCTCTTCTTTGTTTTTTATTGAAATGTGTATTTTACAGAGCTTGCTTTTAATTGGAAGCCAATATAAATTTCAAATTATTCGATTTTTTCTTAAGTATATGTACAATATTTTTCCTTATGAATTAGTCATTAATAAGATATATATTAAGACAAATATTTAGAAAATAAATAAGATAAAGGATATGTCAATTAATGTAAATTTTTTTTACCAGGTAATTGTTACACTTTATTGTGTTCTTAATATAACAAAGCAATACTCATGTATTTTTTATGTTTTTACTAACTCATGAAATGGCATCTTATTTATTTGATGTAAAATTTAATGATAATTCATACAAATGTCAAATGAACAGGACAACAATATTTTATGCTATCTCAAGCCTGCAATATTTTAATAATAGATGTGTAATAATTTACATAATATTAAATAAAATATAAGGCCTATCTATTATGACAAAGAATCAAATTACATAAATTTTATTCAATGATTTTATTAGGAAACTAAGACATAATTAATAGAAAAATCTTGTTGAAATGATTCAAAGATATTAGAAAACCTATGAGATTTGTAATCATTTTAAATGCTGTCTATTAACCTGCATAAATAGTAACCATTTCGTATACATCTTGATAGTTGCTGTTTTAAACATGTTTTTTAAAAATGTTAGGGTCAACATCAGGCAAAGGACATTTCAAACCCAAATAAATTTGTCAATCTCATGAAAGTCACATATTTTTGTTATGAAATCCATAATTCCAGAATCCCGACTTGGCTTTGAGGTAAATATTCATCACTTTTCCATTTAAAATTTTATTTTAATGAGAAATTCCTGTGACATCTGAAATACCACATACCAAATTTCAAAAGATGTGAAGGGAATATAATATAATTGATAAATATTTACATTTTATCACACAAATAAGTAATACAATGCAATCAGATTTTAAGCACAATTATGACAGTTCTGGAGAGTCCTGTGATTTTAGATATGAACACATTCCAACATCAACAAAAACAAAAAATCTCAACACTTTTTTACTATTCAATAAAGAAATACTTTACAAAGAAGCTTTTGCCTATTACACATGATGATTATGTCTACTGGGAGTGGACATTATGAAAAAGGATGTCATAAGGGCAGGGGAGTTGGAAAAGAGAATACAGTGGGGAAGGAAGGTATGATTTTCTGAGTGATATTTTTTATTGTTTAACATCTTTATAGGTCAAGAGTTCTTGATTTTTTTTCTTTATGGTGATGAGGCAACAAAATAGACTTTTATGTGTTACAGTTATACAATAGTTGTGCTTCTCACTCTGAGGAGACTCCTGTTTGTATGTGGGAATGGACTTTTGTAATCTGAATAATTACATTAGGTGACTATACCATGAGACTAATATCTATAAACAATCAGTTCCTCTCTATTTCTATTCTTTTCACTTGCAAAAATGCCAAAAACATTCTACTATTAAATAATAAAAGGCTGATTTCTTAGCGTGTAAAACTGGAGGCCCATATCAATGATTAGATGCATTTGAAAATTATTAAAATGCAAAGCATAATGTTTATGGCCTTATATGTTCATGAAAGTCTTTATGTGATCTAACTATTTAATATTGAAGCTATTAACTTTTATTCATAGACATACACATAGCCATAATTATCTATATGTTACAAAAATGTTTAATTTATATTATTAAATGTTTAATTATATTATATAAATGTTTAATTTAGATATTAATATAATATATATATATATATACTGATAAATATTCAGACAAAAAAAATAGTTTGAAAATGAACTTCTTCTTTTGGTTAAATTTTGTATTAAGTCCCCAAAATGTATTCACTAAAGTAAACCAAGAATTATATCATAATAGCATTCACATATCATGAAGACTCATGTGGGCAAAATGGTGACACTGAGGATGATGTGCTCATATTGCGTAATACCATTTACCTTCTCTCTTTCTTCGGTTTCTAACCCGCCCCACCACGAGCCATCCCCCTAGTTAGATTTTTTATTTTAAATTAAAAACTTTATGATTTAAATGTGTATATAACCTCAAAATGAAGCATATTTAATATGTAAATTGCTTGTGCTTGTATGCATTTGATACTCAGATTTCCAATAGGTAGGTAAATGATAGATATGTTTCTTAAGAGTGTGCTCTGTTTGGTCCTTTATATTATCAAAGCCTGGAATCTGAAACTCAGAAATGAAATTCTGTCATCAGTCACTGTACACTTAAGCAGTCTTTCAAAGACTTCCCCACCAGGAATATATCTGCTCTGACTATATAACAAATATGTGGATCTAATGTTAAATTATAATACTTAGGTCCTACCTCCCAGAAATTCTGACTTAATAAATCTGAGAGTTTCTTTAAATTTGTTTTTATTTTTTTCCTCAAATCCAAAGGATTCTGATATAAATTTTAGGTCTGAGAACTGAAACAAATGTCAGCCAATCAAAGTTGGCATTTCCAGCCCCCCATCAGAATCAATCTTGCTGGCAAGATTCGGTATCACTTAGATTTCTTTGGTTCCAAGTCACAGGAACTGACTCTTGATAGATGAATGAGAAATAACTATAACTCTATATTTTTAACATGTCAAATTTAACTGCAAATATGTGTGTATATAGTATTTGTATGCACATGCCCACATTGTTAATAATATTTCCTTATAACCTTATTTCTTTCAGTAAGATGAGTAATAATGTTCTCTCTATCATTCCTGATTTTAATAATTTGAAGCTTCTTTTTTTTCTTGGTTAGTCCAGGTGAATATTTGTCAATTTTCAAAAATCTTTTCAGATAACCAACTATAGAAAGATAACTAAAGAGATAAAGAAGGGCATTAAATTATTAAGTATAAATATGTAATTCTCTCTATCTCATCTATCTATTACAGAGTCTAGCAGAAATATGAAAAGCAAGGCTCAGGGAGTTTACAAACAAAGATAATACTTGATATTGGGTGATTTAGACAAAGGATGCATCTGGATCATCTTCCAAACTTGGGCTGAAACTATCATTGATACTAAAAAAAAGTATTACTGACTGCATGGTGGTCTGTGAAAAACATAATTCCTTAATCCTTTTAAAATCCAGATGGAACAATAACAGCGGCAGCATATTGTCAAGACATTTAATTTAAGACTTAATTAAAAAATAAAAACTCGACTTTTGGTCAAGATGGCAGTGTAAATAAACTTGGCATTTGCCTCCTCCTACAACCACATCAAAATGACAACTAAACTACAGAAAAAACATCATTCAGAACCGTCTGAAACTGAGCTGAATGGAAGTCCTACAACTAGGAAATTAAAAAGAAGCCACATAGAGACAGGGTGGCAGAATTCCAAAGAAGGTCACCCAGAACCACCCTGCTAGGATGGACCCAACCAGTGCTAGGATCCAGCAAAGGGCCCATTGAACCCACTGTCTCCCCACCCATTGAGTGTACTTGGAAAGCTGATTCTGGCCTGGCTAGGAGTTGTACAACCTGGCAGTTTACCTCAGAAATGCTGTCCATTCTCCTTATCTGAGAATAAGAGAAAACTGCTCAACATCATGGAAAGACAGCAACCTTAGAGCCCTGGAGGCACTGCACTACCCTTCTTAGCCCCTAGCCCACATTACTTCCTTGTGCCTGTAATCTGTAATGGTTTTACCCATTGTTACCTTTTACTTCCCCATGCCTGTAATCTGCAGCCCTTATACCCATTGTTATTCCTTTTTGCCTACCTATCCTTCTCCACATAGCTACCCAATAAAAGTGACTGGCTATGGAGAGAGTCCAGAGAAGATTTTAAGGGATGACCTACTGCTCTCCTACACTGCCAGCAATATTGGAATAAACACTCATATACGATTAAAAAAAACACACACAACCTATATTGATTAGCACAAACTTTTACTGGACAAGGCTTGACTGCAAATATCACAAACCTCCTAAACAAAGTTAACAGAATGAAAACTATGAACTTTTATAAAATTCATCATATTAATTTAGCCTTTCTTTAACAGACTCCCATCTTTTTGACATTTGAAGATCTCTACAGAAAATAAAATACTCTCCATCAAGAATCATTAATTGGAGGATTTGAATAATATTTATCATCTAAATGTATAAAGTACGTTATTAATAGAGTCAGCAATATCATTGAAAATTATTTTGGAAACATTTTATTAATGTTATTCATTTATACATTTAATAAAATCCACATTCAGTTCACAAATTTTAATCTAGTTAAATAACAATTTCATATTCTACTTAGTCATGACAAGAACTAACTCCTCACTGTAGTGATCTTCATCAACTTCAGTGGCCAAAAGACAAACCTAGTGCCCTCTAAGTTCCAATCTGAAAAATCAGGCACAAAGGCACTGAAGAAAACTGGGGGAAAATATATATAAGTTAATAAGAAAGAAAATTTTAAAAATATAATTGTTTCCTTTTTCATTCTTAAAATTACCTAAAAACATTTACTGGAATAACTTAATTTTTTTCTCTCTTTTAAATAATTTATATCATTTTTTAAAAATCTTTTAAAGCCTTAAACCATATTATGCCTTTTTATTGACCTGGCTTATTTTTTTCTTAAACTGTGGGAGTTCTGACATTAACTAATGTAAGATCTCAAATGAACTTTATTAATACTAAGTTTAATATATAATACTGTCTCATTAGAAAGATTAATTTTGTTTTCTAGGTTCAAATAAAATTTTGGTGTCAAATTATTTTGTCTAGAAAAATAATCTTATCACCTTTGTATGGCTCATTTTAAATGGAAAGTGAAATGTTTAAATATATTAGATAAAGTAAATGACAATATTTGATTTATTTTAATAGAGTGTCTTTTTACTTAAGTATCTTAAAATTATTATTTTTGTTTCTTAGCTAAATATTTCAAACCTAAGAATTTAAAAAATGTGCTTATAGTTGGATTAAGACATGTAATTCCAAAAACTGTAAAATTACTATTTTGGATCTAATATTTCTCTTCCCTCTATCTCTCCCCAGAAGTGTCATTAATGATGAAAATTACTGTATTTGTCTCTACCAAAAATTATCGAGGTTATTAATTTGCTTCCTCACCTATTATTAACATATGTGGCAGTCTGTAAGATGTATCTGTTTAAAAAATCTTGCTGTTACTTCCAACACTGCACACTCACTGGGGTGATTAACATGCACTGAATAAGACTCCTTAGTTTGTAATGAATATATGTATTTCTAAATTACATTTTCTCTCACAGATATAAGAGTTTTAATAACTATATTACACGCATGACCATATAAAAATGACTGTGGTTTTACTATTTATGAATTTAATTCTCACTATTTCTTAGACAGTTTAACTACAAGGTTCAGAAAAAAAATGTTCCCCTTTTGTCCCAGTCTCACGTGACCTTAATTATGGCCAAATGACCAAGTCATAGCCACTGAGTTATGAAGAGTAGTGACTTATGCCTCTTCTAGGCCACTTTTAACAAAACTTGCCACATGATCTCATTCTCAGCTCTCTCTTAGTAGTTGCTAGTTCTCACTGAGTTGAGGGTGACATTTAGAGGAAATCTTGGTAGCCAAATATGAAAGAAGAACCGCCTCTGTCCCCTGAGTCATTGAGTTCCTGAAGGACTCTTACCACCAACAATCAGAATAGTGAAAAATAAATAAACATTTTGTGTAAAATGTTATTTTGGGGTTATCTGTTATAAGAACTTATGTTACCATAACTAATAGAAATTCTAAATTATTATCACCCTAATTGTAACTATGTTTCTTTGGTATTTGATCATTTCAGTGGACATTATTCTATTAACCACTTTATCTAAAAATAGTAAGTTGTTTATGTTATGATCTTACCTAAAAATAAAGATAGAAGGTACAAGGTTGATTGTTGAGTATAATCATTGTTGAAAGGGTGGGTGTAGCTATGATTTTTAATTTCCTCATATTTTATCAGAAAGTTGATTAAAATAGAGGAACACAAAGAGAGCAAAACAATATTTATTTAACACCTATTATATGAAGTGCCATTTGATTTTCCTGTTATTTTAATTGATTGTTATTTTATTGATTACCTCTTTCCAGTCTCATAGGATTCACTTACATATATAGAAACTGAGGTTAAGAAACATAAAATAAATTGTAATGTGCTGAAACTGGAATTATATCAAAGTTCTAATTATAGTATTATCACCTAAATTCTAAAAATACAAAAGTTAAGGATACATAATACATTTTTACTGTAATTTTATGAAATTTAAAATGTACTATGATGCTTTTACTTTCAATTTTTTATTGTTTTTCTATTCTAACAAACATAAAAGAGTCATAGATAGTTTCTTTTTTCTTATAACATTTGTAAATTACCTTTCCTTTAAATATCCTGCTGACTGTTTTTAATTGCTGGCTGCCATCATTCAGCTGATAAACTGTTTCAGCATCAGTTAGCTTGGTAAGCATTTGTTTTGTTTTTTGAGAGGGGGGAATTGCATAAAACATAGAATTTGTGGAGCTCATTTGCAAAATGATGCATTCATTTTGATTTACATTACTCATATTTAATTTGCATGTATAACAAGAACCTAAAAACATACACTTGATATATTCTGTACATCAGAATATACATTTCAGTGATTATTTTTAAAGCTTTTTTTAAATATACACATAAGTAATATATTCTATGCACAGAATAAAACCCAGGGGAGATTCACTAGAGAGGATATTGGTACTCAGTTTCAATATCTAATTCTTTTTTAGCATTTAATTTTTAGTCAGCCATTTATATCTATAGTTATTGTTTACAAATAAGAGAAGAGACACTCATAAATATTTATTTCACCATAATTCTGAAATGCAGATAAGGGCCTTAAGTACCTTAATGTTAGAATCTATCCTTAATTTCCTACTCCACCTTCTTCCCATTACCATTTAGAAATATGAGGTCATTCAATAAATAAGGTAAACACTTGAAAGTTTGACACCAAGCTATACTAATGACTTCAATTGGGTATTGGAATCCACTTGAATTGATGTTTTCTCAGTGTTGATGTTACAAAACGTACAGGCCTGGCTGCTGAATTCTCAAGTGGGTCATGCTTCTTCTGCGTCTGTTTCAGATACTCTGTCATAATTAGAAAACAAAGGGAGAAGAGCAGGCTCAGCAAATTGAACAAAGTAATTGAAAAGCAAATGTAGAGATGATTTTCCCCATATATGTGAAGTGACCAAATTTCTTTTAAAAAATGCAACTTTTGAATGAAAACATAAAAGTATACGGTAACAGAATGTTAAAAATTAACACAGTATTTTGGATTGTTATGGTCTTTCACTATTTTGGAGAAAGCTTTAAGGCAATCTCATTCTCATGGAGAAGTTGCTTCTTATACAGTTAGACAAAATCAAAAGTTATTACAGATGATAACTGCTTAAAATTAAGAAACATTCACTTTGGACAGGTACATATCCTGAGAAAATGCTATGCTTCAAAGTAAACCAGTCATAAGGATCAGTCCATGTATAAAAAGACCAGCAACTAAATTAGAAAATTTCATTCAATGAAATAATTCAAGAACTATTTAATGAACATTCACTTTCATAGTATGCCTTCCAATATAGTATAGCTATACATCACCTTTTATTTCAGAAAAGTTTTAATCTTTTAGCTAAATACTGCCTTGAACCCTTGATTTGGTTTTACTTTCAAGAAACATAAATATGTATGTTGTATCTTCTTTAATTATGCTCTGCACTTATAACTTCCTTTCAAATCACGTTTTCCTTCTACATTATAATAAGATAATTTTCACTTGACATTCTCTAGTTTATTGTCTGTTCTTTTGTAGTGTATATTTTGTTCCTATTTCGCCCCCTACTTCAGTCTACATTTCTAAAATGGTTTTTAATTTTTAAAAATATTTCCTGATTTTTGTCAGTTCTTTTTTAAAATCTTTAATCATCTAGATATCTCATTTCCAAACAATACTATTTTATTTTTTATTCTTTTGAGGCCTACAATGTTATATTATTGACTTATTTTATTTTATTAAAAATTTTAAATAATGCTTTCATATTATTTGTTTTCTTAATTTTCTAATGTCTTTATCTTGAAGAAAAATTGATTCAATTTTATTTTTCTCAGAATAACCTTGAATAAATTATTTTTGTTTCCCATATTTGATTAATGTTATTTCTCTGTAAAAGGGTGGTAAAGCCAGAGTACCTCTTAAAGTTTCATAATTTCAGTGTTTTCTCAGCTCTTATTTCCATAAACCACTCAAAATGTAATCTTTCTGAGTAGCCACTTAATGATCTATTAGCCTTATACTCAATCAGAATAGTGTTGTTGTTTCCTGTGTCTTCTTGTCCCCAGAGCTTCCTAAGGCTCTATAGTTATCGCATTTCAAAATGTACCTCGAAGTTTATAGATTGTACTGCAGTGTCACTGTGCTTTATACTGTCTGCTTTCTTTCCACTCCTTTCACCTTCTAAATTAACCTATTTTTGCTATTCTAGGTTTTTCCATTGCTAAATTTAAATGTTTCACGCAGGGTGTATTTTTGTCCCTTTGAAAAGCATATTTGATGGATATTTCTGAGATCCTTAAGCGCTCTGACCACCATAGCCCTGTTTGATCACTTGCTGAGTCTATGAGCATTTTTTTTTTTGCATTTATCCACAGCTCAAAGCCTATAACTTCTTTTCCCAGCACTTCAGATGATTTACAAATTCATATCCCCATGTTCTCAGTCACAAGATGTCCTCTTTTTTTGAGCATGACTATTTGTTAGAGGGTTCATTATTCCAGAGTTCTTAAAACTTGGTAGCATTTTTCCACCAGTCCCTGAAGAAAACTTCTGATGTTGCTCAGGTTCCGCTTTTAAGATGATGGTTTGGACAAATGAACCACTAGATACAAGTAACTATTATCTAGTGTAATAAAGAATTATCATCGAATAACCCTGTTGTCTCCATAAATCACAAAGCAAAGTAATCAGAGTGATGGGAAGAGTCAGTAGTTTCAGAATGAAATAAAATACTTGTTTTGGTCATTGTAGAGAGCTGGAGAATGATTAAAGAGATAAGACTGTTTAGTATTTCTGAGGGACTCATTTTTTTCTATGAATTTATAGTGGAAACAATTTGTGTTTTGGTATGATTTTTTTCCTAGAAGCGCTGTTTTGCTTATGTGCTAATGTAGAGAATATATCCGGAATTTGATTCATTCAATATTGGAATTTTTTTTCCCAGCAAAATTTGATAAAATTGAGTATAGCAAATGAGCTTCATGAATTATGAATCTAAGCTGGATAATTTAAAATAAGAGAATAATTAAAAACAATGGTAGCAGAGTGGGATAAAGTAGAGAAATGATTTGCATATCTTGACAAGGTTGAAAAGAGGTCACAGAGAAATGAGCAAACTGAGAGTAGCAAAAGGTGTGTTCCAAGTAGGATGATTGAGTGAATGATTTTGGAATTGTATTGATTTAATGTGTCAGCAGGGTTTGAAGTGTAGATATGAATGGATGATTGAAGTAGAGTAAAGAAGGTTAGTGGTTATGAACAAGCTAAGGATTTCACCTGACAAAGGAATTAATGGAAAGTTTTGGTGCTCACAGAAGTAGCACAGTAACATGGCAGGGCTTGTAGTTTAAAGATAGAATAAGTCACATGCCAACATATGGTAAATTGTTGGTTGCAGGGATCAGTGGAAAGCTGCCACAAGGATGCTAGGAGAACATGGTGAGTACCTCAGTCTGTTTGTGCAGCTATAACAAAATGCCACATACTGGGTAACTTTTATTTATTTTTTTTAAAGATTATTTAAATTGATTTTTAGAGAGCGAAGAAAGGTGAGGGAGAGAGAGAAATATTGATGTGAAAGTAGAACATCAATTGGCTGTGCCCTACACACCCCCTACCTAGGATGGAACCTGCAATCTGGGCATGTACCCTGACCAGGGATTGAACCGGCAACCTTTTGGTGCGTGGGAATGATGCCCAACCAACTGAGCCATGCTGGCCAGGGCACACTGGGTAACTTTTCAAAAACAGAAATTTATTTCACACAGTTCTTGAGGCTGGAAGTCCAAGAAAAGTGTGCCAGTATGGTCAGGTTCTGGTGAAGGTAGACTTGTCACTGGGTCCTCACATGGTCAAAGTGACTAGGGAGTTCAGTGGTATCTCCTTTATAAGAGCATAACTCCCATTATTGAGGGCTCTACCCCATCCTGGAGGTTCCACCTACCAATACTTGTAAAGGTTTGGATTTCAACATACAAATTTTAGGAGACGCAAACATGACACCATGGTAATAGGGTTCTTTTAAAATTTGGGATTAGCAATAATCTCTGAATACTGTTTTCAGAGATAATGCAGAATTGATAACAAACTAAAAAATCTTCAAAAACCAATCACTCAAGACCATGAATAACCACCACTCAAGTATTCTCAATAGTGACTCATTCAGATAAAGATTGGAAATAAACAGAACATTTTAGATAATAGATTAAAGATATTGGGGGTGAATTCTTAGATATAGTGCACAGCTCTTGAAAGGACAATGGAAAAGTTTGGAATTCAGGTAACAAGTAATTTCATAACACTTAAGAACGATAGATGATAGATGTTCAGGGCTACGTATACTTTAATATTAACTGGTAAAGAAAGGAATAAATGGTGTTGAGGGTTTAGTCTTATTTAGAAGAGTGGACCCTAAGCCAAGTATCCAGAGGTCCTGCCCCAGTCTAGAGTGATGAGTAACGATTTTTTTAAAAATGTATATACAAACTTTTCTCAATGTAGAAATTATGTTATCTTAGACATGTCACACAAACTAGGAAATTTAGTTTCTTTATCTAAAAAGGTGACTATATAGCCATGGCTGGTTTGGCTCAGCAGTTAGAACATCGACCAATGAGTTTCTGCTTCGATTCTGGTCAAGGGCACCTACCTTGGTTGCAGTTCATCCCGGGCCCTGGTCGGGTCATGCAGGAGGCAACCAGTTAATGTGTCTCTCTTACATTGGTGTTTCTCTCTCTTCCTCTCTCTCTCCCTCCCTCCCACTGCATCTGATAATAAATAGGAAAAAAAATTCTCAGGTGAGGATTAAAAAAAAAGATAAAAAAGTGACTATAATGTCTATCATAAATAAAATCAGAATAAACCTTATTAATAAGTATTTATAATATTGTTACCTGGCACATAAAATATGCTTAATATTGTATAATTATATCACTGGCCCTTTTCTATTTTATATCTATTTTTAAAACCTAACTCATATTACATGGAAATAGTGAGTTCTTTATGTAAGAAGGCATGGTATTTTATTTTTTATGCAGTTATTTATTTTCTAGATTGGATTCTTCAGGGACCATAGATCTTGTTAATTATGTATTTAAAAGCAGAAATCTATGTCGTAGCCTGAAAAGACAGATCAAGGTAAATTTTTTGGATCATAAGCATAAGATATTCATCAAAGTGTATACCCAGAAGCTTATAATTTAATTGCTAAAGTCTTTCAGCATCTGTATTGTCAAAACATTTTGTGAGAGTAACTTTTTAGGTCATGATATAATCAAACAATTCAAGTAATGTGTACTGACTCTACTAATAAATATTAAGCACTATAATCATAAGACTGCATATAAAAATAACAAATTTGTTTTCTAACTCAAATTAATTAACCCCTTTGTCAGCCTAGTTAGGGAATTTCCAGGCAGAAATGCTAATATAAAATGGATTAGCTTTCATACTGAAAGCCACTCAGGGCCCTGTTGTAACGCTAGCATCAATTTTTAACAGAATTTTCCACTATTGCGAGATGTGTAGCAAATGACCCACAAATACGTTTTTCAATTTTTGGCATTCCAAGAGAAGTTTCAATACAATAATTCATAGATAACATTGATGCGTATGTCACTTCACATTTCTTTGCATGATAACACCATTTATTCAGTTAAACCAATTACATGGCTTGGGAACACCGGTACTATGAGTGGGAGGATGCTGTGGGAATACTGTCAGTATGAGAAACTGACCTTGATTGTACAATAACTCATTTGTTAGTCTGGAGGGCCAGAGCTAATAATGCAGAAACTTCAGCAGAAGGTATTCTATATGCCACAGCACAAATTCCCTCCTTAATTACCAATTTTTCTCCCATGTTCATCGAGGCATTTCTCCCTCTAGAAAATAGTTTTTTTAGGCCTCAGTCTTCAGCAAATTTTTAAAATACAATTAACATCTAATTGTTTGAAATATGATGACTTCCAATTTATTTTACCTCTTTAATGTTTTCTTCAAAAAATTTCCATTGCCTACATTTTGAATGGATAATGTTTTATTTGCTGCCGTTAGGTTACAGAAAGTATATTTGCATTCAGGCAACACACACACACACACACACACACACACATGCACACACTTTGAAATCTAAGTTTATATTTATACAGAATGACTAATGAATGTTGAGCTTGTTTAGAAAAAAATTCTTATTGACAGACATTTTCTAATTTAAGATACACTAAATTGTCAACATTACATAGCACCTACAGGCTAAGACGATACATGAGAAGTACAGAATGTTGCAAGAATTCTAGTTGAGGAGTTGGGAGAACAAAATCTTTATTTATTTATTTATTTATTTATTTATTTATTTATTTATTACCAATAACTATGTGATCCTGAACACTTTTTTGTTTGTTTTTGCTTGGGAAGGACATCAGTTTTCGAATCATCAAAAATGAGAGAGTTGGGATAGATGATCTCTGAGAATGATTCAATCCACAATTATTTTCTTTTTTTCTTGGGAAATAGGTTTGACCTATTGCACAGTGTCATGATTTCTCATTATAACTCCCTCTGAGTGTAGGTCTTCAGGTTACAAAAAAGAAATCTTTAAAATATAAATATATAAATGCAAGCACCTAGTATTACCCAGTTCTCCAAGGAAAAAATTTAGTATACAGATGTTAAAGTTGTTTAACATTCTGTTGTTTTTATGTGGATAAATTGTTAGATATTAAAATTTAATTTCCAAGTAATCTTGAAAGAG